>BTHU01000009.1:58222441-58822441 GCA_036184795.1 Tokudaia tokunoshimensis
AACCCAAGATCACCAACCCAGAGATGGTACCACCCACAAGGAGCCCTTCCACCTTGATCATTAATTGAGAAATTGCCCCACAGCTGGATCTCATGGAGGCATTTCCCCAACTGAAGCTCCTTTTTCTGTGACAACTCCAGCCTGTGTCAAGTTGCTACACAAAACCAGCCAGTACAGCACCTAACTGTCTTCATAAAAGGAAAAGAATATAGACTATGTTAATGATTAGGTTGATTGAATTTATAGTTGATTTCGTTTTCAAAAATGAAAAACAAATCAAACTGAATCAAACCAATCCTTGATGTACAAAGAACACAAGAAAATGCTGGTTTTTAGCTCTGACACATAAAGATCTGGGAAGTTTTAACTCCTACTGTTATAGCAACTAGAAAAGACAAAAACGTTGGAACTCAGTTGTACCTTCCATACTTCTGTCTCCATGTGTATTAGACAAATGTCTAACCTGGAATATGGAGAAATTACCAAATTGAAGACCTGAGCTGAAGTGTTCTCAGGAAGCAGAATCCACTTGGCCCTCAAAGTCTGACCATTTTCTAAAATGGCAAAATGGATAAGAGGGAGAGAAAATATCTGAGAACTTCACTTTTAAGAGAAATTCATGTTTTACTTCTGAAAGCCACCAGGTCTTCCTGTTGAAGGTTAATGAAAATTGGTCCTTAAGATCTCAAAGGTGAGGAGACCAACCATCAGTGAAGAGAACCATGGCCTTGCCTGCTACAGCACACTCCTCAGGGGATTGTTACAATTTATTTTTTAAATCAGCAATGTTAAGCTCATCTTTCCTGCTTCTTATTTATCAGCTTTTTTCTGGTCTTCCTGCATCATTCAATGATGGAAAAAGGGTTCAAAACAAAAGTAAAAAACAAAATGGAATTCATAGTTGGGAGCATGAACCCATAAAAATGATATTTTGGGGGGATTAGATTATATAATGTTTCTCCTTTGCTAGAAATTAACATCATATCAACAGGAATTCAGTTTGATAGTGGAAGATTACAGTGCAAAGACCTTCAAAGTGCATATGTTCTCAGAGAAAGAATATTTCTGTGAACTTAAAATCTAAAAGGAAGAAAAATGGAAGTGAATTCAGAGGCCCATGGCTGCACAAAATGCTGAGAATACATAGCCTTAAATATTACATTTACACTATATCTGTAAAGCTCAAAGAACCACAACAGTGTTGAAAGAAGAAAATGAATGATCTAACTATAGGGGAAAAGGTTGTGAAATGATATCTTTTAAGCACACGACCATGGCAAGTGTAAACTTAGTTGTGCTTTCTGGCCCTGAACCTACACAAGGTTGGGAAGGCTAACAATAAGCTATGTTAGCTAAGGAAGGGTTGATCTCTTCTTACTGATTACTGCTAAAATATTTACAGCTATGATATTTGGGGAGAGGAGATGGTATAATATTCCCCTTGCCTCCACTGATGAACCCACTAGTTCCCATAATATACTTTCAATTCAAATTCATATAGATGAACATATTTAAACTCAGTGGGACACAATTACATCATGAATATGGGAAACATATTTATAGGGAAGATGTGGTCTGAAAGTGGAGTAGAGAGAGAAGAGAAAGCATGGATGCCCTGGGCACCCCAACAGAGATATGAATGGAGTCCACTACACTTGTAGATGACAAGGTCCTGTCATTACTAGACCCTAGACTTAAAGCCCTACTAGACCCTAGACTTAAAGTTATTGAACATAAAGTCTCAAGTGAAAGACGTAATCTTCTCATTTCCTAATGCCCAATGCATTGTGCATAGCTGTTGACAAAACACAGAAGCAAACCTCTATTACTTTAAGCGGAAAACATAAAAAAAAAAAAAGAATCAGACATTGGCACGAAATAAAACAGAAGGATAATAAAAGATAAAAAATGAATGTCCCAAAAATTGAAAACATCTTTTGTCTATTTGTGAAGGACCCTGGGTAATTAAGGGTGTCACATACTTTCAAAACAATGTCCAAGAATGGAGTTCTGTGAGGAGAATTCTGAATGGTTGTGAGAAAACTCCAGGAAACCAAGACAATAGTCTTATGATCTCAGTTTCTTCAAAAACACAGAATTTTTCTTGACTTATGCTTTCATGCCCTTCCTTGGTATAGCAGATAGGAGTGAGTTTACTTTATATCTTTCATTACAACAGGCAATTGTTATTTATTTATATGCTTCTATGGAAAAGCATGTGTGTGTGTGTGTGTGTGTGTGTGTGTGTGTGTGTGTGTGTGTGTGTGCGTGTGTGTGTGTATGTGTGTGTGGGGGGCTTGTCACTGTGATTGTATACGTCTTGAACTCATGAGAACTTTATTCAGGTGACTTTTCTTAATGCTCAGAGTATAAATTGTCTGATGATATGAATAGCATCAGCTACCGCATAAGAATGTAGTATGCTTCATTTTTAGGTTGCGTTTTCACAGAGTCTGCAACCTTTAGAGTGGTAAACATTGCATAATACTATGCGTTGTTAAGTCGTTTGCATAAACACAGAGACACTAAGAAAAATGTTAAAGAAAAACATTAAAGAATGTCTCCCAAACATAACAAAACCCACACAAAAAAATGCATGGAAAATGCAAATCAGAAGGCTGGACACTGCCAAAGAAAGAATCAGAGAATGGTCCAGTAGCAAATTCCCAAGCTGAAATATAAGCGGAAAAGTTAACGAAAAAAATTAAAACAGGTTACAATACTAAATAATTGTTATTGAAGGTTAAATTAGATTTGCTCAAAATAAGCACCATATATGTAAAGGTTATCACTGAAGTTTTCAGAAGTATAATTGCAATGCTAAGAGAGAATGAAAAGAAAGTGTAATGATATTAAATGTTTGCTTTAGAAAAAGAGAGAAGATATGGGGATCAGGAGATGAATCAAGCAGACCATCTGCATGTGGTCCGCAGGGAGGACCTCACCGGAAGGCAGTTGTGTAAGGAAGCTATCGGGAAGGAGGCAGAGGAATAGAAATTATGTGAAAGTGGACTGAGCTATGCTTCTGGTATAAGAAAGTCAGACCTATGCTGAGAATAGACACAGAGGAAGCACAAAATGAGGTGCGTTTACTGGGTTCCCTGTTACCCCTGAGGAGCATTCCACTGCACAAGACGCCAGGTTCGTTTGACCATCCTTCTTGGTGACAGACAGCAAGGCTGTTTCCATTTTGAACCGCTATGAATAAAGTTGTTACTGTCAGGGACAAGAGTTTTGTAAACATTTCTTTTCCTCATTGGCTAAACACCTGAGGAGGGGGCTGCTGGATCACACCGCAGAGATGCACTTAGGTTTTATAAGAACTGGGCAGACCCTTTACAAAGGTGTTGTGTTCATTGCACCCCAGCCTTGCCAACATTCCGTGTGGTCAGTTTTTAAGTTTTAGCTACCCTGGCAGGTGTGGTGGTAACTCACTGTAATTTGCATTTCTGGTCTATGGGATGTTGAGCACTGTTTTAATTTGGTTCCTGGTCACTTGTATATCTTCCTTTGAAGATTGTCCACTCAGACATTTTATATCCATTAATTTCATTTCCAGTGCTTAAGAAAACATGTCGAGTTCCTCAATCTGACCTTCTTCAGTTAGTGTGACTCCATAGAACATGTTCCCTGCTAGGAACATAAGTGTCTCAGGACACTTGCTAGGAAATGATCTGGTCTCCAATGAAGTCTTTGACCCTGGGGCCCCTTACTCTCTGTGTCTTGCTCTCTGTGTTAGTGGAGCACACAGGTCCCTAGGTGACTCCTCTTTACCCATTGGCCCTGTGAGGTCCAGTTCCCTCTCTTTAGGTTCTGTGGATGGCACACTCCTTCTGCCATGACGCCTCTCCAAGCCCACCCCAAACTCAGACAACAAAACCTGCCACACCAACCCCAATAAAATCTGTGTGACAAGTTTCACAGACTGAGGCATTAGACTTTAAAAGAAGGTCTCTTGAAATCGGTTGTGGAACTCTCAGCCAGAGCACACATATTGAGCTGTAGTTCTCATGGTAATCTTTCTGTTTTGTTCTCTTTCATCCTTTTTCTTAGTTACAGGTTCTGGTAGCCTAGACCATGATTTTAAGCAAGAATAATGGGTATGAAACCATCCCTTGAGATGGGGTCACTAACATGATCTTATTTCTGGGGAAACCAATGCTTTACTTTTTAAATCATTTACAAAATTATTATGATAGATAAAAACTTTCTCAACAATAAAATATCATATGACTACATGTGAGTCACCAGAGGTGGGTTTTGGTATATGGTAGAGAAAGTATTAATTAGAAAAAAATTAAAATAGTTTAAATGTATGTGTTGAAGATTTATAAAATATCAGGCATTAGATGTTAAATAATAATTAACCATATGGGGCTGGAAAGTTAGCTCAGCAGTTAAGAGCACTGACCACAAAGATTTATTAACCTGTTCATGGGAATATGCCACTAGTCTTGGACAACCTACTGAATACATCCTTTTAGAATTGTTATATTTTGATTATTCATATTATTAATAATGACATTACCTGTTCTGTTTGTGATTCACTGAACATGTAGTTTCAGAGTTGTAATGTTCAGATGATTTTTGTATTTTACTGTGCCAAATGATTTTTGTTGGTATTAGTGATTGTTTCGCTGGATATGGTTTCTAAGAGTTGTTATGTTTGGTTTTTAATGTATAAAATCCCCTGCTTGAGAGTTGCAAAATACACTCAGATTCAAACTGAAAAAAAAAAAAAAGAAAAAGAGAGAAACGTAAGGCAGTTGTAGCAGATGCATTTAATTCCAGCACTTGGGAGGCAGAGGCAGGTTGGTCTTTAAGTTTGAGGCCATTTGTAAGTGATAAAAAAAAAAAAAGTTTGGGGCCAGTGTGGTCTACAATGTGAGTTCCAGGCAAGCCAGGGTTACATAATGAAATCTGTCTTGAAAAAAATGAAAGAAGAAACAAAACCAAACAACAACAAAAACCAACAAAAACAAAGAGGAATAAAAGGATATAAAATAAATTATACTCTGAGGAAACAACTGTAAATGAATTATTAAACTACATCCTTGCCAGGTTAACGGCAATACTATAAGTACAATTAAAGGGCTAGGAATGGTTAGAGTCAAACAGCTTGTCAGATGGATTAAAAAATCAGCCATGTATATAAAGCCCATTTTATAGAGTCAGATTGAAAGCAAAGGGAAAAGAGAAAAATTTACTATTTCACCTTGACTAAAATAATCCAGAAGTTACTTTATTACCTTTACATGTAGTAAACTTCAAACCAAGAAAATTTATAACCTTAAAATATAAGAAAAGAAGCAATTGTTGAAGAAGTTGTAATTACCTGGAAGATGCATAGTCACAAAACCAGCTGCATTGCATGTAGTCTGGTACTGATAGAATGCTGTAAATCTCCTATGATCATTTGAAACCCACCATTTTTCTTCATCAGAAACTGACAGAATAAACATGTAGAATAGTAAAGAAATTAAGAGTAAAAGTCAATTTTATCCAATTAACATGTATAAGCTAACCTATTAAACAATAGCACCTTCTGAAGTATGAGTGAGACATTTTCCAATGTGGATAACATTTAGTTAATTAATAGTGCAAGCACATTTTGCCAACCGTAGAAAAATTATAACCAGAGTATATTCTCAGATATCAGTAGAGTTAAACTATAAAGAAAACCAGAGCAACATTTGATCATATTTTAATTTAAAATTAAATATGTTTGTTAGTCATATGCACATCTAAGAAAGTACTTTAGTAGTAAATTTAAAAATATTTTTGTCTAAACTAAAATAGCACATATAATTTAGAGCCTACAAGAGGGGGAGGCAGGAAGATCAGGGGGACATGGCCAGCTGTGTTTACATAAAAAATTTGAGATCAGTCAGATCTATGTGAAAACGATCACATAAAGAAAAAATGCATATCAACGTTTTTGAGATGCAGCAAGAGTAGTACTCTGAGAAGAAATACTTAAGATCAGTAATGGAAGCTTCCAATTAGGAAGCTACAGAAAACATATTAATGCTAAGATAACATAAGATTTTAATTATTTTTTTCTTTTATTTTAATTTATTTACATTTCAAGTGTTATCCCCTTGTCCGGTTTCCCCTCTCCTGGAAAACTCTTCTCCTATCTACCCTCTCGCCCCTGTTAAGAATGATTTGTTGATAAAACAATAAATTGAATAAAAAGATAAAAGAAAGAAATCAAGGCATGGAAGAGTTTTTGTGTGTGTGTGTTTTTTTTTTGTTTGTTTGTTTGGCAAGGTAATAAATGAATGTTTCCAGTTAATTGGCTAAGATCGAAAGTAGGGCAATCATATAAGTAAGCAATTGTAGAATTGAAAGAACAGCCCCTGGACTGGTCTCATTGACATATAGAGGTTAAGAAAGGCTAGATATATAGATTAATGCAACAAGTTGTCTAGAGCACATGAGGCCTGAAGCACAGTGTACAACACTGAACAACAAAAGGATTAAAAGATTTGTTTATGACATACATAATAAATATTACCTATAAACTAGTTTGAGTACTTAGATTAAACAGGCTAATTCCTTCAAATATGCAAACTACCAAAAGGAAAATAGTTAATCCAAGCATTCCCACATATCAAAAAGAAATTGAATCATTATAAAGGGTTAATCAAGATAACCTCATTGAATAATTTCAAATTTTAAGGAAGATATAATCCCTACATGTGTGTGTATATGTGTGAGTGCGTGTGTGCCTGTCTGTGCATGTGCATGTGTGTGTTTCTGAAAACTGAAGCAGAGGGAATATCTTCTAATTCATTCTGTGAAACTAATATTGCATTCTCCCCTAAACAAGTATATTATAAAAAAGAAATCTATAATTTACAATCTTTCATGAATACTGTTATAAATATTCTTAACAAAATCTTTGAAATTACTTTTAACAATGTACACAAACATTTCATTCCCATAGGTAAGTAGAACTGATCAAGGGATCTAGAATTCAGGAGGTGACAAATACTTCTGGTAGGCTTTTTTCAGGTTAAGCGGCTTTATAGTTGGAAGCTAAATGTCTTTTATCAGGCATATGATTTGCCAGGTTGCATCACTTCAAAATTCCTGTTATACACCATTCTGAATTTTCACTATGCATAACCCACAGCTGTGAAAGACAAGTTATGCCCCACATTCTGGAGTGCAGGAAATATACATACATCATTTTTGAAATTTATCTGAATTTACAGATATTTTAGTATACTTGAACTTTTTTGAAATAGTGTATGGAATTAAGTATATGTTCTAAATCTTAAAGGTTGTGAGTAGCAGAAAGGAAAATTAAAGATATATAGCTTACAAGTAATAGGAATAATATGAAAATATAGCAAAGTCTGGAAACCAGAAACATCAGATTAAAACTCTTTTATTTAGAAAATGGAGTTACAGAATAGTAAAAATAGAACACAAGTAAAATTACATGAGTAGCATAAAGGCATTCATTAAATAAAAATATTGAGTCACATACTGTTCTTAAAATGTAGATAGTTTAAGAATGCCTTTAAAATTCAGAAACAAAAGTCACTACCATGTAAAAACCACACTTTGAGTTTAAATACATCCATCAAGTTGGATCAAAAGGGTAGAATAATATATAACCATCATGTATTAATCAAAAGAAAGAAATTGAAGAATGTTCTTATCTGAAAAATATGGAATTCAAAGCAAATGCTTTCTATGAAGAAAAAAAATATTCCCTTTTGATAAAAATAATAGTATGTCAAGGTGCAATGATATTCATGAACATTTTTTTGTAGGAACATGGTTACAGTATACAAAAGAAAACATTTATCAAAATCAAAAAGAAATCAACACTTTCAAATGCCTTTCATCCTGTGTTAATTCTGGAGAAATGAACTACGTGAATAGGTTAGTAGTAGAATGATATTCTAACATGCACAAAACCTAGGGTTCAATTTCCAACACCATAACCAATCAACCAAGAAACCAACCAAGAAACAAGCCAAATAGAAGAAAGAAATGATATGAGCTAAGTTGCTATGCAAAAGCTGTAAAATTTAATCTATATTGTACAAGCTCAAGGTATGTATGTATATTTATATATTTATATGTGTAGCTGTGGATATATATGAATGCAATAAAAGTAATGTTTTTCTTCAAACAGAAATATTTACTATGCACTAGAGTAGAATATAATTCTGGTTGTTCACTCAACAAGTCCAAGTTCATACTACCAGGTTTTGCTTTCTAGATAAATAGAAGTAGAGTTTTTTAGTTTAAAGAAGAAAGCAAAAGGAGTTTGAGAGCCATGGAGTCCCTTGAAGAAGCTCAAGGCAGTCACATGAAGACAGGATAGAGTTAATGAAACTGCTGCTGAAAGTTGGAAGACAGTGAATGTTTTTGTGCTAATGAGAAAAAATAGATAAGGAAAAATTCAAAAGTCAGCAAATGAAGGAAAGTAGTTAGCTTCTTAGAGAGGCAGAATAGTGATACCTCAGGGCCCTTAGACTTTGTGGGGCTTTTGACAGGGACAGATTGCAAGTTCTCCCAAGACTAGAGAAAATGTAGCTTGCTTTTCATCTGAGAAGGAACTAACTTCAAGACTATATATAAAGTTCCCAAGAAGGTAAACTTCAAAAATGTATTCAACAAAAAGGCAGAAATGCATAGATAATGCTAAAACGATGCAAATATGGACAGTAAGTACATGAAAAAAAAATGTGTAACAACTTTAGTGATTAAGGAAAATTCAAATCAAAATCACTGTGGTTCCATTTAGAAAGAACAGCTATCAAAAGAAAACAGACAAAAAAAATCTGGAGGAAAAGTAGCATTTTTCTATATTATTGGAAATGAGAATAGTCTACCAACCATGAAATCAAGAAATAAACAAGCAAAAAGCTGTGGTGTGTGTTGAACATTGTAAAATTCATCACTTGTGAGACAAAGGTATGTATATTTGTCTAGGAGATTTACAGGCCAGCCTAGTCCAGATAGCAACATCCAAGGACCTCTAGATACATGGTAACTTTGACGAAAAAGCCAACTATACAAATCCAAAACAAAAGCAAACAAAATAGAATTTCCATGTTCCAACTATACCATTTATCTTGGATATATGACCAAAGGAATCTAAGGACAGCATTCAGCAGAGATACCTGCAAGCCTTTCTTATTGTTGAACTGCAATAAGCATAATGAAGTGAGTTCAAAAGTCCAATATTTGATAAATGGGTAACTAATATTTTGTCTGTTACTCAACCAACAGGAAGAAAAATATTAAATTTACAAAAAAATAGGCCAAAAGAGAATTTATCATATTTAACTACAGCAGACAGTTGCCTGTGTTTGTCTCCTTTCTGATGTCTAATGATTAAAGAAAAACAAGACACAGTAGAATAGAAACTATTTAGATAGAGGATAAAGATGAGGGAGGGAGGTAGAGAGACCAGAGGAAAAAAGAGAGGGTGACAGAGGAGGTAAATATTGTAAGAACACACCGTATGCATAAATGAAACTATAATGAAACCCTCCAGATTTTACAATTCACACACGCTCACTCCAAGAGGCCAAGACTATCTTATTAAAATCGGGAGTGTAAATTACATAATTTAAATCACATGGATAGTGAAAATTTTAAATTATAAAGAATACATAGCAGTTTTAGTTCTATGAATCAAAAATTTAGTTTTGCTTATATAATTACTTTATTAAAATTGCCCTGAAGAAATTAAAAAATCATCAGATCCTACTCCAAAAGCCTATACTCAAAACAACTGGAAAATCTGGAGGAAATGGGCAATTTCTGAGACAGATACCAAATACCAAAATATTTTAAATCAGGATCAAATAGACCAACTAAAAAGTCCCATAATCCCTAAAAAATAGAATTGGTCATTGAAAGTCTTCCAAACAAAAAAAAGCACAGGACCAGATGGTTTTAGGGCAGAATTCTTTCAGACCTTCAAAGAAGACCCAACAACAGTACTCTTCAAAATATTCCACAAAATAGAAACAGAAGGAACACTACCCAACTCATTCTATGAAGTCACAATTACGCTGATACCAAAACCACACAAAGATCCAACAAAGAAAGAGAATTTCAGACCAATTTCCCTTATGAATATTGATGCAAAAATACTCAATAAAATTCTTGCCAACCAAATCCAAGAACACATCAAAACGATCATTCACCACCATCAAGTAGGCTTCATCCCAGGGATGCAGGGATGGTTCAATATACAGAAATCCATCAATATAATCCACTACATAAACAATCTCAAAGAAAAAAACCACATGGTCATTTCATTAGATGTTGAAAAAGCATTTAACAAAATTCAGCATCCTTTAAGGTTAAAAGTCTTGGAAAGATCAGGAATTCGAGGTCCATATCCAAATATAGTAAAATCATTATACAGCAAACCGGTAGCCAACATCAAACTAAATGGAGAGACACTTGAAGCAGTCCCACTAAAATCAGGGGCTAGACAAGGCTGCCCTCTCTCTCCATATCTTTTCTAAATGGTATTGGAAGTTCTAGCTAGAGCAATTAGAGAACATAAGGAGGTCAAAGGGATACAAATTGGAAAGGAAGAAGTCAAACTATCACTATTTGCAGACGATATGATAGTATACTTAAGTGACCCAAAAACCTCCACCAGAGAACTACTACAGCTGATAAATGACTTCAGCAAAGTGGCTGAATATAAAATCAACTCAAGCAAATTAGTTGCCTTCTTATACTCAAAGGATAAGTAGTCTGAGAAAGAAATTAGGGAAATGAAAACCTTCACAATAGCCACAAACAATATAAAGTATCTTGGTGTGACTCTAACCAAACAAGTGAAAGATCTGTATGACAAGAACTTTAAGTCTCTGAAGAAGGAAATCGAAGAACACCCCAGAAGATGGAAAAATATTCCATGCTCATGGATTGGCAGGATTAATATAGTAAAAATGGCCACCTTGCCAAAAGCAATATACAGATTCAATGCAAGCCCCATCAAAATTCCAATTCAATTCTTCATAGAGTTACAAAGAGCAATTCTCAAATTCATCTGGAATAACAGAAAACCCAGGATAGCTAAAACTATTCTCAAGAGTTAAAGAACTTCTGAGGGAATCAGTATCCCGGAACTCAAGCAGTACTACGGAGCAATAGTATTAAAAACTGCATGGTATTGGTACAATGACCAGCTTGTAGACCAATGTAATAGAACTGAAGACCCAGAAATGAACCCACACTCCTATGGTGACTTGATCTTTGATAAAGGAGCTTAAACCATTCAGTGGAAAAAAGATAGCCTTTTCAACAAATGGTTTTGGTTCAACTGGAGGTCAGCATGCAGAAGAACGTAAATCGATCCATTCTTATCTCCTTGTACTAAGCTCAACTCCAAATGGATCAAGGACCTCCACACAAAACCAGACACACTGAAACTAATGGAAAAGAAACTAGGGAGGAACCTTGAACATAAGGGCACAGGGGTCCCTTATTTCCTGAACAGAACAATAGCTTATGCTCTAAGATCAGGAATTGACAAAGGGGACCTCATAAAATTACAAAGTTTCTGTAAAGCAAAGGACACTGTCACTAGGACAAAATGGCAACCAACAAATTGGGAAAAGATCTTTACCAATCCTACGTCCGACAGAGGGCTAATATCCAATATATACAAAGAACTCAAGAAGTTAGACTCCAAAGAGCCAAATAACTCTATTAAAAATGGGGAAAAGAGCTAAACAAAGAATTTTCACCTGAAGACTATCTAATGGCTGAGAAGCACCTAAAGAAATGTTCAACATCCTTGGTCATTAGGGAAAAGGAAATCAAAACAACCCTGAGATTTCACCTCACACCAGTCAGAATGGCTAAGATCAAAATCTCAGGAGACAGCAGTTGTTGGTGAGGATGTGGAGAAAGAGGAACTCTCCTCCACTGCTGGTGGAATTGCAAGCTGGTACAACCACTCTGGAAATCAGTCTGGCAGTTCCTCAGAAAACTGGGCATGACACTTCTGGAGGACCCCGTTATACCACTCCTGGGCATATACCTAGAGGACTCCCCGGCATGCAATAAGGACACATGCTCCACTATGTTCATAGCAGCCTTATTTATAATAGCCAGAAGCTGGAAAGAACCCAGATGAACCTCAGCGAAGGAATGGAGACAGAAAATGTGGTATATTTACACAATGGAATATTACTCTGCAATTGAATACAATGAATTCATGAAATTCTTAGGCAAATGGTTGGAACTGGAAAATATCATCCTAAGTGAGGTAACCCAATCACAAAAGAACACACATGGTATGCAGACACTGATAAGTGGATATTAGTCCAGATGTTCAGAATACCCAAGACACAATTCACATATCAAATGATGCCCAAGAAGAAGGATAGAGAGGCTCCTCGTCTTGGAAAGACTCAATGCAACAGTGTAGAGGACTGCCTGGACAGATAAGTGGGAGGGGGTTGATTGGGGAACAGGGGTAGGGAAGAGGGCTTATGGGACTTTTGGGGGGGGTGGAACCAGGATAGGGGATATCATTTTGGATGTAAATAAAGACCACAGAAAATAAAAAATAAATAAAGGAAAAAATTGTCAATGGATTTTTATCATATAATTATGGTAAACAATATATCAGTTATTAGAGGTGTGAGGACCATCAGAAATAAACATAAATTATTTGGTTGTAGTTAAGTAGGAAAATAGAGAAGTGATAATCCAATATTCATTTTAAAGAAATATTTGATAGTTATTTTTCTTAGAAATTAAGAAGGAGACATAACTCATGGTCAAATAAATGAGGATTCTAGAAATAGGTTTCAAGTAATTTTTTCTTTTTTGTCTTTTCCAATTATACTTTATCCACATGGACAATACATTGATTTGAGAATACTCTGAGCCAGGATGCTTTACAATATAAAGAGATGACTTGAAGAGAAAGATTAAGAACAAAGGATCTAGAAGGATGAATTCTCTGATCTGCCCTTGGTACCTTCATTTCTATTTATCTCCCCTTTTCTCCTCCTTTTTTCCTTTTTCATCTCTTTCTTCTCATTTAAGTACTGGATAATATCAGAAATGTTTTAAGGTTAGTTTTTAGAATGTTCATACAGTGAATTTTCACCATGTTCACAATTCTCCCAGTTCCTTCAAGACCCACATCCCCTTCTCTACATACCTGAATTTGTCACCTATCAATTTCAGTGTTTGTTACCCACATACTTATAAATGTGTGGCCTTGGAATGGAATTTGTTTAGAATACCAGAGACAAACACTCAAAGACAGGCTGTTTTTCCTTCTAAGCAACCATCAATTGCCAATAGCTCCTCAACTGGAGGTGGAACTTTGTGCCCACCTCCTCTCTCCATGTTGCAATTTGTTCTGACATTTCCTTCATAGGTCCATGTAAGCTGTCATAGCGACTGTTAACATGTATATGCAGCTACCATGTTATAACTGGTGTGTGCTCTTTTCTGCCCCTTCTTTCAAAAAAAAGACCTTTGAATTTTTGGAGATCATTTATAGTAGACATTTAATTTAGTGCTAAGCACACTGACTGACTTCTCTTACTATGCATCTTTGACAGCTGTAGGTATCTTTGTTTAACGTCATCTACTGCAGATAGTATCTTCTCCATTAAGTGTTGAATGGTGCATTAATCTATGTATATAATAATAAGTAATTAGTAGTCAGTTTAATACTATGCCCATTTAGCAGAATAATAGTAGCAGGCTCTTTTCTATGACCTATGACTTGTGTAGCAATAGTTTCTTGGCTAATAATAGTACCAGGTATGGGTTTCATCATGTGGACCAGAACTTAAACCCAATCTGAAAGTAGGTGATTACTCTCATGATGCCACTGTTACACCAGCATACATGTCTTGCAAAGCCAGTATTTATTTTAGTTCATGGGGTTTGCATCTAGGTAAAAGCAATAATTATTTTTCTATTCTATAGTATGAACAGCACTTTTCACCACCATCCAAGCTTCCAGGTGAATACCAGTTTAATACCTCTGTGTTCTATGACTCAAATATGTGGTTTCTTTAGCAATAGGGTCTTAGTGCCAAAAAATAACAATCCACAAAACAAAGAACTCAGAACTAATCAGAGACTTTTCAAAGATAAAGTATAAATGTCCAAGAGAGTTTTAAAGATGTTTAACATTCTTAGACATCAACAGAAACTACTTTGAAATTTCATCTGACCTGTGTCAGAATGATTAATGACTGATGGTGATGGTGGTGGTGATGATGATGATGATGATGAAGAAAACTGCTGTATGGATGTGGGAAAGCAGGAACACTTGATCAGTGATAGTGGACATGAAAACTGGTGCAGCCATTATGAAAATCAGTGTGGGGTTTCCTCAATAAATTAAAAATAGATCCATCTATAACACTCTTGGTTACATACCCAGAAAAATCTATTCCTTACCTGCTCACCCATGTTCATTCGTGATCTATTAACAATAGCCAAGAAATAGAAACAGTCGACATGACCATTAGATTATAAATGGATAATGAAAATGTGATATGTTTATATAATGGAACATCAGTCAGATACTAAGAAAACCAAAATCATGAAATTCAAATGTAAATGAATGGAGCTGGAAACAATTATTCTGAATGTGATAACTCAGGCCCAGGACGATGAATTTGTATGAATTCTCCATTTATGGATATTAGTTTTGAATCTTCACGTAAGTATTTTCATGTGAAATATTCACAAAAATAAGGAAATAATTAATGAACCATGGGGATGGAGCTTTTGAGAGGAGAGTGGTATAAGTGTTTTTAGAGAATTGATTAAACATGGAGCATTAAATAGGGGTAGGGAATAAGAGGGCAGGGATGAGGAGAGAATATGTGGAGGGATAAATAACTTTTAAAAACACTTTAAAAAGGTCACAATGAAAGCTACCTAATCAAAACAACCCTGAGATTTCACCTCACACGAGTCAGAATGGCTAAGATCAAAAACTAAGGAGACAGCTGTTGTTGGCAAAGATGTGGAGAAAGAAGAACACTCCTCCATTGCTGGTGGGATTGCAAGTTGGTACAACCACTCTGGAAATCAGTCTGGCAGTTCCTCAGAAAACTGGGCATGACACTTCTGGAGGACCCCGTTATACCACTCTTGGGTATATATCCAGAGGACTCCTTGGCATGCAATAAGGACACATGCTCCACTATGTTCATAGCAGCCTTATTTATAATAACCAGAAGCTGGAAAGAACCCAGATGTCCCTCAACGAAGGAATGGATACAGAAAATGTGGTATATTTACACAATGGAATACTACTCAGCAATTAAAAACAATGAATTCATGAAATTCTTAGGCAAATGGTTGGAACTGGAAAATATCATCCTAAGTGAGATAACCCAGTCACAAAAGAACACACATGGTATGCAGACACTGATAAGTGGATATTAGTCCAGACGTTCAGAATACCCAAGACACAATTCACATAGCATATGATGCCCAAGAAGAAGGAAGGAGAGACTCCTGGTCCTGGAAAGACTCAATGTAGCAGTGTAGAGGAATACCAGGACAGGGAAGTGGGAGGGGGTTGATTGGGGAACAGGGGTAGGGAAGAGGGCTTATGGGACTTTCAGGGAGGGTGGAACTGGGAAAGGGGAAATCATTTGTAGTGTAAATAAAGAATATATCTAATAAAAAAAGAAAGCTACCTATGATTGAAGAAGCTTCTCAAAAATATGTATGCACAAATGAAAGGGCATGAGCATATACATATGTATGAACATATTAAAATAATGAAAACATTGTTACCACCTAACAGAACAATACCCTTACTCAGCACTATATACAAACAAATGAAAGTCATAATGTTAATAATGGGTTTCTTCTTTTGGAGTTGCTGACCAGTGAGCTGACATAGACTTCAAAAATTAATTGCTATTAACTATGCTATTGATTATCTAAAATGTTATTTTTTGAGGGTTAACCGGAAGAATCTTCTCTGAATGGCTTTTGTGGGAGATGAGGACAAATACAAGGGGATTGGTGGAGAAAAGAAGAGAGAGAAGTAGGATAAAGAAGGAGGAATATGAGATATCAGAGGAGGGGGCTGAGGAGGAGATCAATACAATTAAAAGTAGAATCTATCTACAACAATTAGATTCATTTTTATGATTAAGTTCTGATCGTTGAAATCTCAGGCTTGGCACTATACAGAAGCAGCCTAAAAAAGCCTGCATGAGGCAACTCGGTGAAACATCATACTGACTGAACTTTCTTTCTTTTTTTTTTATTATGTTATCTTAGTTACAACACTACATTTATACCATTTATTTATTTATTTATTTATTTCACTCCAGATTTTATTCTTCACCCCCCCAGTCCACCCTTTGACTGTTCCACATCCCATACCTCCTCCCCACTCTCTGTCTTCACGAAGATGTCCTTATCCCCCCAACCCCCACCCTACCTGACCTCTAAACTCCCAGGGGCCTCCAGTCTCTTGAGGGTTAAGTGCATCATCTCTGATTGAACACAGACCCGCCCGTCCTCTTCTGTATATGTGTTGGGGTCCTCATATCACCTGGTCTGTACTGCCTGTTTGGTGGTCCAGTGTTCGAGAGATCTTGGGGTCCAGCTTAATTGAAACTGCTGGTTCTCCTACAGGTTGCTCTCCTCTGCAACTTCTTTCAGCAGAAAGAATGGAAACAGGCAATCTCAGGAGGTAGGAAGTTGGGGGGGACCCTCCAGAACATACCAGAGATCTGGGACATAAAAGACTTTCAGGACTCAAAGGGAAGGACCTTATATGAAATGCTTGACAGTAGAGAGAGGGAATTTATAGAGCCCACTTATAGAGCAGGAAGACAGGGCTTCAAATGAGGAAAGGGGTTGCCATCCCACAGTCAAAACTCTGACCCATAATTGTTCCTGTCTGAAAGAAGTACTGGAATGGAAATGGAGAGAAGTCTGAGGAAAAGAAGGTCCAGGTCCAGGCCCAAAGTGGGATCCAGATCAAGGGAAGGTCCCAAGGCCTCTGAGGTTATGAAATGCTCACAAAAAGCATGACTGAACTTTGGAAGACCCAACAAGCAGCTAAAAGAGTCAGATGCAGATATTTGCACCCAATGAATAGACAGAAGCTGCTGACCCCTTAGGTTGAGTTAGGGAAAGACTGAAAGAAGTTGACTGGACTTTCTTCTGGTCAGCTTTACAGTGCCTGTTTATCTCTAATGTAAAACCTCCTTCCTCATCTCCTCTCTTTTCTGCTGACTGGAAAGCTTTGAATCTTGCTCCTTTGAAATAGAATAAAGTTTAAGGAACAGACAAGACTCACCTTTTGCATTTGACCAGCTGGTGTTAAAATTATCTCAGAGCTATAGTTAGATTTCTCTTGAAGTCTTTCATGGATGAACAATGAAGTAGGAAGTACAGAAAAAGAAGAGAAAGTTGATAACATTGAAAAAGGAATTTGAATTGAAAGTGAATTGAGATACAAAGAGCTGACTGGAGAGTGCCTGCTGATGCTCCCATCTGAGAGACTCTAGATGTCATCCAGCATCCAGAGAAGGGCACTTTGATCAAACAAACAAGGGGGGCTAAATGTGACAGTAAGGTTAAAGATTCTCCAGAAGACATTAGAAGTTTTCCTGGAGATATTTTGGAGCATCAGTACAATTAATGCATGTTAACAAAAACATGAAACCAGTACTAGAAATGTATAAATGATAAAATGCTGTCATTCATTCCAATGTAGAAAGAAGTGTAAAAATCCAGCAAAACATAAAAGCATATTCATTTTGCTAAACTATGAGATGAAAAGAATTGTAAATATTCTTTAAACTCTGCTTGGTAAGTACCTTATAAAGAAAGAAAACATGTGGATTCTCAATATAATTCTGGGCAAAATACCATATTCAATCTCCTTTTCTGTGAATCTGAAGATGATTTTAAGGGAATCTTTGTGGATTGGGAGAGCAGGGGAATAAATGATCTTGGGACAATTATCTTTCCCCATTAAATTATTGAAGATATTTTTTGTGTAGCTCCAGGTGATAGGTGCCTTTATTTGGGCACACCCACTGTACAAAGCTACATTGTGTGAAATAAACAATTTAAGTTCTTTGTGATGTAAAGGCTATTTTATCTAATAATCTTGGTGGAAAAAATGTCAGAAATACTGATTATCTCAGAGGGACTCATTTAGTACAGCATGAGGTGAGAGGCACACTTCTGAAGTATATAACACCTATGCATGACAACCAGTTGTGCATGACAGCCAGACTGCTCACATCCATGTTGCCCAAAGGATTCTCCTCATGAGTTGACCATGAAAATCAAGCTCACTGCATTGACATAGCAGACGACTTTCTGAATAGAACACCAAAAGGACAGGCACCTGGATCAAAGAATTAAATGAGACCTTATGAAACTGAAAAGCCTCTCTAAGCTAAAATATGCTTTCAAGCAAACATAATGTCAGCCTACAGAATGGGAAGAGATTTTTACCAACGTCACATCCAAATTAGACTAATATCAAAAATATATAAAGAACTCAAGGATCTACATATCAACAAACCAAATAATTAAAAATGGGGGAAGAGACCTAAACAGAGACTTCTCAATAAAAAAATAAAACTCAAATGGCTGAGATACACTTAGAGAAATATTCAGCATCTTTAGTCATCCAGGAAATGTAATTCAAAACTTACACCTGCCCGAATGGTTAAGATCAATAATACAAGTGACAGGTGATGTTGGCAAGAATTTGAAGCAAGGGGAACACTCATCCATTGCTAGTTGGAGTATAAATTGTACAGCTCCTATGGAACCTATGAAAATCAATATGGTGGTTCTTTAGAAAGTTGGAAATCAAGATTCATCTTTACCACACTTGAGCAAATATCCAAAAGATGCTCTAGCCTATAACAAGGACACTTGCTCAATAATGTTCATTGTGGATTTATTCATAATAGCAAGAAACTGGAAGCAAGCTAGATGTCCCTCAACAAAAGAATATATAGACATTTGGTGATGCTTATAATTGTAGTGCTTGGGAGATAGAGACTGGGGTATCAGGGACTCATAGTCTTCCTCAGCTACAATGAATTCAAGGCCAGCCTAGGGATAGGAAAACATAGACCAAGGAAGGATGAATGGGTGGATGTTATAGGAAAATTATCTGCAGATTTAAGAAACCATTGAACCAGTAGAGCAACTGGGACAGGAGTCTTCTGGCCACCATTTGCACCAGGGATCCAGGCAGCTCCACAGCCTTCTATGCACAGCCCACCAGGAGAGAGTGATCTCCCAGCAGCACTTTCACTTCTGAGCATGGAGGTGAGATCTCCACCTTCTCTCTGGAGGGGAACATCTATGAACATACAGGGCATACATTTAGTGGAAAAGCTGGTACAGAAGCCTTCCAGGTGCCATTTATACCAGGGAGTCAGGCGGCTCCATAGCCTTCTGTGCAGAGACCCCGCCAGAAGAGAGTTGGTCTTCTAGGAGTACGAACAGAGGCTTACAGGCCCACAGGAGGGACAAGCTCCAGCCAGAGACAGCAAGACCAAGTAATAACAGACGTAACCAGATGGTGAAAGGTAAACACAAGAATCCTACCAACAGAAACCGAGGCTGCTTGGCAACATCAGAACCCAATTCTTCCACCACATCAAGTCCCCGATACCCCAACACACCTGAAAAACAAGTATCAGATTTAAAATCACATCTCATGATGCTGAAAAAGGACTTCGAGAAGGACATAAATAGCTCCCTTAAAGAAATAAAGGAGAACATGGGTCAACAGGCAAAATCCCTTAAAGAGGAAACACAAAAATCCCTTAAAAAATTACAGAAAAATACAAACAAACAAGTGAAGGAACTGAACAAAACCATCCAGGATCTAAAAATGGAAGTAGAAACAACTAAGAAATCACAAAGGGAGACAACTCTGGAGATAGAAAACCTCGGAAAGAATTCAGGAGTCATAGGTGCAAGCATCAACAGCAGAATACAAGAGATAGAAGAAAGAATCTCAGGTGCTGAAGATACCATAGAAAACACTGACTTAACAGTCAAAGAAAATGCAAAATGTAAAAAGCTTGTAACCCAAAACATCCAGGAAATCCAGGACACAATGAGAAGACCAAACCTAAGGATTATAGGTAGAGAAGAGAGTGAAGATTTCCAACTTAAAGGGCCAGTAAATATCTTCAACAAAATTATAGAGGAAAATTTCCCTAACCTAAAGAGAGAGATGTCGACGAACATACAAGAAGCCTACAGAACTCCAAACAGACTGGACCAGAACAGAAAGTCCTCCTGGCCCAAAATAATCAAAGCACCAATTGCACTAAGCAAAGAAAGAATGTTAAAAACAGTAAGGGAAAAAGATCAAGTAACTTATAAAGACAGACCTATCAGAATTACATCAGACTTCTCACCAGAGATGATGAAAGTTAGAAGATCCTGGGCAGATCTCATACAGACCCTAAAGAACACAAATGCCAGCCAAGACTACTATAACCAGCAAAACTCACAATCACCATAGATGGAGAAACCAAGATATTCCATGATAAAACCAAATTTATACAATATCTTTCCACAAATCCAGCCCATAAAAGGATAATAGAAAACGCCAACACAAGAAGGGAAACTGTACTCTAGAAAAAGCAAGAAAGTAATCTTCTTCCAACAAACCCAAAAGAAGGTAACCACACAAATATAAAAAGAACATCAAAAATAACAGGAAGCAGCAATCACTATTCCTTAATATCTCTTAACATCAATGGACTCAATTCCCCAATAAAAAATAAATTAACAGAAATATTTTTCATGTAAATATTCAATTTTATCAGAAAATGTTTATAATTCCTTTTTCAAGTAATTTAGTAATGTTTTATGTCTATCATTTTATCTGTATTATTTTCCATGATAATCTTCAATGTTAATATATTTTTCTATATAGTTTTTCAATTTTATAAGAAATATTTTCCATGTAAATCTTCATTTTTATCAGAAAAATGTTCATAATTCCACTTTCAATCAACTTAGGAATATTTTTATGCCTACCATATTATCTGTATAATTTTCCATGATAACCTTCATTTTTAACATGTTATTCTATATTTTTCTACAATTTTATCAGATATATTTTCCACATAAATCTTCAGTTCTATCATAAAATGTTTCTACTTCCTTTTTCAATTAATTTAGCAGTGTTTTTTTATGTCTACCATTTTACTCTTCAATATTCCATGAAAATTGTCAATTTTAACGTGCTTTTCTTTATATTTCTTCTATTTTATCAGAAATATTTCCTGTGTAAATCTTCAATTTTATCATAAAATGTTTTTGTTTCTTTTTTCAATAGAAAAAAAAAGAAACCATCGAACCACAGTTCCATATTTGTAAGTGTCAATTTCAAAATCTCCTAAATCAGAATTTCTTTCCAAGTTTGATTTGATCGGAAGCTCTTTATATCCTTGAATATAATTATTAAAATTGGTTATCAGAAAAAAAGCAATTTGGTACATTTACAAAATGGAGTATTACTCATAAGTTTAAAATGAGATCATGAAATTACAGGCAAATAGAGCTAGAAAAAAAAACCCATTCTGAATAAGGTAACCAAGATTCACAAAGATAGGTGTGTATTCACTTATAATTGGACATCAGCTGTTACATAAATGATAACTAAACTGCAATATGTAGGCACATAGAGGTAGATTAGGAAAAGGGGTTTAGGTGGGACATATAAATTTCCCTGGGAGGGAAAGGTAGAGTAGATTCTAGAGGTAGAATACACATGGTTGGGATGATATTTTGCAGGTCAGTTTTGTGGAGGAGATAGTGTGGAAAGAAAGCTGGACTTAGGAAGCATTTGGAGGTGATGCTGAAACCTAGTTCAGTGGAAACATCCTGAAATCTAATTGGGCAGTGTTCCTTCTGTTTGTATTTTGTGGAATGGTTTGAAGAGTATTGGTGTTAGTTCTTCTTTGAAGGTCTGAGAGAATTTTCCACTAAATCCATTTGGTCCCTTTTTTTTTTGGTTGGGAGACTATTAATGACTGCTTCTATTTCTTAAGAGATTATGGGGCTGTTTAGATGTTTTATCTGACCCTGTTTTAACTTTGGAACCTGGTATGTGTCTAGAAAATTGTCTGTTTCATTCAGATTTTCCAACTTTGTTGAGTATAAGCTTTTGTAGTAGGATCTGATGAATTTTTGAATTTCCAAGGTTTCCATTGTTATATCTCTATTTTCAGTTCTTATTTTATTAATTTTATTTGGATACTGTCTCTGTGCCCTCCGGTTAGTCTGACTAAGGGTTTATCTATCTTGTTGATTTTCTCAAAGAACCAGCTCCTGGTTTTGTTGATTCTTTGTATAGTTCTTTTTGTTTCTATTTGGTTGATTTCAGCCCTGAGTTTGATTATTTCCTGCCATCTATTCCTCTTGGGTGTATTTGCTTCTTTTTGTTCTAGAGCTTTCAGGTGTGCTGTCAAGGTGCTAGGATGCACTCAAGTCTCTGAAGAATGAAATAGAAGAACTCAGAAGATGGAAAGATCTCCCATGCCCACGGATTGGCAGGATTAATATAGTAAAAATGGCCATCAGCCGATAGCAATCTACAAATTCAATGCAATTCCCATCAAAATTCCAAACCAGTCCTTCACAGAGTTAGAAAGAGCAATTTGCAAAGTAAAAACAAAAAAGCCAGGATAGCTAAAACTATTTGCAATAATAAAAGAACTTCTGGGCGAATCACCATCCATGACCTCAAGCTGTATTAGAGAGCAACAGTGATAAAAACTGTTTGGTAATGGTACAGTGACAGGTAGGCAGATCAATGGAATAGACCCAGAAATGAACTCACACACCTATGGTCACTTGATTTTTGACAAAGCAACTAAAACCATCCAGTGGAAAAAAGACAGCATTTTTTTTTAAATGGTGCTGGTTCATCTGGAGGTCAGCATGTAGAAAAATGGATATCGACCCATTCTTATCTCCATGTACAAAGCCTAAGTCCCAGTGGATCAAGAACCTCCACATAAAACAAGATACACTGAAATTTATAGAGGAGAAGGTGGGGAAGAACCTCGAGCACATGGGCATAGGGGAAAATTTCCTTAACAGAACACAAATGGCTTATGTTTTAAGATCAACAATAGACAAATGGGACCTCACAAAATTGCAAAGCTTCTGTAAGGCTAAGGACACTGTGAATTGGACAAAATGGCAACCAACATATTGGGAAAAGATCTTTACCAATCCTACATCTGATAGAAGGCTAGTATTAAATATTTACAAAGAACTCAAGAAGTTAGACTCCAGAGAATCGAATAACCCTATTAAAAATGGGGTACAGAGCTAAACAAAGAATTTTCAACTGAGGAATATCGAATGGCTGAGAAGTACCTAAAGAAATGTCCAACATCCTTAGTCATCAGGGAAATGCAAATCAAAACAACCCTGAGATTCTACCTCAAACCAGTCAGAATGACTAAAATAAAAAAAACTCAGGTGACAGCAGATGCTGATGAGGATGTGGAGAAAGAACTCTCCTCCATTGCTGGTGGAATTGGAAGTTGGTACAACCACTCTGGAAATCAGTTTGGTGGTTCCTCAGAAAGTTAGACCCAGCTATACCACTCCTGGGCATATACCCAGAAGATGTTTCAAAGTGTATGTAATAAGGACACATGTCCCACTATGTTCATAGCAGCCTTATTTATAATAGTCAGAAGTTGGAAAGAACCCTGATGTCCCTCAACAGAAGAATAGATACAGAAAATGTCGTACATTTACACAATGGAGTACTACTCCGCTATTAAAAACAATGAATTCATGAAATTCTTAGGCAAATGGATGGAACTAGAAAACATCATCCTGAGTGAGGTAACCCAATAACAAAAGAACACACAGGGTATGCAAACACTGATAAGTGGATATTAGCCCAGAAGCTTGGAATACCCAAGATAGTTGTTATCTCTTTTAACCTGTACTTTTCTGATAAGAGACAGAAAGGGAGTGTATCTGGAGAAAAGAAGATGTAGGAAGGAACTGGGGAGTAGAGGGAGAGAAAATTAAATCAGGGTGTATTGTATGAGAGAAGAATCAATTTTCAATAAAATGAAAATTGAGGAGTAGGGTGACCCTATAGGCAGAGCACCAATCTCAACTACCTGGACCAGCTGATTTGAGGCCCCAACACATATATAGTAGAGGACTGCCTGGTCTTGACTCAGTGAGAGAAGATGCACCTAACCTTCAGGAGACTTGAAGCTCCAGTGAGTAGCTAGTTCTGGTGGGGTGGGGGTGAGGGTGTGGGGGCATCCTTTTATCCTTGGAGACAGAGGTAGGGGTGGGGAGGAAGTATGGGATGAGGAACAGTTAGAGGGCAGACCAGAAGGAGGATGAAGACTGGACTGTAAAAGAAAGATTAAAGAATTAAAAAAAAATTTAAAAAATGAAAATCAAATTTACCTTATGGATTAAACCTAATTGTAACAAATAAGTAGATACTGAAGTATCTATTTTAGTGAACTCTGTACAGACCATTATTCAATTTGTTACAGTAATAAGAACATGGTTGTGAGTAAAAAGGCAAATAAATGAAAAAATTAAATTGTTTTGGAAATATGAATTGACTAATGAGTTTTATTTATTTGGTGAAACTAAAAAATATTTAAATATAACTTTAAATTTCTTTCCACAAATCAAAAATATCATATAACTATATTTTAAACAAAAATTTTAAATCATGACTTCAGATTTTCTAAGCATTAGTAATTGACATGGAAAAATAGCTTTATTTGGTACGTATCTACTTCTTTTTTTCTTGTTTTAGTTATACCTGTTGCAAATAAGAAACCATTTTTTCATTATATTAAATTGAGATCAATAGTTTTCAAGTCATTCATACATGCACATATATAAAAAATTTTCAGCAAAATGATATAGTTGTTAAAATTCTTGGTCTATTTATATTGTGTTATTACTAAATCATGTTTAAATTTACAAATATTTCATTTGTAATACATTCTCTTGTATCATTTTCTTCCAGAAGAACTATCATTGAAATCAAAATGTTAGCAATAATTTTCTCATTTTCAAGATTTTCGCTGTTTATTTGCATGTAAGAGATTTTAAAATTCATTGTATATTGTTTGTTATTACTCTTATATAGGCAATCAATTTATCTAAATGAAAAATTGTGCTTAAGCAGAGAGGTCATAAGAAATTATGTGAGGCTTGAGAAAGAGGTGTAAGGGGAGGAAGAAAGGAGAGAGAGTAAGAGACAGTTATATATTCCCTAAACTTTGGATTATTATTAGGTTAGTAAAATATAAGCATTCAAGAACAATCTATAATTTTTAAACCAAATCTGCAATATCACTCATGATAATGCCATGAATTGAGTGGTCTTCTACGCAAAATATCTATGCTATTTATAAAAATCTATGATATTTCTACCCTTGAAGAGATTCTTATGCGAGTGGAACAAATCAATTATAGTTATGGTTTTGTTTTTAGTAGAAGAAAATTAGATATTCATTTAGAAGAAATGTTCTATCTAAATGAAAATTTGTAATGTACAGCACAGAGTGATAAGCACACATATTAGAACCTCGCCTACTAAATTGTGAATTATCATTGTAGATTTGTTAAAAATAGACATTGTGTTTTGAACTGTCTTTTCCAGCACAGTTTGTTTTCTTGTTTTTGTATCCTTACATCATTACGGGCTGGAGAGGAGAGAGCACATGGCAGTAAACATTTTGTCAATGCTTCATGATCATAACCATATTTCATGAGAATTGGGAATTTTCTACTTAATTTTTGGGCTTATGCTTTCATTTTTTCAGATCTCATTGCTGCCAGACTTCATTAAAACTCATTACATTCTATTCCAACGTGAAAATGAAAGCTCAAAAAGTAACAAAGACTTTTGCCAACTAATAAATGAAAAGGAATTTGTAACACTAGGGTTCAACATTTTTTACATGATGTGGACAAAGGTTCTATTTGTCCTTGATCGACTGTGTATACCTCATTTACTACTGGAAACTAAATTACCACCTCTCCTCGTGACCAGCTGTGGCCCTGATAGTGCTGGGCACTCTGAAGCCCAGTACTTCCCCCATGAGTACCTGATCCTAGAATATTTTTGTAGCCTCTAATTGTCAGGTCCTAATTTACTCTATTTTAGCAACCTTTTGTGCATGGTCTGAAATGTAGGTATTGTTTATGCTTGGAAAGGTACAAGCAAAGGCAGCCGATATCTTGCTATCTTTCTTCAGATATAATAACATGTTAACATGAGACAACTTCTCAAAACAATATGTACTTAAAAGTGATGGACTCATGAGGAAAAACAGCAGCGTTAGTGAAAAATAACAGGAAGCATGATTTAGAATGAATATTAGAGGATAGTATGATGAAGTGTTCCTCAAAAAATGTAAAATATTTTCCCAAATGAAAAGGGTAGAATTGAGGTAAAACACTAGGAATGATAGCAATGTATTTGTTATACAAAAACATTACATTGCACAATGAAGATCTGCCACGGACCTCTATGTATCACAGAGAACAAGTTCAAAATAAATTTTAAAGACAAATTGAATAATAAAATAGTCAGAAACACTGAGAAAAGGAAGCTACTTTTCAAGCTTTAAAACCTAGTGTGAATGTGCTTAGGACATATCTCAGCATGCAATATAGCCTTTGCCTTGAGAACTTGATTACTTGAGTTTAATGTAGGAGGCCTGTGTAGCCCAAGCATTTCTTCAGTGAGATGGAAGGTATAGATAAATTTATCTGGGCACTTTCAGGTTACCTGTCCTTCTGTATACAGAGAAGTCAAATTTAAAACAAGAGAGACTCTGCTTTACTAGGGTGGGAAGTGATAACTGACTCTCAATGTGGCACATGACTACACCCAGCCACAGATCCAATATGCACAGATCCATGCACACACACACACACACACACACGCGTGCGCGCATGTGTGCGCAGACATAATTTATTTAAAAAGGAGAAAGAGACTAAGTTAACAAATGTTGTAGACATACAATAATAAAAGAAAGGGAGAAAAGCCCCCAAATGATAATTAACTATTAAGGCACTAGATGTACTAATTTTTTAATTGAAAGTTCATATTGAAAATATTAAGGAAATCAGGATGTGTAATCATATGTACTAACTCATGAGGAGTTATCATATTAGATAATTTAATATTAATATCAAATTACTTTGATGATGTGTTTAGAGATTGGGTGACTTTTTAAAGTTTCTCCTCTGTTTTTTGATTCATGGTTATATAATACATTGCACTCATAATCAGAATAAACATTAGGTTTACTATTACCATTTTACTTTTATATGTAAAGGATAAGTATTGCTGTTTTGATACTCACAGATATTAGAGAAGATATACAACTTCATATTTTCTGTGTCATACTTTGGTTGTAAAACAATGGATCCAGTTTTTCATGTTTCTACAAACATTCTCTAAGATCTCTTGTCTTGTCTCGTCACTTTTAGTACAGTCTTTAACAAACAGGGGGAATGGAATATCATTCCAAAATGTATGGGTCAAGAAACCTTGATTGTTTCTGTCCTCCAGCCTTCAACTTAGATTTGGCTTTGTTGTTACAACATGCATCAGCTGATACTTGATATGTGTGAAAGTCTCCTGGCAAATAGGAGTTGAGTTAATCATCTACTAATCTCACAGATAAGAGAGAATAATCAGTATCATACAACTAAATACCTGGCTGAACAGTGAGCACAGTCTTGACAAGTGGAGCCATCTAGGCTCTTGGAAGTACTATTGAGCAATCCTCAAACATTCTCTTGCTGAACCACTGAGTCTGAGGTGAGAACAGATCCCTAAGACACAAATTGATACTTGGCAGAAGGTGCTGTGATTACATATGTTTAATAGAAACTTGAATTTTGTGGTTCTGATTTTGTGACTTTTGGAAATGTTTCAAATCGTTACCCAGGACTAGTAGCTTGGTGAACGAACTGTAATTGGAACTCGGAAAAAATGATGATGCACATGAAGTTCTCACAAAATAATTGACCAGATCATTGCCTGCAGTAACTTGGAAGAGGAAAGGGTGTCTAATGAACTTTTGGATTGGCCTAAGGAGATCTCTGGGCAGAATGTTGAGAGAGTCAGCTGGATTTTCCTAATTGTGTAGAGTGTGTCAAAAAAGTGATGAATTAATGAAAAGCTGTCTAGTTCCTAAGCAGAATTTAAGGGCAGATATAAGAGAGCTACACTTAATGAATTGAAAACTAAAACAGCTATAATTTTTAGTCCCTCAAGTCAAAATAAGATTGTCAAAATCAAGTGTAGCCCAAGAGCATAGACTGAAATGGTTTTTACTCTTTGTAAAACTTGTCAAAGAATTAAGCGTTTTGTCTCGCATACTCTGGCTTGTATCTCATACTCTGTATGTATTGTATCGCATACTCTGGGTTGTATTGCTCGTAGAGGTCTGATATGTTATAAATGAGTATGATTTAAAAGAATATGTGAGAAAGTGTGGATATAAATCAAATTGTGGAAAGTCCACAAAAGTCTTCAAGGGATTATATGGACAAAGGAACTATACTTTGAACCCCAGAGATTGGGATTGTGTAAAGTACAGTAGACAACACAATTCTGTCCATACATGAATGGAAGGTTTGCTAAGGGAAATATTCATGGGATGTAATTTTGTTGAGCTCTTCAAAATGGAACAGGAGAGGTGAAGAAGGGAAATGTGTGAATGGAGAATCATAGAAAACAATGGACTAGAAAACCTGACCTAGAAAGTAGACTGCAGGTGGAGTACCGGGACATTCTCTTTTTCCTGAAGCAGGTCACCTAGTTATTCGTGTCCAGATGTTCTTCAGAGTTTTTAAGGCAGAAAGGTTTCTATGTGTCTCACATTCTGAATCTTTATAAAGGAAATCCTATTTAATGACACTTTTTTTCCCACATTTTTCACCCTTGCAATTTAGGCAGTAATGACAGGGTACACATACCTTGTCTTAGTCCCTGAGTCTCTCAACCAAGTATTTTCTCTGAAGACCTTTATATAAATTTCTAGATCAAAAGGTAGTGGACTTTGAGGGTAATACTCTACCTGGATAAATCGTAGATAACTAGCAGGGTGTGGCTGTAAATTATACGTGGCGTCTGTCTAACATTGGAAGCAGAAGGGGGAATCTATTTCCTGTAAACGTGGCTGATCAAGGGTGTGTTTGGTGTTTGTCAACTTTACACAAACCTAGCATATCTGGGAAGTGTCAATCACAATTGAGAAATTTCTTTGTTAAACTGGCCTATAGACAAGTCTGTGGGCACATTGCTTAATTAGTGATTAATGTGAAAGGGGCCAGCCCATTGCAGGTAGTACCAGTCCTGGGATACTGATTTAGTTTAAAAAATAGAGTAAACAAGTCTTGAAGAACAAGCCAATAAATATCATATATCCATGGATTCTGTTTCAATTCCTGCCTCCAGGTTTCTGCCTTGTGTTCTTAGTCATGGCTTCTTTTAATCAACTGTGAATATGATCTGTAAGTCAAATAATCCCTTTCCTCTCCAGGTTGCTTTTGGTCATGGCTTTATCATAGCAATAGAGACCAGACAGACACAAAGACTGCAGCTCTTATGGAACTGTATGTTTTCTTATGTGACTTTGAGTTCTTTCCATTCATATTCATTACCACTGCTTGAACTATGGCATATATTGTAACATGTACACTATAAATTGAATTTTTGGATTAGACAGGCCAATCAAATGTCTGCCTTCTCTTGCAACGTTGTTTCATCATGAAAATGCTCTAGTTGGTTACAGAAGCACACAGAGAAGCAGTTGTCCGCCAATACCTATGACTACTGTGTGTTTTATCTGTCAAGTTAGAAGAATGATGACTTACTGTTATTGCTGAAAAATTGGTTTATGTGTGTGCCAGGAGAGGTTTAAAAAGGTAGTTAACTTGATATGTTTAGGCTGTTATAAAACACCATAGGTTATACTGCTTAAAGATTAGAAGTTTATTTTTTCACATTTTTGGAGAATGGGAAGACAAAGATCGAGATATGTGCAGACATGGCATCTTTTGAAGACACATTTCTATATCCATGGTCTTTTCAAGTCTTTGCATGGTGAGATAAGCAAGGTTATCCATTAGATCCTCTCTTGTAAGATTTTAATTCCATTAAGGGGCTCAATTTTCATGGTCTAATGACTTCCCATAGACACTGTCTTCTAATTATTTAATATTGGAAGTTAAAATCTCCACATAAATGTTTGGAAGATGAGAACTACACATTCAGTCCTTAATTCCCTTTGACCCACAGAGGTCTCCCACTACTTTTATATTCTCTTTGTTTTATGAATCCAAGTAATCAGTGGCTTGATTTATGACATTAACATGACAGTAGTTAATATATTAGGAATGTAAGCTACTCCAGTAAGTAACGGATTCACAGAAAATTTCTATTTGTTGTTCATTACAAGAGGGAGTGTACATTGAATCAGTAGTCCAAAGAGAGAGAGATAATCAGTCTCCTGTGACTAGAAGGCTACAAAAAATGGGGTTTCTGTTGTACCGACCCTCTTTCTCTTATTCTGATTCCATTGCCAGGCTCAGGAGTGAGAAGAATAGAGGATGGATCAGCACCTCTGGGGAATTGCCTTGGTACCCAAGCGGGAAAGACAAGGAGATGGCTGACAGCTGCCACTGTGATGGAAGCTAACAGAACTTCAATGCCGAGGACTGACAATTTTTTTCCAAGAGTTGGTGAGGATAGTTATTTCAACTCACTCTCTCCTTAATAAGCTTAATAAGAGAATTAAAACCTAACAGAGCAAGTTCCCATGAGGAGGTTTATGTGTAGTTGTTTATGAACTCTGGTTCTTTATTTAGGCAGATGTGGAAAACATGGAGTCATTCAAAGGAGACATTTTTTCTTTTAACTGCCGCATTTCCAAGACTCTATTCTATAGTATTTGTATGGCAAATTCCCCCAAAGGAACATAAGGCTTGCAATATTCTGTGACATGACTTGACCCTGTGACTGAACCACCACAGAGTGTTTTGAGGATTATATTTCACTAAGCGCTCTTTGGGGAATGCTGAGTTCATGGCTTATGTAGTGTGTAATATCTACCTCTAGCTTTAAAGTTTCTGTTTTTTTTTCTTTTTTTCCTACAAAGACAACCTTTCTTGCTGTATGTTCTAACATTTATATTTAATTGATTTTAAATGTAAAGGTAACCTAGTGAAAAATTCTAAAATTATTTTAGATATTCAAATGACATTCTGGTCAAAGACTATGCCACATTTTAAAAACCAATCTGTAATTATAGGTCAGATTTAATGATGAGAGCCTTTATAAACACTCACATATTGAAAAATTCCCACATGGCAGGTATTTCAGAATTCATATTATTATGTCATCACAAATCAATCTTTGGGACAGCTCTATAAATTCAGTACAGTTTTACTATTAAAGATGATGGTTACACTGTTAACGTACTACATTATGGCAGTAGCATTAATACACAGTTATTTTTTTGTGTGGGTGCAATGAACTTTGTTGATGGTATGCAAGAGAGTAGGGAGGGCTCCCTCGGCCCCTCCTGTTATTATGGGGGTCTGGGATGGAAATTGTGAGGGAGATGCTCAGTGTTGGGGATCGAGTTGGGACAGGGACTCCTCACCAGCCAAGGGACTCTCTCTTGCTCTCAGCGTCCTTGCTGGATTGGGTGGTCCAGGGTTTCTTACTCCTTGGAGGCCATGTAGGCCATGAGGTCCACCACACTGATGCTGTAGCCATATTCATTGTCATACCAGGAAATGAGCTTTACAAAGTTGTCGAAGGAGATGAAATTGAAGCTTACAAAAGTATGACCAAGCCATTAATCAACTTATCTGCAAGTGACAGTTCTTAAATAAATTTACTACTTTACTTGACGATTAACCCACTCTCTTTATGACTACAAAGTTACAGGAGAGACACGATGTTTGGAATTTAGAAGATATGGTAGTATGAATGAGAAAATCCCCCATGGGCTCTTATGACTGAACATTTGGCCTCCAGATGGTGGCATGGTTTATGGAAGGTTTAGGAGGTATTTAGAGGGTCTAATAATTTGAATGAGAAATTTCCCCAGGTCCTTAATACTTGAATATTGAGTCCCAAATTTGGTAGTACTGTTTGGAAGAGGCTTAAAAGGTGTTGCCCTGGAAGAAAAAGTAGGTCAGTAGGGATGGTCTTTGAGGTTTTAGAGACTTGTAGCATTCCCACCCAACTTCCTCTGCATGGTGCTTAATGCGCAAGATGTGTGCTCTCAGGTGCTGCTCCAGTGCTGTGCCTGCTGATTTGTTTTGTTTTTGTTTTTGTTCTTTTGACCTGTCCACCATAAGGGACCCTTGTCATCTCTCTCTCTCTCTCTCTCTCTCTCTCTCTCTCTCTCACACACACACACACACACACACTTACACACACACACACACACACATATATATATATATATACATATATAAATGTTGCCTTGGTGATAGCATTTTATAACTGCGATGGAAAGAGAACTAAGAAGAGAAACATAGCTTCAAATACATAACCACATGTGCTGTTAAGTGGCTGTTTCTCCAGCCTGGGGAACTCCAGGCAGGTTGCCACTATTTAAGCAAGGGATCCTGTATAGAGGCAGCTGATCATTGTATTACGAGCTTTAAAGTGGATTTTGAAAGCTTCCTCTTTCTCCATTTTGTCACAAGCTCCCTAGTGTGACCAGTTGCTCTGTGTCCTAGCAATCACATACTAAAATTCCGGAAACTGTAAGCCAATAGGGATCACCTCTCTTTAACTTACTAGCCTCAGGTGTTTTATCATAGCACATACTGCTTCGTTGACTTATTATGCTTTGAAAGAAAAAAAATACTATTTTAGATTTTCATTTAATCATTTTTTGTTGATAGCCTAACTTTGCTGTAACTAAAATAAAATAGGTTAGGTATTTTAGTATTTGTTTTTCTTCATATACATTTATGTCCTACACCATTCATCCCGATAAGAGTAAGGAGCATAGATTCTCTGCTAGAGCTTCTTAAGAGACTCTTGGGCCATTTCACTGAAGAAATCTTTACTTGACTCTAGGTGTGAGTGTGTGTGTGTGTGTGTGTGTAAACAAAGCTGTTATTAATAAAAATCATAAAGATATTAATTTTAAAATAATTCTATTTGACATAAATTTTCATTTGGTATAAAGAAGTCAAATGTATTCACTAATGAAGAAGCATGCAGAGAATAGAATGAGAAGGTAAAAGGATTATTGATGCTGGTAGAGAAGGGTCCATAAAAAAGGCATTTTAAAGCTAGGCAAAGTTTACCTAACAGGCTGATCATATGTTTTGAGATTAGGAACTTACATTAGCAGATGACAAGGATATCCCATATGCTCATTTCACTGTAATAGGTTATTTTTAAATTTCATGATGTTTTTACAAGTGGAAACCAGAGTTTTGATATGAATTCTAAAAGCATATTTAGGTTAACCATGTTTTAATGAGCAAGCTTTTAGTTAATTATTGAAGAGTAAACTGTCAGATAGGCAAAGATATATTTACAAGGAAGGAAATAGATTTGATGTATGAATAAAATATATTCATAGATATGAGAACAAGATGACATGTTCTATAATACATGAAAATTAGTGACAATTTAGAAACTTCACAGATATAATTATGAAACATGAGAAATTGCATGTGCACAATTTGATGTCTTGACACACACACACACACACACACACATATATATATATATATATATATATATATATATGCCAATAAAATGGTCATTCTACTAAAAATAATAAAACATAACTATTTAAAATATTCCATTGTGTTATTTTCTATGTCATTTCTGTTTCTCTCAAGTATCAAATTATTATTAACAAGCTACTACTAAGGTTTATTTTGCTGAGTTAAATACTTATGTAAACATCATTGTATACTGTCCTTTCTCTTTTTTTCCCACTAAACATAATACTTTGAATAAATTTGAAATTAACTCATATGCATTATTATTTCTGTGTTATACTATGAGAATATTCTAATTTATAAGTTCATCTATTTAGGTTATTTCTTTCTTTCCTCCTTTATTTTTTATTATCTTTTTTTTACAGTCCAGTTGTTATCCCTCTCTTGTTCTGCCTTCATACAGTTCCTCATCCCATTACTCCTCTCCTATCTCCAAGAGGATGTCCCCACCCTTAACACCCCCTAACATCCCCTCTAGCACCCTCTCATTCCCTGGGGCCTCAATTCTCTCAAGGGTTAGGTGCTTCTTCTCTCATTGAGACCAGGCCCCCGCAGTTCTCTGCTGTTTATGGGTTGGGGGCCTCAGACCAGCTAGTATATGCTGCCTTGTGGGTGGTTCAGTGTCTGAGAGATCTCTGGGGTCCAGGTTAGTTGAGACTGCTGGTATTCCTATAGGGTTGCAGTCCTTCTCAGCTTCTTCCAGCCATCTCCTAATTCAACAATGGAGGTCCTCAGCTTCTGTCCTTTGAATAGGTGTAAGTATCTGCTTCTGACTCTTTCAGGGGCTTGTTGGGCCTCTCGGAGGGCAGCCATGCTAGGCTACTGTCTGTAAGTACATCATAGCATCAGTAATAATACCAGGCTCTGGAACCTCCCCTTTATATGGGTCCCAATTTGGGCCTGTCACTGGACCTCCTTTACCTCAGTCTCTTCCCCATTTTTGTCCCTGTAGTTCTTTTAAATAGGGGGAAAAGTTTTTCACTGTGGGATGGCAACCCCATCCCTCCCTTTGATGCCTGTCTTTCTACTGGAGATGGACTCTACAAATTGCCTCTCTCCTCTGTTGGGCATTTCATCTAAGGTCTGTATTTTTCTCATCTCCTGGGTCTCTGTACATTCCAGAGGCTCTCCTAACTCCCATCTCCCACCTCCCACCTCTCACCTCCCACCTCCCGAGGTTGAGTATTTCCATTCATTCTGCTGGTCCTCTGGGCTTCACTCCTGGTCCCCTCCCAATACCTAATCATGTTTCCCTTTTCCCCTGCCCCTCCTCATCCCCTCTCCCACCCAGTTCCCTCCTTCCCTCTTCCCTCTGGTTTCCTCTCCCTCCCTAGTGGGATTGAAGCATCCTTACTTGGGCCCTATGACTTATTAATCTTTGTGAGTTCTGTGGATTGTATCCTGGGTATTCTGTACATTTTTTGGCTAATATCCACTTATTAGTGAATACATACTATGCATGTCGTTCTGGGTCTGAGATATGTATATTTTCTAGTTCTATCCAGTGGTCTGCAAAACTCATGATGTCCTCTTTAACAGTTGAATAGTATTTCAGTATGTAAATGAACCACATTTTCAGTATCCATTCTTCTGTTGTTTTCAGCTTCTGGCTATCACAAATAAGGCCACTTTGAATATAGTGGAACATGTGCCCTTGTGGCATGGTGGGGAATCTTTTGGCTATATGCTCAGGACTGGTATAGTTGGGTCTTTACATAGATCTATTTCCAATTATCTGAGAAAATTCCAGATTGATTTCCAGAGTGGTTGTACCAGTTTACAGTTCCAGCAGCATTCTCGGCAACATATACTATCACCTGAGTTTTTGATCTTAGCCATTCTGATTGGTGTATGGTGGTATCACAGGGTTGTTTTGATTTGAATTTCCCTGACCACTAAGGACTTTGAATATTTCTTTATGTGTTTCTTAGCCATTTGAGATTCCTAGTTGTGAATTCTCTTTTTAGTTCTATACCCCACTGTTTGATTATGTTGTTCGTTTTTTTGGTGGTTAGCTTCTTGAGTTCTTTATATATTTTGGCTATCCAAATATCCTCTATCCAATGTGGGTTTAGTGAAGAATTTTTCCTAATTTGTATGTTGCCAATTTGCCCTATTAACTATGTCCTATGCCTTACAGAAGCTTTTCAGTTTCAAGAGGTCCCATTTATTAACTCTTGATTCTAGAATGCGAACCATTGGAGTTCTGTTTAGGAAATTTCCCCTGTGCCTGTGAGTTCGAGGTACTTTCCCACTTTCTCTTCTATTAAATTAAGTGGATATGGTTTTATGTTGAGGTCCTTAATCCACATGGACTTGAGCTTTGTGCAAGATGACAAACATGGATCTATTTTAATTTTTATCCATATTGACTTCCAGTTAGACTAGCACCATATATTGAAGATGATTTCTTTTGTCCATTGTATTCTTTTACTTCTTTGTCAAAGATCAAGTTTCCATAAGTGTGTGGTTTTATTTCTGGGTCTTCAATTCTATTCCATTGATCAACCTGTCTGTCCAGGTACTGTACCAATATCATGGAGGGTTTTTTTTTAAATCACTACTGTTGCAGCCAGTATTAAAAAATGAATCCACACTGGGTGGGCTGGCTGGCTAGGCACTGGAGGGCAATGGCCTGCCTGTTCTTGTCTCGTGGAGACTATCTGACTCAGAGCTCTGGAAACATCTTTCTACACAGCTTGATAAGTTCTCCCTGGAGGGTCACCACAATTCCAGTCCCATGCTTCAAATCCCCCATAGCCTTCTGTAGTACACATCTAGCAACCATGCTTTGCCACTGGACCGTTATCTCTGGAACACAGTTAAACTGCAGCATGAAGGAAAACACCACACAAACTTAGTTCAAAAACAATGGTAACTCAGTTGCTGGGTACAACAACTAGAACCCTAATCTTGTAAGCCATATTAAATCTAAATCCTCTGGTAGTGAATCCTGGCATATCTGCCCTTGAAACCAGGAGACACTAGCAGCTACATCTTGTCATCTCCTATCCCCATCCAAAAGGCCCCTAATTCTCTCCTCTTCCTCTCTTCCTCCATCCAACCCAGAAGTCCCACCTACTCGACCAGTGATTGGTCCCTTTATTCATTGGGGGAAGGTTCAGAAGAAGTCACCTGGGTATGTGACTCTTCCCTTGGTCCAGACAGCCCCCTCTGGTAAAGGGGAATTAACATTAAAATACAGACAGCACCAGGGCCATCCAAAACACAGCATTACTTTTAGTATATCTTGAGGTCAGGGATGGTGATTTCCCCCAGAAGTTCTTTTATTTTTAAGAATTGTTTTCTCTGTCTTGGGTTTTTTGTTTTTTTTCCTTTTTCCATTTGAAATTGAGAATTGTTCTTTCCATGTCTTTGAAGAATTGTGTTGGAATTTCTATGGGGATTGCCTTGAATCTTTAGATTGCTTTTGGTATGATGGCCACTTTTGCTATGTTAATTCTACCAATCCATGAGTATGGGAGATCTCTCCATTTTCTGAGGTTTTCTTTGATTTCTTTCTTGAAGGACTTGAAGTTATTGTCATACAGATCTTTCACTTGATTGTTAGCTACTCAAAGATATTTTATACTATTTGTGGCTACAGTGAAGGGTGTTGTTTCCCTAATTTATTTCTCAGCCCTTTTATCATTTGTATAAAGGAAGGCTACTTATTGTTTGAGTTAAATTTATATCCAGCAACTTTGCTGAACTTGTTTATCAGCTGTGGAACTTTGAGTACCATATCGAATAGATATGATGAGAGTGGGCAGCCTTGTCTTGTCCCTGATTTTAGTGGGATTGCTTCAGGTATCTCTCCATTTAATTTGATATTGACTGATGGTTTACTATATATTGCTTTTATTATGTTTAAGTACGGGTCTTGAATTCCTGATCTCCCCAATACTTTTAACATGAAGGGGTGTTGTATTTTGTTGAAAACTTTTTCATCATCTAATGAGATGATCATGCGATTTTTTTTGAGTGTGTTTATATAGTGGATTACATTAATGTATTTTCAAATATTAAGCTACCCTTGCATCCTTGGAATATAGCCTACTTGATCATGGTAAGTGATGGTTTTGATGTGTTTTTGGATTCAGTTTGAGAGAATTTTGAGTATTTTTGCATCGCTATTCAGAAGCAAAATTGATCTGAAGCTCATTTCTTGGTTGGATCTTTGTGTGTTTTAGGTATCAGAGTAATTGTGGCAACATAGAATGTATTAGGCAGTGTTTCTCCCATTTTTATTTTATGGAATAATTTGAGGAGTGTTGGTATAAGCTGCCATCTGGCCCTGGGCTTTTTTTTGGGGGGGGGCGGTAATGACTTCTATTTCCTTCTGGGATATGGACCTGTTTAGATAGTTTACCTGCTCTTGATTTAACTTTGGTGTCTGGTATCTGAAATAGAAAATCATCCACTTCATCTAGATTTTCTAGTTTTTTGAATATAGGCTTTTGTAGTAAGATCTGATGATTTTTTGAATTTCCTCAATTTCTGTTGTTATGTTTCCTTTTTTCATTTCTGATTTTGTTAATTTGGATACTGTCTCTGTGCTCTTTAGTTCATTTTGCTAAGGGTTTATCTATTGTTTTGATTTTGTCAATGAACCACATTTGATTTTGTTGAGTTTTGGATCCTCTTTGTTTCTATTTGGTTGATTTCTGGCCTTGGTCTGACTGTTTCCTGCCTTCTACTCCTCTAAGGTGTGTTCGCTTCTTTTTCTGCTAGGACTTTCAGGTGTGCTGTTAAGTTGTTAGTGTAGGACCTCCCCAATTTCTTTATGACAGCATTTAGTGTTATGAATTTTCCTCTTATCTCTCCTTTCATTTTGTCCCATAAGATTGGGTATGTTATACCTTCATTTTCATTGAATTATAAAAAGTCTTTAATTTGTTTCTTATTTCTTCCCCGACAAAATTATCATTGAGTAGAGAGTTGTTGAATTTTCATGGCTATGTTGGTTTTTTGTACGTTTTGTTGTTTTTGAAGACTAGCCTTAGTCTGTGGTGATCTGATAGGATGCATGGGTTATTTCAATCTTTGTGTATCTGTTATCAGTTCATCTATGGCTGTTATTTAGGTTCTTCCTTCCTTCTCTCTCTCTCTCTCTCTCTCTCTCTCTCTCTCTCTCTCTCTCTTTCTAACTTTTCTTTCTTTCTTTTTTGATGTTTATTTATTACAAATAAAGCTGTGGGGAAATTTTTCTGTGTATGGTAATACATGGCTGAAATCTCATCACTTGGAAGGTTGAGGCACATTGTTTTGAATTCTAAGCCACTCTGAGACATACAACAAGGTCATTTCCAGAGGAAAAAAATCAACAACAAAAATAATATGAAAGTAGTATCTTTTATCAAAGTATGCTTTTTAAATTTTTGTTTTGTTTTTTGGAAGTACAGCATCAAGATAATATGAAAGATGTGTGGCTAATTTTTAAGAGACTGAAAGTCATTTCAACAGATTTTATCTATTTATATAATCTTATTATCAAAGTGTAAGGGCATTCATCATTATATATTCTTGGCAGTGTCTGGTAAGATTAGACTTTTCTATTTTTATGATTGAAGTATTCTCTACTATATATTGTATTTTTGTTAAAGTGATAGATATGCTTTTATTCATTATTTGTTATCCATATGTTTTTTTTGATGAATTGCCTTCAGGTTTCTATCCAATGTTTTAATGGAATAATGTTTTATTGCTAATTTTTGAGAATTCCTATTAATTAAAGTGAAAAATGTTTAATTCAGTTTATGTAAACTTCTTTATTAGAAATATAGTCTATATTTTCTTTTGGTCTACAACTGTGGACTTCAATCCTGTTAACTGATTTTTTTAAGGAGCAGGGATTTTAATATGTATTAAACATAATTCATACATTTTGTTTTATACAATATGTTTTTGATCCTATATTTAAGCACATTTTTGCCTAACACATTATTTAAGTTTTTTCTTTGATTCTTTGATCTTTGTATATAACATTTGGTAAGAAATAAATTTAACCTTTGCTAATATAAGCATATGCATTGTACAAGTTTTCTTACAGTAATTTTGAAAGGCTTCCCTATTTACACAAAACCATTTATTTATCTTTATAAAATGTTAGTTGATCATTAAAGTTTAGATGTAAAATTTTTACCCAAAAAGCACACAAAACAAAAATTAATGTTCCCTAGCTGGTTGATTAAAAAATGGACATGTCTTTAGAGCATGAAGGCTCCAGTATAAGTACTGCATTAATTAACAGGTGGAATCTTGAGTTGGGGCCTTTAAGAGAGGAAGAGCCTCACTGAAGGAAGTATGGCACTGGCTGCGTGTTCTTTGTGACCTTATCTTGTTCTCGGCCACTCTATATATTGCTCCATTAGTTTCTTGGCTCCCATCAGATAATCATCTTTTTCCTATCATGTTTCCTATCATGGCATTTTAACTCTTGGTGGCTCAGAAATAGGATGTCTAGTTGATCTCAAACTTCACTCTTAAACCATAGTCAAAATAAATCTTTCCTATGATTTTCTAAACTATGTGTCACAGTAAAAGAGATTAATTCACATATTTGTTATATATTTGTAAGCACACTTTTTAAAGTAAATTATACTTTTTTGCTGTTATAATACAATTTCATAATTTCTGTTATATTTGTCTATATTGATCTACATAGCTATATCTATATTTTACTTGTCAACTACAACTATATTTAGCCAAAGGTAATATTGTTTTTATTACTATATTTCTTTGATAGAGAATCTCATTCTGTAATACCATTTATCTAGAAACACTTTCTGTAGTTCAGGCTAAACTGATCTCAGGGCTTTTCCTTTCTGTTTTTATTGTTTTGGGTTTCTTTGTTTGTTTGTCTTGTTTGTTCTTTTTTTGACTCAGGCTTCCAAATGTATAATTAGAGCTATGGGACATTATTCTCTGCTTTTATCACTACATTTTCATAATAATATATGAAATATAATGTTATATTCTAATAGTTCTTTTTCAAAGTATACTTTGGTTCTTGTATCTCCTATGCATGTGCACACTGAATAACATTGTCAATTTCCACAGAAGTCTCGCAGTGGGGATTGTGATGATTCTCTAGATAAATTTAGGTTCAATTATCATCTTAAATATATTATATTCTTCAATCCATGGACATAGCATATCTTTTAACTGTCTTATCCTCTTTCATTTATTTTTGCAGTGTTTTAGATAATAACATTCATAACTTTTACATAGTTATTTCTTTAGGTATGGCTGTGGGTATATGTGTGTGGCCTATATGTGTATGTTTGTGTGTGTATGTATACACACATTCATATTAAAACAGGACTTTACAACCTAGAAGTATTGTGAATATAAAGCAGAAGGAATAAAATTTACAAAACTATAGATATTGCACTGTAAAGTGCCTTGCTGTCTTTATACATTTGTCTTCTGTACATAAATAAGAAACAACTTGTATCTTAAATAACAAACTGTATACAGTAGACAGAAATACTGATTATCAGGTAACATAACATGAGACAAAAATTGTTTGACTATAATATTACATACAAAATACATAAATGAATGGTCCATATAGGACAAATCCTATAGTTCAGAATCTACATAGGAAAAAGAAATGAGTAGAATAGCTTATTCCTAACCCCAAGGAAGAGTTTGGTTAGCTAGTTAGAAGAAACCTTATTCAGGCAATGGGAAAACTGTTTAGAGAGTAAAGGTATATGACTTTTATGATTTCAGAAGTAGTATATCTTGAAGAAATGAATATGTTTGTCTTTCTCTTAAAGTGCTTTAGGATGTGCTTTTCAAAACTCTATTATATCATCATTCTACAGATGTGTGTGTGTGTCCACAATACGTATTCATATAAAACAGATCTCTTTTTAATGGCTAGTCCAAGCCTATTTATTTTTTATAAAGTGATCATTAGAAAGATCTATCACTTTTAAACTGATTGAAGTAGCAAATGTAATAGCGTATTTCTCGAAAATATTTGCTTCTTCATTTTTTTAATCTGACTTATCTAAGGTATCTGGAGGCTATGGTAATTAGTATTATTATCTATGAATATGTTAATTTGATCAATTTGTAATATTTTATAATTTTCTTAATGCAGTACCTGCATTTTATGAACCAATATTTAATGGGGTCACTTGCAGTTTCAGTTTGTCTTTTTAATAATAGTTACTCTTAGATGATGCATTTCTTTTAGTTTTACAATTAAAGTATTTATTATGAAATTTATTATGATATTTTTACATTTTATAGTCATGAAAATAACGTTGGGATCTTTTATGTTTTAGGGTTGTATTGTTTTTACTTATCCTAAACAAGGCAAACAAATCTTCAGTTTGACAACATAAATACCCTTTGGAATCATAATGAAAAAGTTCTAAAATTTTTCAAATAATTCATATTCCAATCTTTAGAATTGAATACCAGAATTAGTATTGAGATTTTTCTTTTTATTTTTTACATAATACTTTATGTATTTCCATTTCAAATGTTATCCTCTTTTCCAGTTTCCCCTCCTCAAACCCCTATGCCATCCCCACTCCCCATGCTTCTATGAAGATGCTCCCCCACCCACCCATCCATTCCCACCTCACCACCCTGGAATTTCCCCATACTGAGAAATCAAGCTTTCCCAGAACAAAGAGCTTCTCCTCCTATTGATACCCCACAATGTCATCCTCTGCTACATGTGTGGCTGAAGCCACGGGTTCCTCCACATGTACATGCACATGGTTGGTGGTTTAGTCCCTGGGAACTCTGGTGGGTTTGGTTGGCTGAAATTGTTGTTCTTCCTATGGGGGAGGGAAAAAAGGTGGCAGGATCAGGTATTGAGCTTTTTCTAACTGTATTTCTTAGTCACCTTCTATTGCTTAAAAAAACCCTGATTTTATAATTATTTCACATGATTCTTTTACACAGACATCTGTCTTGCTTTATTTATCCTTTTAACTTTACTACGTTGCTCCTCAGGTCCACATGACAGAACTTCACGGTGTCTTAAGAATCAGAGACCTATGAGTATTGTGTGTGAATACCTAAAGTTATTTAGCTTCGGACCTACTCTTAATTTTTTCCTTAAAATAGAGCAGACAACCAGAGTCAATGAGAATTAAAATTTGCTTAAGTATGATATAAAAATATGAAGATAGTGCTTTCACTTTTTGTCTGATATACTCACCTCTAGATTAATTTCCATTTTATTTATCCTCATTTATTATACTACCTAAGTTTTTTTTGTATGTATCAAATATTATGATAACTGCTAAGAATAAAATTTGAAACCAATTATGGCTAGGTGTTCCAAAATAAAATACAAGCTATGAATCTCCAAGAAAGAAGTCTTATCTTATAGTACTGTCAGTGTAAAGGTTATTCATTCTATATAGAAGTCAATAAATATTGCCCATTCCAGTTGATATGAAAAACTAAAGGCTTAAATATACAACACAATTTCTCCTATTCCTGTCTTCTACTCCTTTCCATGCACATATATTTTTATTGATCTCTTTTTCACCCCCAAAAGCTGAAGAGTAGTTTTCTTGTAGTTGGGATCTACACCTTGGCCATCCAAGCTTGCTGGTTTTATCTTCTGATTCCTTTGAAGGTAACATCTTATCCCTTTCTTCTCTTTAGTTCATAGAAGTACTAATGATGAAGATTTTGTGTGTGTGAGTGTGTGTGTGTGTGTATGTGTACGTTTGTGTGTGTGTGTGTGTGTTAATGGGGTCATTGAACATGCTTGATGCACTTTCTTCCTGCTTAATTCTCAGTACCTTCTGTGCATGAGTTTAGAGTTACTCTCCATGCTCTCTTCTGCCACCATCTTCTAGTCTTTCCCTTGGTTTTTATCTTCTGAAATTCATGGCATGGTTGTGTGGCTGTTAATGCTGAATCAGAACGTCTTTTCTCTATATTGCTTCTGTTGTTCTTATTCATTTGATGACAACTGGAAAAAGAAAAATTGTTTCTGCTTTACTTTTCTCTCATCATCCTCAAATCCAGACTTGCTTCTGAAATAACCGTTACATTTTCACACAATTTAAACCTCAACTTGAAAGAAATGGAACATAATTTTAAAAAAAAATAGAAGTATTTTTTGATTGTTTTCAATAAGGAGCTTCCAAAAGGAGAGTATGTTCCAGAGGAGGACAAGAGAGAAAAATAACTAAAGTCTTTCACCATATTATGACATTAATGTGCAGGCAACATATATTTAATCAGTCAGTTGTCAGTCAAGCAGCCAATCAATCAATCACCAAGAATCAGACTGTGAGAACTGAATTCAATTATATAAATACCTACATAGAAGACATGGTACTTATTCAAAAGTGAATTGTCTTTTATTCACATCTTATACATGAAATGTAAAATGCAATTAAGAAGTTTTGGAGAGGAGAGATTTCACTGAAGTCAATGAGACAGATGAGAATGAATTCCAAGTGCTGTTTTATCTCTTCTGGGAGCTGCATTAATCAAGGGTTATCTTTGCTTTGGAATGCTTCATAACTCTGGCTTAGAATTCTGTGTTGTTGTTTGGTGGGCCCATTCACTAAATGTCACCATCAAGAATAAATGAATTCTGTCAGAGATTAAGAATTAAAGAAAAGTGTAAAAGAGAAATAGAAAAAAAATGTCATAGGATTTACATTCCAAATATCTAGGAAACCCTCATATTTTAAGATGCATGCATTTAAATGTATTTTGAAAATGCTTTTATGCATAGAAATGTTTTTGAATGAGTTTCTGGTTACATTTGACATTTAAAATAATTTATGAGTATTGTACAATTTGAAAAGTTTACATTGCAAGTATTGGAGGATATTTTAGTTCTTGCTTCTGAAAATGAATTTGTGCATGTGTGTTATTTTAAACTCTAGTGCTTTTTGTTTTTATTTTTGTTTTTTTAAGTGAGATTTAAATGTTCAGTTCTATCGAAAGGAAAACTCTCAGTTTCCATTGCAGCTCTACTGATAACATACACTTTAATGTTTTCCAGGACTCTATTTTACTTTCCTGAGTATAGTATTGCGTTTTTCTCTTCAATCGATTGCATAATCATTAAGTAAAAGTCTATAGATTATCACTTTCATAAGATTGCTTGGAAAATAGGAAAATAATTGATAATCAATCCTTTTTGCTATTTAAATTAAAACTAGGACCAGACAGATGGCTCAGTCAATGAAGGTATTTGCTACTAGGAAACCTGACATCCTGAATTCTGTTCTTGGAACCCAAATTTTTGAAGGACAGAAACAACTGTCACAAGTTGTCCTGTGACCTTCATACACGTACCATGGTACCCCTTCATTCCTCACAACAATATAAAATAGAATCGCATTTATATGGTAGGGTACCAGGATTGTATACCTTTAGAGCAGGAAGCAGCCTGGGAGGTCCCTGGGGGAAATGGGAAGCCAGAGTCTAGGAACTTAAACAATGAAATGTTTGGAGTCATCCAGTGGAATTGATAACTCTAGTTTTCAGAGGCAAAAGATAGGGTTGGGAAAATATTAAGATACTAGCTTCCAAATGTTGAGTAATTGGTAGAAAGTTATTTAGGTGTGTACTTAAAGCCAATTGGCAAGACACGTTATTTCATCAAAGGCTGGCAGAGACTGCAATTCATTTGAAGCTCAGGCAATAAGTAGTTAGGCAATGAATTAAACAGCAGTAGTTAGTCTCAGCTAAGTAGTGAGTCTGACTGGGGATATTCTCCTTCATAAAGCTTTGAGCAATGGTGAGAAGAAGGATGGAGACCTAACTTTTTCCTCAATATTTGAGAACAAGTATTCTTAAGTATTCTGAGGCTTTAGGGGTTGCCTAAGTAGAAATCACTGTTGGCTGTAAGTACTCTACAATTTAAATGAAAACTAGGACCAGTAAGATGGCTCGGTGAGTGTAGGTGTTTGCTGCCAAGCCAGACAACCCGAGCATCCTTGGAACCCGCACTATTGATGAACAGAACCAACTCTCATCGTTTGTTCTGTCATCTCTGTCAGCTCCCATGGCAGTTTTTACAAATAAATGTAAGGAAATTACATTCAACATTAGTTTATATCCTTAAACATAAATATGTTATGACTATATTGTAGATACGGGTGCACAGATTTTAAGGGGTTTTTCTTGTCGTCTCCTGAAAATTTTTTCATGTACTGTAAGTTATACTAGATTATATTCTGTTCCTATGTAATGACTGAAATTTTAATTTTGGTCTTATGCTTTATGTTTTCTTTTGTATATTCAGTTACTCTCAAAGTTTATTATAATGATTTCGACATAATGAGTAGGAAATATACATGCATAAACTTTTTCTGAGACATTGTATTTAATCAACTTACAAAAGCTCCCTGAATAATTATAATTTTAGCTGATTTTTCTCAGTCTTGAAAGCTGAAAATTGTATCATCTAAAGCTAATGATAATTTAATATCTTACTTTCAGAAATGTAGATGTTTTCATTTTTGTTTTATTATCTTGGCTATAAATTCTAAAATTATGCTGAATGATAAATATGTGGGTAGGCATTATTATTTATGAGAATAGTTATGTCTTGAAGTAAAGTATATTTTGGGTTACTGATTTGAGAATTATATACACTTTGAGCTAAAAGTAGTTTTAGCTAATATAATGTATTTAATTTTATCACATGTCCTCTTGAGAATTAGCAAGATGGTTGTTTCTCTTCTTACATGATTGATAAAATGAGAACATTCTATTTCAAACAAATTTGAAGTAGAGTCAATTTAGTCAATACATTTTATTGTTTGACTATATTTGAATGATAGCTCTAACTTAAAAATAATCTTTCATTGAGATCTCTTCATTAAACAGCATTGAAGGAAACACCAGTGGAATGAATTACAAATCCTACATATATAAAAGCATAAAACAGTGTTTCCTAAAGACTTGATAGAAGTCATGAATGTGAATTTGGCTATAAGCGTAGCAGTTTTTTTTTTTGACTCATTGATAAAATTTTTAATGGCTTTTAAGCTTTCATCTGTCACCTAGTTGTTTTCGTTATTTGTATAGTCTTAAATATTCAGTCAGGAGTGGATATGAGTGTCTGTTTCCCTAAGGTGAGGAGCGCTCACGAATCAAGTGGATCATCGTCATTCAAGGAAGTCACAGGGCAGTGCAGATATGTGGGCAGATAAAGAAGGAACCACAAGGAAACTAACACAGTAAACATCAGGCAGATGCTGGGAAGACTTCAGCCATGAGCTCTCTTCAGAAGCAGTCAAAGAAGAGATGGCTTTGCAGAATATCCTAAGAGAGGGTGCAAATCTAGTTGTGTGAACCAGAGGTGAGGGCAAATAGAGCAGCAAGCTCTTTTTAAGACATTGGATGAAACAAAGTGTTATGTGATACCTCATATGCAAATAGCCTGTCCCACAGAAGACCAAGGGCAGGGCAATAGTTCATATATAGAAAAGGTCCTTTTATAAGTTTAATTTTATGTTTTTAGTTTTCCACTTTTCATCCCTCTCCCTGCCCCCCCCCTTTCCTGGTCACTCCCTCTCAAAATCCTTCTGCCATCCTCCCTCTCCTTCTCCTCTGAGTGGGTGCAGTCTCCCCAGGGGGTATCCCCAACACTGGCACTTCAAGTCTTTGAGGCTAGATACTTCCTCTCCCACTGAGGCCAGCCAAGGCAACCCAGCTAGAAGAACATATCCCAAGTATAGGCAACAGCTTTTGGAATAGCCTACTCCATTTGTTTGTGACCCACATGAAGACCAAGCTGCACATCTGCTATATATGTGCTGGGAGGCCTAGGTCCAGCATGTATATGTCCTTTGGTTGGTGGTTCAAACTCTGAGAGCTCCAAGGGTCCAGGTTAGTTGACTCTCTCAGTGTTCCTGTGAAGTTCGTATCCCCTCAGGGGCAACCTGCATATTATTAAATCATTTTATCAAAATGAATGAAAACTGTATCAGTAGACAGTTAATGAAATTTGCTGCCAATAAACATACTTGTCATGTCTTTTGTGCCCATGAACTTTTTTTTTTTCAGTTCAGCATTTTCACTGACAACATGTCTTAGAAAGCTTTTATTTCTTGGACTATACATTTGTCAAGAAAAACTGAGTCCATGACTTGTGCACATATGAATTATTTTATTGTTTCTTGTGGAAGGAATTTTTATTCGGAAGCCTTTGCATGAAATAAATAAGTAAATAAGTCAAATTAAAATAAAAATGGAAAGTAGGAAAGATGGAACACATAGTTTAAATGATGGTAAATGTTAATGGTCTGTTCATACACACACAAATTGTCCTTCACACTGAAGTGTGTATTAAAGAGTAATGGATAGATATACTCCTCGGTGAGATCTGATTTGTCTAGCAAATCCTTGCTGACATATACTCTCATTTACTACAATATAGCCTTTTGAAAATGCCATTCCAACAGAGCATAAAAAAGGTTATTTAGATTAAGTATAGTTACAAGATAAGCAGTATACTGAGTTCATTGGACTTCATGCGCACTCATTTAATTCTACCGCTCCATTACTCTGAATCAAACTGTCCCTGAAAGAACAAGAGGAAGGAAAAGGCATTAAAAAACACAAATCACAAGTAGAGAACATTCTTCAAAAAAACCAAATGGTCTCCATGTGTTACCATTTAATACCATGGAAATTCTTCCTTGACTTTTATAGCGTGCAAAGAAATTGCAAGGATCTATTAAAGAATGCAATAAAAAAAAAGAGGAAGAAGAAGACTGTGAGATAGGTTAACGGTTCCCAGGTCTTTATCATTCTAGATGGGCTTGGAACTTCAAAACACTGTAAAATATTATAAATGGCATCCATTTGCATCTGTGTGAAGCTTATGCCGTAATGAATGCATGGCCACTTAACCGTTTATTGAATACAGGAAGAAATACGATGAAACCTTCAGTGATATGTATTAAAATGAGGCCCAAAGCCAGGTTTTAAGGACAGCGTGCCAAAACAGTTTGTCTTCCCTTCTTTTTATTTAACTTTAGTGCCATTAAGTGCCAGGAGAAGGCTTCTTGGACTTCACTGAGATTTTAAGTAATTACTGTAACCGAAGGAAGTAATTTTAGAGGGATAAAGTATCATGATGAAGTATAATCAAGAGAGGTCTGAACTTTGGAGGACACACGGTGACAAGCCTGACACACGGTTATCCTGGATCAGGGTAGCGACTGCTAAGACCTTCCATGTGTTCAGGTGCACTTGACAGCGGCTGAACTTTATTGGTCTTTAATGGCTTTCATAAATTTATATTTGCTTTCCAAGAGACTATGCATTGAATGGTGATCATAGGATGCTCTTCTTTACTTACACATATAGCTCCAATGAGAAGGCACAGAAATCCTTCATAAGTTGTTTCTGGGAATTGTGAGCCTGTTTGGTGGTTTCAGACTTTTTTCTCTCCCTATAACATTGAAATTATACACTTTTTTGAAAAGTACAATCCCCACCCTGAGTTTTTTTTTCTTTAACTCTGGCCTCCACATGAATCCCCCTATTTACAGTGTTTGTATCTCTAGGTTTTCCATTTTTGACTCCCTATCTGCTCTTAGCTTTACCCTGGTTCTTCTTTACCCTGGTTCTTCACAACCTTTTCCTTGCACAGCTTATAGCATGGTCACAAATGGCTTCTATACATGAATGAAATATCTGCTTTCGACAGCTGTCTGCTGTGTCCTGTTGTCAGCTGCCTGTATAGCATTACAACTGTCATTCTCCAGAGTTTCCTACAGGCTTAAAGTTCTCCTCTGGGCAACTTCTTCATAGACCAACATCCATACCTTCTTTGCTGATAATCGTGAGCTTCACAGGGTTTTTGTAGCCTAATTCTTTCCTCAATCTGTGATTTCTCTCTAGTAATTTTGTAGCCCCTGCCTGTAAATTAAAATACCCCAATGATATGCATACAGCAGCATTGTAGACTCATGAGAATATGACCATTAAAATAGACCACATGAACTATATCTGACTTATTATGGCCTACTAATAATCTCTCTTTCTGCTAAACTCATATAGCATACTGCTCAGAAGTCGTTTTTATTTGACTGTTGCATTTCCACTCAGACTACAGCGCTCTTCCCCGCCCTCCACATCCTTCCCAAACTGTGCTATTCCTAGTTTTCCTTATGTATCACCCACCACAACAGGTGGCATGCTATTGTGTTTTCGATGAGACGTTCCCAACCACAGCTGATGACAACCAGTCTACTCTCTGTTTGTTATGTTTTAAAAGACTCCACCTTAAGTGGTAAGTGGATAGTATTCATGTTTCCTTATGGATTTTCTCGCTTAGCATAGCTGCAACTCAGATATTGTATAAATCAATTTAAACTATTTGTAAATCCCTTGCTAAATCTTCCCTGTGGTAGGTGACTGAGGGCCTCAGAGGTTTCTTCTTCATCAGAAGTACTTCCTCATTTATACTCTGGAGCCACAGAAGTCACCAAGTTTCCCTTTAGACTAGAACTCTTCCTTAACTCTCTTCTTTTCCCCTTTCCCAGTGAGCCTCAAGATTCTGTCCTTCTAATTCATCTCTACTCACTGCCTCCACCACAAGTCAATGGCCTGCTATTCTGCACCTCTTCAAAAGCTTGACAAATGCTTGCATAATTCCATCCCAAAAGCAAGGTTTCCCCCTAAGAATATCTTTTAAAAATGCAAAGATAATCCAATCACCATCTGACTTCAATCCTGTTTATTTCTTCTTATTGTTCTTGGGAGAAGGGAAATCCTAATCCTTGGCATGAGCTAAAAGGTCTTAGTTTACATTTGTCTCATATTAGTTCTTGCAATCCCTTTTCAAATGCAAAAAATCACTCCTGATGACCTTGTGTTTCTTCTACGAAAATCATATTTCCCTTGGAAAATACAAGCTCCATTTTTTTCTTGTTGCCATGTACATATTTGGGTCAGATTTATTGATGTGAATTGAAAAAATATCTATTTTAAAATTGTGCAATGTGAACATTGTGTATTCATATACATTGTAAAAGAATTATCACAATCCATTCATTGAGTCAATACAGTCATTGCTTCAGAACTACTTCTGTTTTGGTGACAGAAGATTTAATATCTTTCTCTATTCAGATGGCAAGGATACAATGGTGCACTAGCTATAGTCACAACATAGTTTGCACTAAAGCTCCAAGACATTGTATATAATGGGAAAGTTTTGTCTAACATAGATAAGTATCCTCTAACACCTAGTTCATGAAAACTACCATTCCTTTCTTGTTCTCCATAAACTCAATTTTGAAACAAGACTCTACATGTAAGGAAAACCATGTTCTTTCTGTTTGACTCATTTTACTGAACATAATACCCTCAGGCCTCATTCATGTTATCATAATGGTAACTAATGTTTCTTTTTTTATGGAAAGACAATAACTCCCCCCTCATTTGTGAGATAATACAACATATAGTATTTATGGTATATCATATGTAATATATTATGTTATATATCCACATGCATATTTCTTTGTGCATCTATTCATTGTGAGATAGTTTAGTTTTTTTCCACGAGAACAAAGATACCTTCTTTAAAATATTGATATTATTTTCTTGTATATATTATATATGCAGAAATGGAATTATTAAGGGTAATATTGTTAACTTGGGGAATTTCCATACTCTTGCTGGGCTTTTTTATCTATTGACCTTGACCTATTTCTTGACATCTAAAACATATGAAGTGAATGTGTATGTGTGTGTGTGTGTGTATGTGTGTGTGTGTGTAGGTGTATGTGTGTGGAGGTCAGAATAAAAACTCAAGTGTCATTTTCAACCATGGTCCCCTGATTTTTATTGTTGTTACTGTTGTTGTTGTTTAGATGGGGACTTTCACTAGCCTAGACTTCACCAAGTTAGATAGGCTGGTTAGCCTCCTTGTGTGATACAAACCTGGCTATTTTATATTTGTTTTCACGATTGAATTCAAGTCTGTGTGCTTGAAAGACAAACATCTTTACTGACTGATTCGTTTTCACAGACTACAGATCTGTTTTTGATTTGTATTTTTCTTATAGGTTATAGTGAACATCCATTCCTATACGTATATACAATTTATATATCTAAGAAAAATCTGATTCATATCCTTTCTTTTATATTATGTTTTTGTAAGTATGATTCTTCTGTTGCCTTTTATGAATTTGTCATACATTTTAGGTACTAACCTCTTATCAGATGTATGATTTGAATTAGAATGTCACCCATGAGCTCAGATATTTAAGATCTTTTACCCAGTTGGTGGTGCTACTTGAAAATGTTTAGAGAATCAATCCCAGCTAGAGAAAGTATGTAAACAGGTGTCTTCCTGCTTGGCCATGTCTCACATCTATGATGCCTCCCTGTCATGAGATATACTCTTTTCTCGTTTCTCTCTTTTCTTTTCTTTTCTTTTCTTTTCTTTTCTTTTCTTTTCTTCCTCTCCCTCTCCCTCTCCCTCTCCCTCTCCCTCTCCCTCTCCCTCTCCCTCTCCCTCTCTCTCTCTCTCTCTCTCTCTCTCTCTCTCTCTCTCTCTCTCTCTCTCTCTCTCTCTCCCTCTCTCTCTCCCTCTCTCCCTCTCTCCCTCTCTCCCTCTCTCTCTTTGAGACAGGGTCTCACTATATAGCCCTCATTGTCCTGAAATTCACTATGTAGACCATTCTGGCCTTAAACTCACAAAGATCAGCCTGAATCTGCCTTCTGAGTGCTGAAATTAGAGGTATGTGCCACCAAACCCAGCCTTACCATGATGGACTTTTACTCCAATAGAAGTATATGCCGAAATACACCACATTTTTCCTAAGTTACCATGGTCATGAAGCTTTATCCTATCAACAGAAAAGCAAATGCTACACATCTATTGACCCTAGAGGCTGTGCCTTCATCTTGTTCCATATTTTCTTTGCTGTACCGAAGCCTCACAGTTTCAGAGAGCTGTTGTTGCTATTTTTTATTTCTGATATTGCCCTTTTGGTGCCATGTCCAAATTTTTATTACTAAGAGCTGTGTCAAGCAGCTTCCTGCCTTATGTTTATAGATTATATATTCCACATACGTTTCTCTTAGACCAGGGTGTTTAGTTGGATCAATGACTCTGGTTTCCACCCTCACTCTGATATTTTCTGGTCATATATTTATATATTATTGTGTATCTTTCTTTGAATGTTGTATTGTCATACTATATAAGAAATGAAATGAAAGTAGTTGTTATGCTCTCTTTCTGATCTTCTGTTCCATGCAGTTTTAAGCAGAGTGAGTACAAAACCCATGTTCTTCTTGAGATCTTCACTTGGAATAGATGTGATACACTATACATCCTAGTAATAGACTTTGTATTTTCATTCTGTTTGTGTAACATGCAATCTTTCATTACAAAAAGCATTGTAGGTTTTAAAAAATATTTATAAAGAAATGAAAAGTGCTGCCTGGGTTAAATCTTAGTAATGACCATGGATTTTTTTACAGTGATTCTAAACTGTGTATTATTCTTCAGCTGTTCAAGCCAGTCTAAAGTAACCTTCGAGCTTACATATTGTATGCTAGACATTTAAATAACAATTTACCATGAATATGGCCCAATTACTTGTCTTTTATATGTATTCCTGAACTACCATACTTTTCTATTATGATCATGAATTTCTTTCCTTTTTATAATTTTTATTTCCCCTTACTATTATTTTTAACATAGGAAACCACTGGCTTAGATATTTCCAGGTAGCCAAAGCTGGCCCTGAATTTAAGATCCTTTTCGTCTCTGTTTCTAAAATTCTGGTAGTATAGGCATGAGTCAGAAATCCCTATTTTAATTCTGAGAAGTTCTATGTTTGACAATTGTTAAAGGTCAACATGAATCTATTAATTTGTTTCATAAAAATATAAATATGCATATCTATTTGTGTACATATATGAATATATATTGTTTGATATGGTTTATTTTTCTTTAAATAATAAAGGCATTCGTTGTTGACTTCATATCAAAGTCCAGACCAACTCTTCTAGTCATTTTTCTTCCTTTCATCTTAGTGTTTGAATAACTATCAGTTCTATTCTAACATTTTTAATTGGGAATAGGGAAAGGAAATTTTAGAAAACCAGTAGAACACACCATTTATATTTGGATATGTTTTTAATCATACTACATCTATAATATGGCCTGACCCTGATGGTGTTTGGTGGTCTGGCTCATTCTTTGGGGTAGAACAAAGATGACTTGTCTATTTTTTTATTGTGTCCTGTTTTTCTCCTTAGGGGATTTGCAGTGTAAAACAAAACCCCTGCACAGCAGTCCATGATGAACCTAAAGAAACATTAAGCTCTTTGGCATTTAATCGAAGAAAATTATTTTCGTAGTGGGACTTTCATTGAGCATCATACCACAGCAGGTAAATCTCTTGTTGCCTCCACATGAACTTGATTTTCTGAGAGTTTGTTTGTAATAGATACTGAAATAACATAACTAGGAATGATTGCTTCCTTTGAACTGATTTTTGTCATTTTATTATACTGCAGGCTCATTGTAAAACAGTGAAAATTTGACAAAGTACCTCTAGTATAACCTATAAAAGTATTTATAATTTTAAAAGCAAGATACATTCAGTCTACGAAATAATTTAACTGAGATTGGAGTTACTTGTATGTCCCTCAGGTCGTTAGATTGCTAGAATAGATTTAACCTTTATCTATATTTAAAGTTGTCAGGAGTGTCTGCTTTTCCTGTGAGGAGAATTCAGAATACTCCTTAATATCCTCAGGGTTCTAGGATATTATTTTTCCTGAAATAGGATCTCTTTCTACTTAACCTTGGCTTTTCTGAAACTCAGTATGTATGCCAGGCTTCCTTGGAACTTATAGAGATCTTCTTGCCTCTGTCTCCTTAGTGCTGGGTTTAAAGGCATATGCCACCACACCTAGCTATTCTCAGAGTTTTTTAAAAGAAGTATTTGTTTACTAAATTGATAATGATATATAGAGATGTATATATACATAATATACTCATATATATATTCATTTCTTAGAAGAACTAACTATATAAAGTATCTGTTTGGAAGAAAATTTTGAAAACAAAGAATCAACCAAAACATTATCAGAGAATGTAACAAAAGATACAAATTGTTTTAGATGAATGTTGGAGTCATTAGTAAAACAGTTATGTCATTATATGATTTAACATATGTGTGTAGATAATACATAAATAATCCAAGCAAGATATACCCATATATGAGTAATTGGGGAATACTATATAGTACAGAATTTTCCTATCTTTCTAAAACATGAGGGGCATCATTATGCTATTTATTAGACGCATATTTGCCTTTTAAAGTGTATGTACATGTACAGTGTACAGATATGCTTATTTGTGCATATGTGCACATATTTGTGCCTATTGGAATAATGTATGTATGGAGTCCCATGTCTGATATTGGGAGACTTATTTTATTATGATGTACCTTATAAATTGAGAAAGAATATATATCTCACTGAGTGTGGAACTTGACATTTCAGCTCCTATAACTAGCCAGCATTTTCTGGCAATTCCCTGTCTCTCCTTCCCCTCTGGTAGGATAGCAGTCAAGCAGGTATATGCACAGACTTTGACACAAGTTCTAGGAATATGAACTCTGCTGTTTATGTAGCAAATTCTCTCCTTTCCCTTCCTTGTCTCAACCATCTCCCCAGCATCTAATTTCTCTAACTTTACGACATAGGCATGTATAACAATAAACTTCCCTTGCTAAGGGTGTGATGTATTGTATAATACCACATGAAAAATATAACTGTATATATGTATATAATTATATACATAACTATGTGTTGCTTCTATTTTAATTTGATTATAAATTCTTACATTTATATCCTTATTATTTTAATGACCATTAGTCATTTAAGAATTTGTTTGAGTTTGTCTATTTTCTTTCTTATTTCTTGATAATGTTTGACAGATTTGACTGTCATTCAACCTTAATATTTTTTTGTTTTGTCTAGATGATCTGTCTACTGGTGAGAGTTGTATACTGAAGCCTCCCACTCTTTCTTCTGTGTCTTTACTGTGTGTGCCACCGCTAGTGCATTTGTCTTTAGAATGCTATACTCTCTTGACAGGTTGCTCCCTTTAACGGGATCAAGTGATTTTATCTCGTTTTACTAAGTCTGATTTGAAATGTGTTCCATTAGCTATTAAGGAAGCCGTGCCTGCTTCTTCTCCAGATCCTTTGTGCTGGAGTGTCTTTTCCATTCTTTCATGTCTGGACTGATTTTTTTCATTTGTTTGTTTCGCCAGTGAAGAGCAGACAACAGATAAATAAGTCATGTTTAAACTCCATCTTTATTTATGCATATGTTTGTGTGTCTGCTTGTCAGTATGTGCGCCATATGAGTGTATTGATTACAGAAACCAGAAACAGGCATTTGATTGCCTGAAATCCAGAGGAACCAATAGTTGGGAGCTGCCTGATGTTGAGTGGTGGAGACCGAACCTGTGTCCTCTGCAAGAGCAGCCATTGACTCCAAACATGGTGCCATCTCTCCAGACCCATAGTTTAAATCCAATCTGCTAGCCTTATGCCTTTTGATTGGAGAATTTAGACTACTAGAATACAGAGTTATTATTGAAAATCATGCATCCCTTTATGTCCATTTGTTACTTTTGTAGCATTTAGCAATTCTTCAGTAGTCATTTGCTTACTTACTATTACTGTAAGAACATAGTATATTCTTTTCTGTGACCACATTGCTGTGTTAATATTTCTGTTCGTTATGTAGGATTCTGTGAAGTATTTTATCTACTGCTGGCGTAGTAACCATAGACTAATTTAGTTTGTATGTATTGGAGAAAGTTTTATATTCTACTTTAATAATGAAAGGTAACTTTGCTTGATAAAGCAAACTGTAATTTCAGTTACTGCCTTTTAGAGTTAGAAATATACCACTGTATGCCTTCTTGGTTTTACAGTTTCTGTTGGGAAATATTCTATTATTATGACACATTCGCCTACATATACGACTTGGTGCTGTTCTCTTATAGCTTGCCATATATTGTGGTGGTGGTTGTGTATAGTTAGTGTTTTAGCCATAATACGACATGGGACATTCTATCATTTGCTGTTCTTAATGTTTCTTATAACTTGGAGGCCATTTCTTTCTTCACATTTGAGAAACGTCTTGCTATCCTTTTATTGAATATGTCTTGAATGCCTTTAGCTTCTTCTACTTCTATTTTCATAATACATGAAATGCTGTGCTTAATGATGTCTCATATATATTTCAAGTACTGCTTGTACTTTCTTCCTATTTCATCTTTATTGTTGCATGAATGTTCTAATTTATATATCTTGTGCCCAAATCCAGATTTTTTTTTCTACTTGGCCCACTTTGTTTGTCAACCTTTCCTCTATGATTTTATTTATATTATTGAACTTTTAATTTCCACATTTAACCTTGATGTTAGTCATTATTTCTATTTCTTTATTAACTTCTGTTTCATGCAACATTCTGACTTCCTATTTCATTCCTCTCTTTTTTGTGAATTTATTCAAGAAGGTAGGAATGATTATTTGTGGGTTCATTATTTTGTGAGACATTTTTATAAAGATTCTCTTGGATTGTTTGATATTTCACTGTAATTGGAATTTATTACTATGGAGTTTGTAATTTTTGGAGAAGTCAAATTTCTTTGATTTTTTTTTTATTCCTTGTGTTTATGCATTGGAACTTTTTCATGTTGGATTGGGCTTGTTGTTGGAATTTTAATCACTTTTGTTCCCCCAACTAACATATTTGTAATTCTCAAATTACAAATGGAACTATGTTGCTGTAGGGATAATGATTGATTACTACAGCATACTTGGAGTGTATCACAGTGGCTAAAACCTCAACCAAAAAGCCCAGGTGCCTGGGAACAAACTCCCATACTCTTCTGCAAATGTAATACTAACTGTGGAGGCATTCACAACTGATAGATAGCTTAGCTCTGAAAATAATCACCAATTAAAATGAAAACTCTCTTGGATCCCACTAACTTCTGAGGAATTAACATGCATGGTCCCGGTATACTGTAATAAGTAACTGAGGAGAGACATAGGGAGTAAATAAACAGAGTAAGACTTGCAACTACTACCGGAGCAGGAAAGAAAAATAAAATGTGGAAATAAAAATGGTGGTAGCAATAAAAGTGAAGGAAAGAGATGAGGTAGATCCACTTGGGGTAGAAAGAATTTTGAAAAGTGGCAAAGAACTGCAATCCCACGAGCTAAAGCAAACCCAGACCTGGAGATACCCAGGCAGGATCCTTCGATTGAGGAAAACCTACTAAACCAAAAAGGGAAGAGATAGAGATAGCGATATAAGTAGAAGTAGAGAGAAAGGGAGTGATAGGAAGAGGGATAGAGAAAGAAGAGGGAGGGTATAGGGAGCGAGAGAGACGAAGAGGGAGAGGGGGAAGAGGGAGATTTTTCTGTACGTGGGTGTCCCCTCCCTGCCTTGAAGATGCAGAGTCTGGCTCCAGGTTCTAATCTGAATGGCTACACATCCCACATATGTTTCTATGCTATTTAGATCGGCTTCATCACAAGAATTTTTGAAGCAGTTCACTTATGATCATCTTTTTCTTTCGTTACCATACAACTTAAGAGTTGTGGTTTAAGTTGAGTCCTGGTGATTTAGCCACTCTATAAGGAATGCTTTTGACTTAGCCTTCTTAAGAATTTGTAGGGATCCATCCCATATACAGTTACAAAACCCAGACACTATTATCGATGCCCACATGTGCTTGCTGACTGGAGCTGGATATAGCTGTCACTGGGAGGCTCTGCTAGTGCCTGACAAATACATAGGGAGACACTCTCAGCCAGCTATTGAACTGAGCACTTGGTCTTCGAACTAGAGAAAGGACCCAAGGAGCTGAAAGGGTTTGCAGAGCCATAGGAGGAACAATGATATGAGCCACCCAGTATTCCCAGAGCTCCCAGGGACAAAACCATCAACCAGATAGTACACATGGTGTTACCCATGGCTCCAGATGCATAGGCAGCAAAGGCTGGCCTTATTGGACACCAAAGGGAGGAGAGGCCCTTGGTCCTGGGAAGGCTCGATGCTACAGTGTAGAGGAATACCAAGACAGGGAAGCAGGAGGGGGTTGACTGGGGAACAGGGGGAGGGGAGATGGCTTATGGGACTTTTGGGGGGAGGGACCAGGAGAGGGGACGACATTTGAAATGTAAATAAAGAATGCATCTTATAAAAAAAGAATTTGTCACTGCAAACCCCTGTTCCAGGGCACCAGTGAGACTTGTTTCAGTCTTTACTGAGCCCAGATATATTTCTCCCACAATAGTTCAAAGATTTCCTTTCCTTACTTTTCTCCTCCTTCTTGTTTTCGTCCTTTTCTTTTTTCTCCCTTGTCTTCATCTTCTTCCTCTTTCTTACCTCACTCTTCTCTGTTTCTCTGTCCCTTGTTGGATATGGAATCCAGAGTATCACACTTGTTAGACAAACATTCTGCTACTGAGTCCAAAAGTTTTCCCATCAAACTAGGGGTGTTCCACAGACCAAGTCTCAGAGTATGGACCCCTTATACTCACCCTGTGGTAGAGTGGGCCATAAAGGCTGAGAATCTTCACAACTCAGCTGGCTCACTTAAACATTCTCAGGTCAGGTGTCAAGAAGATAAAGGTTTATTGGCATTTACAGACACCTATGTAGTAAACAGATACCAGAAGTCCTGTAAATCTTATCAGTAGTAATTATAATGTTTTGAATCTCGGTTGCCTGCCTTTAATGTCTCCCTTTCCACCTGCCCATGTGGCTGCTGATTGCCTATGCTTGTTCATTAGTCTCCTCCTCTCCCTCCTATCCTTTTCTCTTTAAAATTATCTATTACTGAAAATGTAATATTTGAAGTCTCTCTAGTTCTCCATCTATAGGTCAATGCTGCTGTTCCCATCCTCAACAGAGATCTCACTGTTCGCTTATTGGAGTTTTCTTTTCTTTCTCTGATATTAATATTAGTGTTATTCTACCACCGCTCAGTTCCCAGGATAACTGCTCTCCAGCTCTCCTGCTCACTCCCTAGAGAGCCTAACCAGAGTATGTGTGGTACCTGCCATCTTCCCCCCTCTTAGTCTAGTCTTACCAATATATTCAATCTATTACTAAAGTAATCACTAAATTAATAGGCTTCAGTTTTCCGTGAGGTCTCTAGTACTATATAAAACTTGCATTATGCTGTTTTTCCTATTAATCTGTTTAATTCCAGTTTATATTCTGAGGTTAGCTGGAACCTTAAGGGAATATAGATATGATTTTCCATACCTTAAAAATATTGTATAACACACACTTATTTTTTGTAATGTTTCCTTAATTCTGCATTGTCTTCATTAATTTATTAGAGTTATGCAATAAAATTGATTTAGGTTTCAATATTTTCTACATAGTATCTCTATTTTCCTAACAATGTTCTTTATTTTGTTTTGGAATCTTTCTCATCTCTGTTTTATGGGATTCCAAGTTATTAAATTTAGATTATTGTGACCATAATGATATTAAGAAATGGACAGAAAATCCAGGACAGACAGATCACAAAGTTTTAATTTTAAGAATATTGAAGAAAATTCTTTTAATCTCTGTATCTTCATTTATTAATTCTCAATCCAAGTTAATGTAAGTCTGGAGATTGTAGTCATTTTTCTATAACAGGTAAGAAGAATATGAATACAGACAAATAAATCATGTGGAAAATAAAATGAAGAGATGTTAATCAGAGGCGATAGATAGATAGATATTTATTTAATAATCTCTAAATAGTTCTTCCCAAAGACATCTATCTCACTTACTCAGGACCAAATTCATTAGTGTTTTAAATGGCTTAGACAAAAGGGTCTGTCTAAAATATTTTGGGACAGTTTTGAAATTTGAAGATATAAGTAATAATAGTCTTTATTGTTTATACAGTTTCTACTACTCTTCAAAAATACCTTTGAAAGAAAGAGAAGTAACATCACTGTTTGTTGCAGTATTGCTTATAACTAACTTTTACACAATAAAGGCATAGGTCAAATGGTTGTGCCATGCTCAGACATTTATCCTAATGATATTTCCTGAGACATTTCCCTCTCTAGCTGCTGCTGATCAATAATTGTGATGCAAGGATTATTGGCTTAAAATTATTAATAGATGATAGGGTTGAAATTTATTGATAACTTGCCATTTATATCAAGCAGTCTACATGTTTATCTATTCTCTAAAATTTTGATATTTCATAGTGGGTTGTGTCTCTGTTATAAAGAAATAAGATGAGTTTAGACATGATATTGAACATGACATTGCCAAATCTAGACCTCATTGAAGTGAGGACTGTCTTCTAACCATACAATTAACCCTTAAAATCATCAGTGATCTATAATTAGCCTTCACTTAAAACTGTCATAAATGATATTAGTTTTCTCATAGTTTCTCAACAAATTTAGAGAATTTGTTATTTTCAATCAAAACACTTTACCTAATTAATCAAAAGTTTTTCTAACAACGTTTATGTCTATGTTTATATCGGTATAAGTTCATGTGTAATAGTGAAGACATGCCCCATATGTACGTATTGTATTTAAAACCATACATCAAAGAGTTCATGTCTTGTGAAGGAGTAAAATTTGTGACACTGGCCATTATAAGGTATTAAAAAATTAATGGTAACTTTTGAAAAAGAAGGAATGTTATTAACCTTGGTGTCTTGACCAAATTACAATTCGGGCAATTACATTTGTCTTTCCTAATCTCCTTTTCAACTTTCAATTGGGTGGTGTGTTCTTAATGGATTTCATTACCCAGCCTCCCTTAGGATTTAAAGGGGGACTTATCTTCCAAGACTGGGTCTACTCTAAATTTATGTTCTCTAACTCCAATTGAGCTGTCACTGAGACTCATCCACTGTGTGTGTTTAATTTAGTCCTCATTTTGGATTTTGCTTTCACAATTTTGCTGTTCTAAATCATCTCTCTTCTGCTTACAACCCACATGCACATTACGGTATTCACCACTACACTGTGTTCTAAAATACCAGGGTCAAGCAATATATTAGGTTCCACATAGCCAATGCTGCACTTCTGTGCTCACGTGGAAAGTTCAACCTTACTTGAGAAAGTCATAATCATTTCAGGGAGCCGGCGAAACATAGTCTGTGTGTGAAAGTTGTCTGTACCACACCTTTTCCTCCATAACCCTATCTATTCTCACCCTTGCTTTATTTCTGACTTGTTTTCATAGAAGCCCTGTGTACTCTCACATGCCCATTGAATGCCACCAACCTCTATCACACTATCATTTACCTCCATATCAACTCACATCCATCTTTTTCAATACAACTATGTTCATTCCCTAATTCCCAAAATTGGTGTATATGTCATTAAAATACCTCTGTTTTGCCCCCATCGATTTACCCTGCTGATATTCACACATTCTTTATCCTTTTGTCATTGTAGCCTATTTCTCATACCTTTAAATTCCACATAATATTATTTTCTTTCTTGACATGCTAAGGAAACTTTTCTTTTAAAATAGATTAATTTCAAAGTGCTAAATCAATATCCTTTTTTAGCATGTATTATCTTATCTTTTAAAAATCTCATTTTTTCTCTTGCCTTTAATACTGTTGATAGCTCCTTATTTACAAATTTTACATACCATCTCTGTCTTGGCACTTTTTATTTTACTTTCTGACTTTTCTCTATTTCTCAAAATGTAATGGAGTTTATCCCCAGTGTTTTGTCTCTCGATTTATTTCCTTTACACAATCTATTTATTAATGATCACTTTAATTTAGTTACTAAATTGAAAGGAAATTTTTCAAAAAAGGAAACATTAAAACATTGTTTATGAATATTTATTATGTGCCCAGTTGTCTAAAATCTGTACAAGAATAACTTTACTTACAGGATGATACCAGGGATAGTATAAACATTTTTTTCACTTAAGGAAACAAAGACTGAAGGTCCCTGATAGGTGTTTGAAAGATGGCTCAGCAGGTAGAGGCATCCACCTGAGATCAACCCTTAGGACCCACATGGCAGGAAGAGAAATGGACTTTTTCACGTTTTATTCCTACTTTCACATGTGTGAACCTCACACACACACACACACACACACACACGTACACAAACACACAGAGAGAGGGGGTGGGAGAGAATGTTTAAATGGTGCCAGAATATATTGCAACACATGTGGCTTAAATTTACATTTCTTTCCATGTTTATACTTTGCACAAAGAAGCAAGGTATGATGGACTAAATTTTGTTTTTCTTCTCATTTTTTTTTCATTGTGACCCAAATCACTAGTGTGACTGTATTTAGAATAAGATTTTGGAATGCAGTAAACTCATAAAGACACAATTTAGTGAAAAAATTAGGGCTGTGCCATTAAAAACTACTACTAATTAGACAAAAGAAAAGACTTCTTCCTTCTAGTTCTCTCCCCTTCCATCTCTTCTCTCCCCTTCCTCCTTCTCTCTGACTCTGGCTCTCTGATTTCTACACCTGCTGCTCTTCTCCCCCTTACTGTCCCCTCTTCCCTGAAGCTATAAGCCTGTGACTGACTTTAGGCTTAAAAGACAGTCCTGAGTAGTGACCTTGGATTTCTGTCGCAAGATTTGTGAGAAAAAAATCAATGATTTTACTTTACCCACCTGTAATTTTCTATTCTTACATATAGCTTTTGTGCATGATACTTTGTTATAATTTACTATATTTAGCAATAAGCATACTAAACAATTAAATGTTCAGCATTAAAAATACTTAAGTACTCCAGTTACAGGGCAAAAGTTAAAAACTTCGCAAAATGTTTCAGTGGTAAGTAATCTTGTGTAACAAATCTACCTGCCAAAAATTGCACTCTTTTGTTTAAAATTCTACTAAAGGATTTAGTGCTTTCTGTAATTATTATTCCAAACACAGGATAGGAGTTGCTACATTAAAGATTTGGAAAAAAATGTGTTGGTCTGTATTTGACTTAAAGTATGTATGAAAAGAAGGAAAAAGAAAAACCCTGTTGAATAATGAAAACTGTTACCATGCCCCTAAAACGTAGTGTGGGACAAACTCTGAACTTTCATGCATGATCTTGTTTAATCTTCACAGTGATTCTGAGTCTAGAGTGTTAATTATCTCCATTGAAATGTCCATCTTAATTACATGGTAGGCTACATGCATGGAGAGACTTGTCCCGCTGAAGATAGTAATTGTCTAAAATGTATAAAATAATTCTTTGCAAGCAAAAACTAGTCTTTCAAGAAAGTGAAGTATTTTTCATGCTAAGGACAGATGAACGTGGGAGGGGATGTGCTAGCTTTTGTACTTAGGAATTTGCATAGTGCTGAATCTGAGTTTCAGGTTTCATATAAGGTCCTTGTTTAATTCCCAAAGTGTATATTAGGCAATCATTTCCTCTGCACAATCTGAGATTCAGGTTCACTACAGAATTCATACCAGAGTCTAAGTTCTAAGTGTGAATTCATACCAGATTGCTTCTTACAGAGGACTACAACAAAATTATTATTTTAATTATGAATAATGTGAACAACTGGAGGGTGTTGTCAAGCAGTTGGAACCATAAGGATTGTCACTGATCTAATTTATAGCCTAGCAAAAGAAACTTGACTGCCTTGGGAAACTCTCTCGCAGTGTTTCTACCTGTGTCCACCCTTCTTTATTGACAAAGGTGTGTCTAGCATATGAGAAAGCACCAGGAGCTGAGGTTGAAAACGCTGAACTTTAAATTAAACTTAAGTTAATCAGAGATACTCAAAAATAACTGATTATTGTGCTTGGTAACATGAAATCCAGGCTTCAATATGTGAAAGAAGCACAGGCTGATAGAAACTATAAAGAATGTTTGAAAATAGCTCGAATACTGAAATGTATGAAAGTTAGGAAGAACAACAATATCAACCAACCAGATTCCCCCAGAGCTCCTAGGGAGTAAACCACCAACCAAATGGTACACATGGTTGGGGAGGGGGGAACACATGGCTCCAGCCGCATATGTAGCAAAAGATGGCCTTGTCAGGCATCAATGGGAGGAGAGGCCCTTGGTCCTATGAAGGCTTGGTGTCCCAGTGTAGGGGAATACTAGGGTGGGCAGGTAGGTGTGGGTGGGAGAATGGGGGAACACCCTCCTAGAAGCAGGGGAAGAGGATGGGATGGAGGGTTTGGGGGGGACAGGAAAGGGGATAACATTTGGAATGTAAATAAAGAAAATATCCAATAAAGTAGGGTAATTAAAATGAGAATTCAGTGGTCAATTTTAAGTGAACCAGATGATATCTATAGAAAGGATACAAGAATTTATGAAGAAAAAAAATGGTATTATTGACATAATACATGGAGGATAAGGTAGATGGTTATTGTATATAATTTTATTTCAAAATGTAGAAAAGTAAGGGCATGTAACAATGAATACATTGCAAATTACACCTTGTTCAAAGATGTTCTGGAATTGATGAAGTTACAAAAGCAATTCAGGAAGCTCAGCAAGATGACTTCATGCAGAGTGAATGTACCAAAGACCCAACAGAAGGAGGTGTCAACTGCTGCAAGACTGAATGAGACACACTCAAAGGAGGAGAGACTATTGCAGGTCCCTGCCATTCAGTGGCTGAGGTCAGAAGAACATGGCTTGTTAACATCAGTTTGCCATTAGAAAATATATTCTAATTTTCCCTAAGCAGCATATGTTTCTTGCAGTAATAGTAGAGAAATATAAGCTAATTTCTTATCATGAGATAGTTGTAGTGAAATAATTCTAAAGTGTGGGCTTCAGAAGGAAAGTAGAACTTTTTGGGAGTTGATCAATTTCACAGAAGATTGCAAGCACAAGGGTGAACAGAAGAGAAGAAGGCTTTGTTAAATAATGTTCTCAATGAGCCAATGTCTTTATTTTATAAATAGTGGCAGAAAATCTGACTAATTTTCTCAGAATTATATAATCGTTAGCTAGCAGAGAGAGATCTACAGTTTAGAATATTGATTTGTATATATATACACCCTGTGATTAAGTCTCTGCTTCCCTAAATTAAGAACTAAATAAATGGACTACTGAAAATATAAAATCCATTTTACAGAACTAGTAAACTAAAAGATAGATATGGCAAAAGATTATCAGAGAAACCATTAGGTAAAAAGTCAGGTTCTGAGATTCATGGACCCAGCACCAAATTACCTAGGTGAGGGAACTGGTGTAAGTCTCTTAATATTTCTGACCCTAGCTTCATTATCTGCAACATGGGAATAATATCTGTCTCCTGTGCTAAAGTTATTGTAAAGAGAAACTGTAGAATGGCTTCAAGACCAGACAGAACAAATAACACTAGCTAAGCCCTTCTTTGCGCTGAATGCATGTGACCTTCCCAGTTCACAGGTGGAAAATTTCTTTCCCAAATAATGGTGTTAAGAGGTCAGGTCTTTAGGGTAATTCTACAGCACAAAGATGGGCCTTCATTAATGAGGTCAACAATTCTATGAAGGAGGACCCATAGGGTTAGCTCCTTCTGGCATGTAAAGATGCAGAGAAAAAGTGATGATTTATAAATCAGAAAACTCTCAGCATACATCAAAACAGCTCACACCATAAAACCTGATTTTCCAACTCCATGATGTGGAGGAGTAAATTTCTTTTATTTATAGCTACACAGTAAATGGTCTTTTATGATAGCGACCTTAAGGGACTTAGACACAATGTTTTTCTTACTCATCATTCAACACACATGGGCACATTAAAAATTGGAAGAGCCTGATGGGAAAGGCTGGTACCATAGGCAAGAGCAGCAGCTCATGGCAAGGAAACAACTTCCTGTTTCCTTTCTTCCAGTTGTTTGCCTAATAATTTTAAAAGAATGGGTACAGGAACCTTTTTGTGTGTCTTAATTTACTCTGGGTGACAGTATATTAATATTCTGAATGTGGTCATGACCACCTTAATGAAAGTTGGTCTCAGAGCAGTGTTAGCTCCGCTCAAATTTTAATTTTCAATCTTAGCTTTGTCCCGTTGTTCTTCAACTTTAGAGTATTGTTCCATCCCGCCACCCCATGTACATTGCTTGTGGTTTGCCCCTAAATCTGTGTACCATAGATTGCAAGCAAACATTCAGTAATTCAGTCTGTACATACAGAGATGGGAGAACAAAACATACCAAGTGCTCTACCCCAGTGAATCTGTTTAAAGCAAGAATGAAAGACAACTGGCAAAATAAATAAAGATCAGTCGTACTCTATGAACATCCTTTAAATAGGTGATAACAAAGAAGGGGAAACAGGAGAGTTAGAAGGAACATCAAAAATGCTGAGTTTAGCCAGACAAGAATAAGAAATGCATTTAGTTAGATCTCAAGGAACAAAGATGCCGGGCATTATTTTAGTTATTAGATGAATGACTTAAATGTAGTTCAGATTTAGATACGATCGCAAAATTAAAGTGTGAGATTTTCTAAATGATATATAACAAATTTCTAGCTGAAACAAATATAAAATAAATGCAAATATCCTATGTAAGACTTTATTCATAATCTGACAAAAAATTTTATATGGAACATTTGTTATGGACACAAAGATCAGCCTTCATAATTTTCTCATAGCCATGTGGTCAGAAAAATCACAAAAATGGAGGCATATTTGCATACAGGATCACAGGAGATGAGATTCCCTACAAATTTGCCTTGAGAAAAAAAATGTTGGTAAGTATAAAATAAAATGCTTATTTTAATCTAAAATCCTTTCTTGTTTTATGTATCTTTTTTCAGTTCAGAAATGAATATATATATACACATATATATATTCTTTATATATTTATATATATTACATATATATATACGTATATATGTATATATATGAGGTTATGTATTATATACATATATACACATGTCTATGTATATGCATGTGTGTATGCTAAGTACACACTGAATAAGCGAATAATTGCAGCCATTTATTTATGCCAAGTTCTGGGAGAAATAAGGTTTGTAAAATTTAAAATGAAATGGGCTTGAAGAGCATGAAGCGAGAAGGCAAACTGAATATCAAGAACAAGGACCAGAGCTGAGGAGGAAAAATTAACGTTTGAGAGGAGCTGTGATACAGAGCCACGTCTATTTTAGTGGTTCTATTGTGGTTTCCTGGCTGAAAATAACAGAACTTATCCTCACTCTTGGAAGTCTTAATTCCCACATCTGGATGTCAGCAGCCCTCACTCCCTCTGGGGACTCCAGACATGAATTGTTCCTAGCCTCCTCTGTCATCTGGGAAAGCTGGCATCTCCTGTGTTCTTGGCTTTTGATTGCAATACTCAAATATCTGCCTCTGTTCTCTGCTCTCTCACTGGGTATCTTTATCTCCTCTTTTATCTGAGTTCTTCATATGAAGCTGCTTGTCCTTCCACTTAATGCTTATCTGAATAATCTACAACAATGGTCTCATTTTAAGTTTCTTAGAGTAACTACATCTGAGATACTTTTTTTTTCCAAATAAGGAGAATGAGCACATAAACATATACTTAAGCTTTCCTTGGGGCTACCCACAGGAGACAGTAAAAAGGGAAAACGGAAGAGGTTTACTTCTATTCCAATGGCCCCCAGGCTTAACATCCCTGCAAGTGTCTCTGATCATGACCATCAACCTTGCTGTCCTCAGGCTATAACGTCGCCACTGTCTTCTTGAAATCCAGCAGTTGTGACTAACTGAGACCTACACAGACTGTGTCCATCACTTTTCTGTCATAGAGGAGAAGGGTTTTTGAGGTCTTGTTCCTGCCTAAGATATTTATAGACAGTTAATAGTTACTAGGGAAATGTGCTCACAAGGACACCATCTCCCCAAAGACTGACAGTAAGTCAATGGTTGTTAGTGACAGTGTCTCAAGAGGCCATGTACTTTCCTAATAGCATATCTGCAATTAAGTATTGGTAAGAAAGCTGCTTTTCTTTGGTAGTATATACTGTAGCCATCCATGTTCCTTGGAGTATCCATAATTATACTGTTTTCTCCAAGCTAGACTTGAGCAGAGTGGCTTCTTTGGTGTGTCTTGGTGTCTTCTCTGGGACTAATAGGTGCTTGTCTCTCAGAATAAAAGAAGATATTTAATTATCTATAGTAAAAAAAAAAGTGTCTCAGAAAGCAATATTCAGATTAGTAATGTTACTTTATTCAGTATGCATTCATTGCCCAACTGAAATAATATCTGAGCCTTATCAATAATTGGTTACTTAATGAAAACAAAGACATATATTTTGAAATAAACTTTATATTTTTACCCCTGCCATAAACCCTTAAATTTCTGAGAAATCCCACTATATGCAAAAATAAATGCTGGGGACGCAGAGACTTCTTAGTGGTTAAGAGACATGTTATAGTGGATGGAGGGAATGTGTGCAGGGAGACTGGAAGGGGGGCAATGATTGAGAACAAATAATAAAAAATAAAAGACAAACACATGGTGTTCTTAAAATCACTTACATGTTTGGTTTCCAGCCCTTACCTGGTGGCTAACAATTATCTTTAACTACAGATCTAGAGCCTTCAGGGAGAAAGGCAATGATGTGATTCATCTGTGTGCATGAAATGACACAAAATTAAAAACAAATAAGATATTAAAGGAGATATCAATAGTAAGCAGAATATCAAAATTCACTTGTTTTTCTCTTTGTTAAAAGAAAAAACAAAATAAAACAAACAGAAAATGACTAAAGTCAATTGAAGCATAGACGTGGAGATGAGAATGGAAAAATGAATTTTACAAAAGAGAAACACGATGTGAAATGGCATAGCTGCATAGAAAAGTGTCACTAAGGAGGGTATAATGGTTTGTATATGCTTGGTTCAGGGAGTGGCACTATTAGAAAGTGTGGCCCTGTTGAAGTAGGTGTGGTCTTCTTGAAGTAGGTGTGTCACTGTGGGTGTAGGCTTAAGACCCTTTCCTAGCTGCCTGGAAGCCAGTCTTCTGCTAGTGACCTTCAGATGATGATGTAGATCATTCAGAACCTCTTGCACCATGCCTGTCTAGATGCTGGTGCCATGCTTCTGCCTTGATGATAATGGACAGAACCTCTGAACCTGTAAGCCAGCCCCAATTAAATGTCCTTTGTAAGACTTGCCTTGATCATGGTATCTGTTCACAGCAGTAAAACCCTAACTAAGACAGAGAGGAGGACTGGAGAGATGGCCCAGCAGTAAAGAGCACTGACTTGAGGTCCTGAGTTCAATTCCTAGCAACCACATGGTCGTTCATGATCATTTGTAATAGGAGCTGATACCCTCTTCTGGTGTGTCTGAAGACAGCTACAGTGTAGTCATATAAAAAAAAAAAGACAGAGGGGAAAGAAGTGTAATAAGTATTTAAAAAACAGATAGGGGAAAGACTAGGTTTCGTCAGACCCATGTCTGCTTCTCTCTTGATGATCTATATCCTCATGTGTAGAAAATGTTTTCTCCATTTTCTGTATACAGGATTCTTCAAGCCTCAAGTAAGTCATCTACTATATATCAATGGCTAATCAGCATGTCCATGACGGAGAACAAGGACTACTCTCTGACATCCTCCACTTAATAGCAGCTGAACTACTCTGAACACATCATTTCCCTTTCTCTTAAAATCTTGCCTTTCAGGGCTGCACTTAGACCCATTTTCTTCTCCCAGGAAGCTATAATGTATATGATTGAGTCTCTCTTTTGCAGCGAGTGACTGGTGTATATTTACCGGTTCTTTCTATTCTTTCCTTGGTATAAATGCTTGAGTTTGCAGATGGTCTCTACTGGAGCTATAAAATGGCACCCACATCCTTTCATTCTTTTTCTGAACAACGGGCAAACACTCCATCTCAAAAGAGTAACAAACTAAAACCAGGACAACAAAAGCAAATTTGTTGATTTAAGCATCATCATTTATCTATGCTCTTTTTTTTTATATCTTTCCATAGATGGGAAGTTTTCTGGCAGTGAGATATACCATCCCAGGTGGTTGCTGGGTGTGTTTAATGAACCAGCAGTGTCTGATCAATTGTCTTCTGCATAACTGGACAGAGAATCTGCTGCTCTCACTCAGTTTTTTTGACATGTCTTAGAAGCCATTCTAAGAATGGACTCTTTCAAATTGTATAGCAAAAGCCATGCCTTCCAACTTCCTTAACTATATTTGTGAAAGATTTAAAAGACAAATGAAAAGAGTATTATGGACCTGTCAGTCTCACATGAAATCGTTTGCTCCTGTTCAAAGTGGCCAGTGTGGCAGATAAGAGTTGTAATGGGGATTGACCCTGGCTGCTTGTGTGAAGTAAACAATCACCTACATTCTAGGAACGGTTCAGCACTTTACAGTTGACTTCTCCCCCCACCCCCAATTTATATGTTATGTATGATTGCCATTCTCATCTGTCAGCTAACACTGGGGTAGAATTTAAGAAGGCAGGATATGCAATAATCTCTTAGTGGCAAGAGAAAGCTTGTGGAACTTGATACAATATTTCCAGAAATGTTTCTTCTGGCTGCTTAGGATAAAGCATTTAAGAAGATACAATGACCTTTGGAAGAGAAACCCAGCTCAGATCTCAAGGGACATAATCTTGGGCTTGAAGCTCTGCCGATCTACTTCAAATATTTAGCTGTTTTGTTAGGTAATAAGAGCATTACAGCTTTAATCTTTGCTGTGATTTAGAAAAGAAGAAAGACATAGTGATCTGTTTACAGTACATATTAACTAAATGCATTCATTTGCATAATTCCTCTTCAGGGATGGACTGCATTATTCAGAGATTTCTATATGTGGAACTGCGGGGATATTTTAGGCTTCAGTGACACTGAGGTCTTAACTTAAAGTCTATTAGATTAGTACAACAACATTTCCTGATTAAAAATTCCCATTAGTGGCAAGATAGCTTCTGAGAAGTACTTTTCACCTTATGGTGTCAATAGGGAAGAATAAGTATTCTTGTGTGTGAGCGAATGAATTCTGTGTAGAGAAGTCTCAGGTTTCCTTGAAAGGTATGAAAATAGCGATTTGATGCTTGGAGGAATTTAAATATTCTAGAGCAGAGAAAATCGCCACACAGCTCCGTTCTTTGTAAGACTTTAAATTCTAAAACTTCTGATTATGTAAGGTGGTTCATAGAATACTGACTCAGGGACAGATTTCAATTTTGACATATTTATTAAAATGGGAAAAGTATTGACATTTGTTCTTAATTGTCAGCTATGACTTTACTTTTTATTACTTTAGCACATGTATGGATTCAATTATAATTTCAAATGTTTCAAACCACTCCAAGAAGCATTGTGTTTTCAACATAATAAGACAGGAGTATATAATTTTCATGATCAAAGGGAAGGAATATGAGGAAAATATTTAACACTAATGACATTTTGAAAAACCCTTATGGGGACCAATTACTGCAGAAGCTTCTTAAAATATGTACATACAAAACTCTTTAAATGGAGTTAACAATAATGAGAATGTCACATCTTAAGTCATTGGCTGCAACTCACCATGGGACTATAAAACCCATAGAGAACAATGTTTTGTATTTCTAGAAGTTGAAAAATCCTTAGGACAGGCATCTTGAAACAGGATGGTTTGGGCTTCAAAAATGAGACAGGGCAAAACCACCAAAGCTCATTTCTTTTGCTTTTACAGATTGTCGTTTTGTTTTGTTTTTTGTTTGTTTGTATTTTAAACTTTGGTAGTTTACAGTAAAGTTACAAGCTTATATCTCTGTTATAGCTATAAGCCAAATTATTCACTTTACATTTTAAAGTATATTTTACAAGGCAAATAAAAGTCTCAAATTATTATCTTCTCTTCTTTTTCTCTCCCTTTTCTTCCTCTTTTCCCCGATCTATTCTTTTTTTTAAAGATAATTTTGTAATTATATTTATGTACAGAAAACTTAGTGTACATTTAACCCAATTTAGTGGTGAGTTCTTTAGTTTTTGGCTTTTCCAGCTTGGCAATTCGAGCCACAGACTTAGGACCCAGGATGTTGCCTCCCCAGTTACAGCGGATCTCGTCGTATCTGTCATTATAATTGGTCCTAATAGCTTCCACCAGCTTAGTCAGCGCACCCTTGTCTTCTGAGTTAACCTGTGTGAAGGCAACAGTGGTGCATGTCTTCCTGTGGACCAGGCGTCCCAGGCCGACCTTTCCCTTGATGATGCTGTAGGAAACCCCATCTTAACACACAGGGTAGGCAGGAAAACCGCAAGGTCAATGGGGTCTACGTCATGGGCAATCAGCACCAGCTGAACCTTCTTGTTCTCCACCTAGTTAGTGACTGTGAATGACTCCTGCTCGGAGGACAGGCGGTCTCTTAGTTGGGACGTCCCCTTTGCCAGCAGCTTCCTTCTCAGCATGGGCTAGCAGCCTTTGCTTCTTCTCCTGCTTTGACTCTGACCTGTACTTGTGGGCAAGCTTAAGCAGCTGAGTAGCTGTTTGTCTGTCCAGGACCTGGGTGAACTGGTCAATGACAGGAGGTACTTAGAGCCGCTTATAGAGGATGGCCCTTTCCTGCTGCAGCCTGATGTAGCGGGGCCGTTTGAAGAAGCGTGTTAGATCTCTTTTGGGCTGGATGTCCTGCCCAATGCTGAAGTTCTTGTTTTCTCAAACAAAGGATTGACCACCTTCTAGGCTTCTTGTTTCTTGATGACGGCAGGGGCCAGGGCCACCTTCTTCCCCTTGGTCTTCTTTTCTTTGGGCATCTTGTTTGGCTGGTGGAGAGAGAAAGAAGAGGGAATTGTCCCCTGATCTCTTAAGTTTTCATTTGGAACAGTGCTTGCCATCAGCTTTTAAATAGCTGTAGTATGGATGTTCTATGCTTGGCTTATTTCTCACTTCTTCTGTATTAGTCTTATGCTTCTGAAAAAAAAATACCCAAGGAAATCAACTAATGAAGAAGGATCATTTATTTTACCTTATGGTATCCATCCATGTTCAGCTGACCTGGCTGTTTTGGGATGAGGCAGAAGAGCATCATGGAAGAAGAGCATTCTATGGAGACTGGATTTAGAGAGTGAGCAAGGAGGAGGCAGCCAGAAATAACCTGTATGACTAGGCATCCAGTGACCTACATCTTCCAACTTGTGGTTCACTCCTAAAATGTTTACTACCTCCCAAAAATTCATTATGAATCCATCCATGTGTTAATCCTCTCATGAAGCCAGTGCCTTCATGATTTAATGACTGCCCCTCTCCCAATTTCAGCAGCTAAAAGCTCCTATTAGTTATTTGACTGTGCCGCTTGAAGTTGTGGGGGTTATTCAGATGCCATCTATATTATGTTCAATGACAAGATTTCAGATTAGCAAAGGAATATGAAAATATCTGCTAGGTAAGTGGTCATAATGAAGAGTATTTATGTGTATTTCAGAGTTAAACTTCAAACATCTTCTGGAGAAGGCCCAAATTTCCTGCGTTTTGACTACATATAGAGGGATTTTGTGTTGAGAGGGTTATTACCTTAGATATAATGGGAACAGAAATATATGCTTACCTTTGTACTTTTAATTTCAGTATATTCAAAATCAGGTTTAGTTGGGTTCTTTGAATATGTAGTCTAGGAAGCAGGATAAAGGAGTCATAAAATATAAATAAAGTACTGTACAAAATATAACCATAACTGTTTGGTGATGAATGCAATCAAATGTAATTCTCAGCATCTGGCATGAAAATGAAAATCTTGAGAGAAAAATCAAAACAGTTATAATGACGATAATAGCACACACAAGACATGAAGAGAAGTAACATACATTTTTGTTCCACATTGCTAGTTCAACATGAGTGTCTTATGTACATTATTCTTTAAGAAACAAGTACTAAATTTTTCAGTTTTATTCAAGAATAAATCTAACTAATTTTTTAAGGTTAGTGTTTTATAACTTTTGTTTTCATCAACTGAAACTGTAAATTTTACCTTATAAATGAAAGTGCTGTGCTTAAATATATCACATTGTAGTCTTTGATCTGAGCAACATAATATCTCCCAGATATTTAAATTGTGTAAAGAGGAAGATATTATTTCTGCTTATTAAAAGAATCCACTCTTACATCTTGCTAGCTTCCTCTAATTTCCAGTTACCTAGTATATGCCTTGACATGTGCTATATAACATTTTATTTTGCTCATCTATTTTTAATTAAACGTCACTCACAAAAGTCTATCGAGCAGATTTCAAGTTTTATGGTAACTACCTTTTGGGCTATTCTAGTGATGTTATTAGTTTATGTTGTTAGTAAATATGCTTAATGTACATCCGGCAAAGATTCTTTGCTGTTACATACATTATATACTATGTTTAAAAAGAAAAGTTTTATTGCTTGTATATCCTCATATAAAAATGGGAGCTTTGGACATTTCCCCCACCCATGTTGGCATGTTGTATGTTATAATCCTTGTGCAAGTTTTATTTATTCAAGCATAATGTTGAGATTTTGCAAACACAGCATCCCTGTCATGTCTAGAAAGTATCTTTGGGGAGATATCTTAGTACTCTGGCTTTTACAATCTTTCCACTCCTGCCTCCATGATTTTTTCTGAAGCTTAAGTGTTCGGTTTTGTTGTAGATATATCAGAAAAGAGTGGGCATCCCTAACCATAAGTGGTCAGGCTAAAGACATGTAGTATCATCACTAAATGGACTCATATAAATATTTGTGATGATAATAATTAAAGACGTTGTCATGAATTTAAGAAGAGGTGGAAGGACATGGAAAGAGTAATCCACTGAGGAGGAGGAGGAGGAGGAGTGGAAATGATGTAAAAACATTGTTCCTTTTTGAAGTTCTCAAAAGAAAAACAAATTAATCATCAAATTAAACAAAAAGACAGGTTCAGACATGGCGGGGGGGCGGGGGAAGAAAGTCCTTTGCTAAATGTTAAACACCTGGCGCAATTGTCAGACTTTAAAGGAAAAGGAGCATACCAAGGTCTCAGTGAAAGTTACTAATGCTGCTCTGAATACGGTGCCTGCCTAGAGCCAGTGAGAGAACACAACAGAGTTGCCGCCTACCCCGTTCCTCTTCTTAGTGCTTTAGCGTAGTGTGGTACATCATATCTGGTAGACTTCAAGGGTTGTGCAACATTCTAGAAATAATTCTCTGTACTGTGAAATGGTCAAGGGATGCTTTCAAGTTTTATAGTATTCAGTTCAGAGTACTTCCTGAATATGGTTCATTGGTCATACATTGTACTTTTGGTTTTTTTTTGCCTAGGATTCAAAGCCTGCTAGAACTGACTTATTTTGTGCAATAAAAAGCATGTTGCAATGCCACACTTCTGTTTCTGATGGTCATCTGATGCCCCTCTGTAGGTCTGGATCATGAAGAGTGAGGGCTGTGTTGAGAAGCAAGAGTGATGTGATAGAGATTACACATCTGAGTCATCAAAGGGTAAGCAGTGAACAGCAAAATCAACTAATTTAACAAGAACTGAGCCAATGCTGGTAGGCAGAACATTCATTAATAAGACTGCTGAGTTGAAAATTGACTTACTGAGAAGTAGAAGACATTTAGTGATATGGCTCCAATACTCTCATTGTTCTATAGAGCTTGGTGTATGTGTGTGTGTGTGTGTGTGTGTGTGTGTGTGTGTGTGTGTGTGTGTGTGTGTAAATGGGGAAGATCAGTGAAACATAGATGAACAAACATAGATGAGCAGTATAGAAAAGTACCTGACACTTATAGAGAACATATACATAGGAGCTTATATTATAACAAAGGTACTCAAGAGTCTCAATGCCTTGGAGACATGGATGGATAGTGTTCCTTTTTCTTTTCATTGCTCACATTTTGACTGGGGTGAAAACATTCACTTCTGCACACTGGTTGTTCACAATTTCCTTTATCAAATGGTCTTGGTATCATTTCTCCTAGCAATCAGGAGGAGGATTGAAAGCTGACACGTGTTTAATTTAAGCATCTTTCAGAAAGAGGAGTTTAATAAGAGGAGTACACTGAGAAGTCATAAACCTGGGACACTGTGCAGACAAGAAAGACAGACCAAAGTAATACTGAAATACTGTGAAAAACTGTAGGTGTTAGGGTTTGATGGTTACAATGGAGACTGAGTAGCACAGGAGGAAAGTTATCAGCAGCACTGTTTATTTTAAAAAATGCAAAATTCAAGTTTTCTACATACATTGATTACATATCGACTCAAAGGGCTACGTCATGGAGTTTTTGATACTTTTTTTTTAAATCAGGACACAGGACTTCATGAGTGTTTGATTTTTCTATATATAACACACTTTCCATGAAATGAGACCAAGAACTGTGGTCTTTATTTTGCTTGACTGTTGCAGATTTCCATCTGAATGCACACAGCACCAGGGTAGCATGACTGTTACTTCTTTTAGAGTCCAATTTCCCACTTTGGCAAGAAATATAGACAAATCCATATGACACTGAAATATATTTCAAGAAGGTTATTTTTAAAGGGGGGCATATGACTTAGTGAAATTTCCTCCTGTTCTAAGATGTCTCTTTGCTCTCCTTACAAGGCTAAACTGCTGGCTATTTTTAATTCTGTCCTTGATTCTCTTCTTTTGTTTTCTACTTAATATAGATGTTAATTTTAGATGGTTTTCTTCTTTGTCACCAAACACTTCCTGTATGCTCTTAAATCCAACAGTGTTCTTATTATCGTTTTTAAAAATAAAGCAGACACTTTCTGAGGTCCTATTTCCAAAGCTTTAAATACATTGAAATGACTTTATGTTATTTCCATTGTTAGGTAAGTTAATAGCACAAAAATCTATGCACTGAGACCCTATTGTAAAATCCCAACCCGTGTAGTCAATTAAGTAGGATACTTTATAACTGAATCTGGTTCTCATTAAAAAATAGATTAAAAACAACATATTTCAAATACTTGAAGAGTTTTTAGAAGAGTTAATGTTTAGAACCTTAGACTCTAAGTTCCATGACTATTTATTTACTTAAATTTGTAGAACACAACAAGAATGGAAGAAAGATTCGAGGTAAAAGTGAATGAAGAAGCTTAACAAGAAAAGAGAGAAGGAAAAAAAAAAGCAAAGCCAAGAGGCAGTGTGGGAAAATTTAGTACTGCCAAGGCAGTCAAAGGGTTCTCTCAGAATCTCCATGCTGTTAAGCAAACTGTTTCTTTGAAGTAGCTTCAGCTGTATGTGGGAGAATGTGGGGACTATCTTGGAAGGAGAGGTAACAAGTAGTTTCAAATTGACCCAAATTCTGGAAAGACATATTGTATGCCACCCCTCCCTACCTTTGCATTGCTAAATGAGTGAAGAGATAGAATCACTCATATATATATATATATATATATATATATATATATATATATATATATATATACATACATGATTCTGGAAGGAGAATCTTACAGGACAATCTTTTGGTGCCAGATGTCCTGAGGTCTATACATGTACCAGCTCATGACAGAATATGTCTACATCATAAGAGCCAAAGTGATTTGGAGAAAAATCTTACAGTTTGGAGATACATCAAATTTGACATCCAACATTGAGTAAGACTTTCTAAATATGGCAAGGTGCATTCAGGCATATTCTATACATGCTATGATAGAAGCTATGGGGAGGCTTATATTACCACCGAACACTTTCAAACTCAAATAAGTTGTTGTGTTCATTAGATGGTATTCCAGGCTGTACATAATTCCTCTAAACATGACTTGGCTTTCACAAATTTCTTTAATATAAAATGAACTAATTTTACGTGTGTGATTCAGTAGAGAAGCGTGATAACAGTAATAGAAAGCTACAGTGGCAAACAGAAACAGCACCTAGGAGTGTGGATTCATTTCTGGGTCTTCAATTCTGTTCCATTAATCTACATGCCTGTCACTGTACCAATACCATGCCGTTTTTAACACTATTGCTCTGTAGTACAGCTTGAGGTCCAGGATACTGATTCCCCCAGAGGTTCTTTTACTCTTGAGAATAGTTTTAGCTATCCTGGGTTATCTGCTATTCCAGATGAATTTTTGAATTGTTCTTTCTAACTCTATGAAGAATTGAGTTGGGATTTTGATGGGGATTGCATTGAATCTGTGTATTACTTTTGGTAAGATGCTCATTTTTACTATATTAATCTGCCAATCCATGAGCATGGCAGATTTTTCCATCTTCTGAGGTCTTCTTCAATTTCTTTCTTCAGAGACTTGAAGTTCTTGTCATACAGATCTTTCACTTGTTTGGTTAGAGTCACGCCAAGATACTTTATATGGTTTGTGGCTATCGTGAAGGGTATCATTTCTCTTACTTCTTTCTCAGCCTGCTTATCCTTTGAGTATAGGAAGGCTTCTGACTTGCTTGAGTTGATTTTATATCCGGCCACTTTGCTGAAGTCATTTATCAGCTGTAGGAGTTCTCTGGTGGAGTTCTTTGGGTCGCTTAAGTATACTATCATATCGTCTGCAAATAGTGATAGTTTGACTTCTTCCTTTCCAATTTGTATCCCTTTGACCTCTTTTTGTTGTCTAATTGCTCTAGCTAGAACTTCAAATACTATATTGAAAAGATATGGAGAGAGAGGGCAGCCTTGTCTAGTCCCTGATTTTAGTGGGATTGCTTCAAGTTTCTCTCCATTTAGATTGATGCTGGCTACCGGTTTGCTGTAAATTGCTTTTACTATGTTTAGATATGGGCCTCGAATTCCTGATCTTTCCAAGACTTTTAGCATGAAAGGATGCTGAATTTTGTCAAATGCTTTCTCAGCATCTAATGAGATGACCATGTGGTTTTTTTCTTTGAGATTGTTTATGTAGTGGATTACATTGATGGATTTCCTTATATTGAACCATCCCTGCATCCTGGGATGAAGCCTACTTGATCGTAGTGAATGATCGTTTTGATGTGTTCTTGGATTCGGTTGGCAAGAATTTTATTGAGTATTTTTGCATCGATATTCATAAGAGAGATTGGCCTGAGATTCTCTTTCTTTGTCGGATCTTTCTGTGCTTTTGGTATTAGTGTAATTGTGGCTTCATAGAATGAGTTGGGTAGTGTTCCTTCTGTTTCTATTTTGTGGAACAGTTTGAAGAGTATTGGTGTTAGGTCTTCTTTGAAGGTCTGATAGAATTCTGCACTAAAACCATCTGGACCTGTGCTTTTTTTGGTTGGAAGACTTCCAATGACAACTTCTATTTCTTCAGGTGTTATAGGACGGTTTAGATGGTCTATTTGATCCTGATTTAATTTTGGTATTTGGTATCTGTCAAGGAAATTGTCCATTTCCTCAAGATTTTCTAGTTGTGTTGAATATAGGTTTTTGTAGTAAGATCTGATGATTTTTTGAGTTTCCTCAGTTTCTGTTGTTATCTCTCCCTTTTCATTTCTGATTTTATTAATTTGGATACTATCTCTGTGCCCTCTGGTTAGTCTGGCTAAGGGCTTATCTATCTTGTTGATTTTCTCAAAGAACCAACTCCTCGTTTTGTTGATTTTTTGCACCTAGGAGCATAAACCAGGAACAATACATTTCTCTTTTTTCTCCCCTCCCCCAAATTCTATTATCCTTTCTTTCTAAATGTAAAAAGGTAGACTATACACAATATATGGTAAATGAGGAAGAAACCTACTGTGCAAACTATCTACAAAATATATTTTTGAGAATTGCTAATGAGAAAGATTTCCTCCCCCATTATTAAACCGAACAAGTACCAAATCATCTCCTTTATGAATGCGTTAGATTTAGATTGAACACAATTATTTTTTTCAGTGGGCATAGTCTGTATATTTGAATTTATAAATTCTACCACATCATATACATTAATGCTTTCAAGGTGCAATTATTGTATTTGTGTGCGCAAGCCATATATTTCATAAAATCTAACATTTTACTAAAAGATGATATTTAACACAGATTTGCCTACCTAGGAGAAAATGCAAAAAGTAGTTAACATTAGAAGCTTTATGTGGGGCTGGTGAGATGGCTCAGCGGTTAGGAACATTGCCTGATCTCCCGAAGGTCCTGAGTTCAAATGCCAGCAACCACATGGTGGCTCACAACCATCCGTAATGAGATATGTCCCCCTCTTCTGGTGTATCTAAAGACAGCTGCAGTGTACTTACATATAATAAATGAATCTTTAAAAAAATGAAGGTTTATGTGTCTCTGGGAGTTATTTCCTCATTATTATTATATGTAATGATAGGTAATTAGATAATCATTTATAATAAAAATTTTATGTCAATTATGAAATCTCTACAGTTCCACTTTGCTTAGTGTATATATCTTAATTTAATGTTTAAATGTTTGAAGAGGACATGTCATTCACCTACCTCCATTTCTAGAAGGGGATGTATGTGCAGAAAACTCGGATAACATGCAAAATCTCCCTGGTAATAGATAGTCTAGATTTTTAATAGTTTTCCTCTGTGTGTGTGTGTGTGTGTGTGTGTGTGTGTGTGTCTGCAAGTTTGTGTGTGTGTTTTGGTGGGGTAAGACTATCATTTTACATTGCAAGTTGATATGGAACTCACTATCTATCCTAGGGTGGCTGTAGTCGTTTGAACATGTATGGCCTCATAGACTCTTGTGTTTGGATGCTTGGTTCATAGGGAGTGACATTATTATTAGGAGGTGTGGCCTTATTAGAGGAGGTTGGCTTTGTTAGATGAAGTGTGTCACTGTGAAGGTGGGTTTTGAGATAATATGTATGCTCAAGATCTGCCTAGCATAGTAATCGAGTCCCTTTCTGTTGCTAATAGATCAAGATGTAGAACTCTCAACTCCTCCTACAGCACCAAGGCTGCCTACATGATGCCATGCTCCCCATCACGATAATAGTCGATTAAGTGGTTGAGACTGTAAGCTAGCCCCAATTATATTTTTGCCTTTATGAGAGTTACCTTGGTCATGGTGTTCCTTCCCAGCAATAAAACCCTACAACAGAAGTTATTACCAGGAACTGGGGCTTGACCATGTCTTTGTTTGTAGGGATTTGGATTTGGGGACTTTGAATTAGATAGTAGTGGAATGCTTATAAAGACCTACAATTAAAAGGAATTAAAGAAAAGCTTAGGTCAAGGCATTATGGTATATGCCTTTAATCCCAGCACTTAAGAGGCATGCAACTCTCTTATTTGAAGTTCAGCCTGATCTGCAGAAGTGACATGACAGCCAAGTTTGGCAGTAAAGGAACTCATCAAAACCAGAAAGCGGATGACGATGGAATTGAAGAAAATAGTCATGTCCCATCTAGCTCCAGCAAGCAGCAGATCTTGGCAACCAAGTTGCCAAAGTTGGCTACAAAGTTCTGGCCTTAGTATCAAGAACAGAATTTCCCTCTGAGACCAAGGAAAGATGCTGAGGCTAGGAAAGTGCCAGAGGTGTCCCTGCATGGTGGTCCAGAGAGGCCATTTTGTGAGGCTCTGATGTCAAAGCTTAGATTGCCTTGGAGACTCCAAGAGGTTGAAGATGCCAGAGCCAAGGGATTCTTGCCAAGGAAAGCTGCTATCAGGGCACAGACAAGACCAAGAGAAAAAGTGTTTTGCAGCTAACAAATACTGGAAGGAGTTGGAGATCTGAAGAGCAATTTGACATCAGATGTGAAGATGTCATGACTGGAGTTTGCACAGCTGGTTTTCAGACTCACTTTGGTGCAGTATTTCCACACTATGCTCCCTTCCTTATGGTCTGGAATTGTAGTGTATATCCTGTGCCATGATATATTGGAAGTATGTGGTCTACTTTTTGTTTATATTAAGGAGTTTGCTGTTAAAAGTTTTCATGAATCTAAGAAAGACTTTGAATGTTTAAAAATTGTTGAGACTGTGACAAACTATGGGGACTTCTGACGTTGGATTAAATGCATTGTGCATTATATTATGGTTACAAGCCTATGGGGACAGGGACTAAAATATAAAAGTTTGAATAGGTTTATTACACATAGATTCATGTGTTTGAATTCTTAGTTCACAGGGAGTGGCACTTTTAGGAGGTGTGGTCTTATTTGAGTAGGTGTGACTGTTAGAGAAAGTGTGTGACTGTGTAGGCCAGGCTTTGAGGTCTTAAGAGCTCAAGATCCACCCAGTGTGAAACACATACAGTCTTCTCCTGGTTGCCTGAGAATCAACCTGTAGAACTCTTGGCTCCTCCAACATCTTGACTGCTTATCTGCAGCCATGCTTCCCTCCATGATGATAATGAACTAAACTTTTGAAACTATAAGGCAGCCTCAATTAAACGTTTGTCTTCATAAATAAATAAGTTGCCTTGTCCTGGTGTCTCATTCCAGCAATGGAAACCCTAACTAAGACAGTTTCAAATTGAAGCAATCTTACTGCTTCAGCTTTCTAAGTCTTGTTAGCACAACCATGAGCCACTGCATGTGAACCTACTGAAAGAGACTGGATCACATATCTGGCTCCTAAGTTTGAATTTTTTCCTCTAATTTTGTATATGTCTCATTTCCGGCAAATAGTTTAGCAATAAAAGGTAATGCACACGCATGTAAAGGTTATTCTTTTTTTAGCTTGAGCCCCTTGGTTCTTCACTTAAGGTAGACAAGAAAGGGCAAAAGTAAAAACAGAGAGGAGAAAAGAATTATGCATTTTGTGAACCATTTCATGGAAGGAGGAAGACAAATACCTGGAAATAGTAAAGTGGTGAACTTAATTAAAATTCAAGCATGAGAGAGGTGAAGTAGGAAATAGACCTGTAGCTGTGGTGAAATGTAGAGGTATTATGTAAGGTGTGGGTTTAAGATATATTAGCACAATGTACTGTCAGAGCAGGCCTTACTAAATGGCCCTGTGTTTTCTTAGAGGACCTGTAGACACCTGTGGAAGCATTATTACTTTCAGAGAAGGTTGGCAGTGATACAGATGCCAATGTTGACCTTTCCCAGTAGAACAGGCTAGAAAAGGACAGGCTACAACAAAGTATGAACAACATGATGTTAAAGTTTTGAGTGTAATGACATTTAAACACGGGAAAAACATCAAAGAACATTTTTCATCTTGAATAGATATTTTTGGGTTTTTTTGTGTGTGTGTGTGCAAGAAAACTAAAACTTTAGCTAAATTCCTTAAATATGGCTAGTTTGAGCACAAATATTTTACTTTGAAAATTTTTAATTTTATATTAAAATATTGAGGTTATAATTACAGCACTTCTCCCTTTTTTCCTGCCTCCAAACCAATGGAAACTCTGCTTTGCTCTTTCCAATTCATGGTCTATTTTTCTTTATTTGTTACACAATTGTGTGTGTGTGTATGTGTGTGTGTGTGTGTGTGTGAAGGAGGGGATCTGTCTGTCTTTTTTTTCTCTCTTTGCATTTTGTGTGTATTTTCAAAAACATATAAATATAACCTGCTCAGTCTGTATATTACTTGTATGTATATGTTTTTAGAGTTGACAATTTTGTATTGGAAAATGAATTCCTTAGGTGCCTATGGTTCTATGTCTAGGGTTGAGGTCTCATGAGCCTTCCTCTCTCCACATTTGTATGTCTATTGCTGTCTTCCTTGTTCAGCATCTCATCTTGGTGAGACTTCAGAAGTGCAGCATGTGACATTTGTAGTGGACTCTGACAGCAAATTTCCCATTCCTCTGACTCTTGCCAATTTTCTACTCCCTCTCCTAAATTGATCCCTAAGCTTTAGCTCAAGTTTTGAAATAAGTACTCCAGTAATCTCACTCTCTCTCTCTCTCTCTCTCTCTCTCTCTCTCTCTCTCTCTCTCTCTCTCTCACACACACACACACACACACACACACACACAAACTTTTAATAGAAGTAAATGTGTTTGTAACCCTCTGCAGTCCTCCTAATATTTTTATTAGATATTTTCTTTATTTACATTTCGAATGTTATCCCCTTTCCTTGTTTCCCCTCCAAAAAACCCCTATCCCCTCCCCCCTCCTGCTCATCAACCCCATTATCCAAAGCTAAGGCTGTGCTGAATATTGGCAGCCTTCTTTCATTTTATAAACGGATCATGGCGACTTGGCACTTAAACAAAAGACCAACTTTAATAATGATAGCAACCATACAGTTAGAGGCAGACATTTGCAGAATTCCTTGTAGTTTATGTACTAGCTAGAGATTATGGGATCCAACTCTATTTGCATTTTTATTAACACTTATTACTGTAAAAATAATGAGCTTCATTATTATATTTCATATATGGTTAAAATATACTTTGATCATCTGAAATGCCCTATTATGATACCAGCTCCACTCATACTGTTCTGCTTCTGCTACCTCCAAAACCTTTTTCCCATTCATTTATGATTTTTGTTCATTTTGAATATGATTACATTCAGACATACATATAAATGTATAAATACAACATACTGAGCCCATTGAATGTTGTTCATATGTATATGTGTTTAAGGCTTATCAAGTTGGATAATGTATTGGGGGGCTTATGCTTGAGGAAGACTGATTCACCCCTCGTCAGCAATCATTAATTGCCTGGATCTTTTCCTTTAGGTATGGAGCCTTCTGAGATTTCCTAACTCATGTTGGTATGTCCACTGGTGGTGTTATTATTCAGGTCTAATTTAAACAGCCATACTGTTGAAGTCTCATGGTTTCAGCTTCCCTGCCCTATATTGAAGACACAAAACCACATAGAACTCTGTCTGCCTCTTTCAGTTTTTCTTCCTCTTCTTCCATGAGGTTCTCTGGGATATAAGTAGAGCAGCTTTATTATAGATGTATGAATTGGGTCTGGATAACCCATGGTTATTTGTCCTCTCCATTTTCACAAGTTGTGCCTATATGTAATGGTTTCTCTCTATTACAGAAAGAACCTTCTTTGATGAAAGGTAAATTAAACACTTATTTGTGGATTCAATAAATTATAAGTATTGTGCTCTCCTCTGCTTTCCATGGCCTCAAAAGCTGTGAGAAATTGGCTGTTTGCAGTACCAGGTATCATTGTTTTCCTCCTGTTGAGCAGTCCTAAGTATAACTATAGAGCTATTGTGTGCTTGTGTGTGTGTGTGTGTGTGTGTGTGTGTGTGTGTGTGTATACTCATATATATGTGTGTGTGTTAGGTGAACACACACTTAAATTCATCATTACTCAGTTTCTTTTTCTGTAAAATGGATATTACACCCCCTTAATTGGAGTAAGATTGGTTGGAGTATGTTTGAAAAACTTCCATGAATTTGGAATATTTTTGAAACACGAGTTTTTGTTAAAATTTCAGTCCATTGGTATCTTTGTGTCCAATATTTTTTTGGGGGGATTGCTGTCCAACAACTTTCTTAGAGTGATCATATGAAAAACAAGCCTGACTGTGAGAAATATTTCCGCCGTATTAAAATTATTTTGCTTATGTAGTCGCCAAAACCTCAACCAAAGGAAAAGTAGGTCAGCCAGAGAACACAGATTTTTATTAAAGCAATAATATCTTATAGAAAAAAGTTTAGGGTTATAGGATCATTTTTCATTTGCAATTGAGTTTTAATTTAAGAGTTTGTGTGTTAGGGTTTGATTATTTTCAGAATCAGCTACTCAAACTATATGACTAAAACTGACACATTACCCAGAGTTATAGATAAAAAGAATAATTCAGTGTAATTTTTCTTCTAAACTTTGCATTAATTTTATCAAAACATCACTGCAATCAATATTTTTTTATGTAAGGGAAAGAAAGAAGCCCTTGTAGGATGCATTTTACAATTTCCTGTTGCCTATTTGATGCTTCTGCTCCTGTTAAGTGTTGCTGTTGAATATTCCTCCCTTGTGAGATGCAGAATCACGATTGGAAATTTCATTGCTTGACTTTCTGTAGTATATTCCTGGAGACAGTGCACTTAATCATTGTATCGTACAGATTAGATAAAGCTTCATTCCTGCTTCTTCTTTACTCCTAGAAATTTAATATTGTGGTCGGCTTGCATACTTCTAATTAAAAAGTGACTTATGAAAGTGCACCTCGAACAAGACACATATTCCTTAGCAGCCTAGTGACTAGATGCTGTAATAACGCCATGTCAAAACAGTGTGATAGCTTCAGTAATTACTCCTGTTAGTCTTTCAAAGATAGTTAAACATGTGGTTATATTTGATGTTCCAAGCAAAATGGTACTCAGTGAGGAAAACGACTGAAGCAATGGTAATAGACTTATAACTTTATCTCATGAGTTAGAAAGTGTATCTTTCTAAATTTGTGATCTGACACCTCTTTGTAATGGTCTGATTACCATGGCCTTTTAAGGTAAAGAGTTCCTTACAGTAAATTTTATTTCCTCAATGCTTTAGAACTATGATGAAATCCAAAGTATTCATCCCCCTTAAATGGCAATCATATAGCAAATAGACATTTCTGACTCAAATTGGTATTGACGATTATGTGAAATTTGCCTTCAGTATGATTAATAGACCATAGGATTTTCTGAGCTTTGGGCTGTAAAATAACTCTCTCTCTCTCTCTCTCTCTCTCTCTCTCTCTCTCTCTCTCTCTCTCTCTCTCTCTCTCTCTCTCCCTTTCTCTTTCTCTCCCTCTTTCTCTTTGTGTCTTCTTTTTTTATAATATCATAAATTAAATTTAAGTGGATTTGTGCATTATATTATTTACCTAAAATTGTTTATTATGGATAATTGATACAGTATTATATCATAAGACATTAGCACCAACAATGGAACAAATGTTAGCAAGTATAGACAAACAGAGGGGGGAAATGTCCTGATAGTTGGGATATATGGGTCTCTTTTCACCAAAAACCACACATGAACATTTCATCTTTGGAGTAAATTTATGTATTTTAAGGCACAATTTCCATAGTAAGTCATAAAATAGACAAAGTCATTGCTAGACAACAAAATTGACAAATATCTCTAATGAATATTAGAAAGCATAGTGATCTGAGATTCCTGATGGACAGTGTAATAAGAAGTATGAGGTAGAAGACCGGAGCTTTGATTTTCTCTTTGTTCTTGAGTTTAAGCCTAAAAATCAGCATCTGTTCTAAAGACTCAAATACAGTTTGCCCAATTTGAAGAATAATCCTAGAAATGCTTATCATTTTCAGGATAAGTGGAACATAATGTTCAAATGTTAAGAAACTGTAAAAAATTTGGCAAGAAACATCCAGCTTATTTCCCATACTAATTGTGATTTTTATTATTAGATTTAAATATTTGGCAAAGCTTGATGATTGTGGTATTTAGGGTCTAACTGCACAACTCTATCAGAAATTAGAAGACATATAGTTGTATCAGGATTTGACCATGTCTCCCTTAATTCACTTTTATTTGCTTTCTATGTGCCAAAAGTCTTTACAATAATCTTTTAAGATCTATACACACATACCAAATCACCCACATCATAATTTTTAGTCTTTATTATAACATAGTTATAATTGTCTTATTATAATGTTGCCAATCTATTATGAGCCTATTCTATAAATCAAACTGTATTATGTGTTGCATTCCTTCTATATAGAGGGTTTAGTGGTATCTGATGTTTCAGAAATCCATTGAGGGTCCTGTAAGATATCTTGAAGGCAAATGGAAAGTGACTCTTCTCAAGGGTTATGATCCAAGTTGGGATTAGGAAGCAAAATATCTCTTACAGACTTGTGTGTGTGAATACTTTGTCCATATCTGGCAATGCTGTTTTGGGAAATTGTGGAAACTTTGCCTCAGGAGACATATCTAGAGGAGGGGGTAACAGAATAGATCTTGAAAGCTGTGGTTGAGCCATGCATACTTTCAGTTTCCCTTGCATCTTGTTTGCTGAGAGAATATAAAAAGCAACTACATGATTCTGCAATTATCATTTAGATCAGTCCTACACCATGTTTTCTACACCATGACTGTAACCCCAACTGTAACCTAAACTGGAACCCCAAAATATATCTCTTTCCTTTATTTCCTTTAAGTTGCAACTGCTGGGTATTTTGTTACAGCAGTGAGCAATGAATAGTAACTAATTTAGTGGGATGCGTGTGGGGAGTGGGGGACCAGAAGAGAGAGGGTCCCTCAGGAGTCTTGCGTAATTCTAAGTCCAATGTAAAGCCTTTTGACAGTAATTTTGCTCTTCTGGGTTCATTCTACTTTCTGTTTATCTTCTGTGACTACAGAGAATAGTCCTAGGTTCTGTAACTCTCAAATTTTAAGGGCCTCTATGAGCTGCGGCTGCAATAGGCAGATGTGTGTGTGTGTGTGTGTGTGTGTGTGTGAGTGAGTGTGTGTGTGTAGATTATGTCTTTTCTTTTCTTCTTCTTATTATTAATTTTTTAGATTCTGTCTTTTTATTCATTGTGTTTATGAAATTATTTCTTATTTTTCTATAGCAGTGACAATAGGATGAGTTTGTGCTTGTATGTTTAATTAACCATCTTTGGATATAAAGCTTTATGTCTACAGACTTTGAGAAAAAGAAAAATTCATAACTTTGGGACACAGTTACATTGATACAAAATTTTTTAAAGCTGTTATTACAACTCAAATGCCTAAAAATGTCTGCTTATTAATTTTCTTAATACAGACTATTTCAGGATGACTGTGGATAGCCTTCTTCATATTAGATTTTGACCCTTCATTCACTCAGTTTCCATAGCAACACCTGGGCCACCTAGATTCAGGATGACTAATATTTGTATTTTATGGCACATGATCCCCCTAGCTTTAGAGTCTGGTAGCTATAAAGGATCTTATTAAATGCTGTATATGAGCCAAACAGTGCCATCAAGAGGCCAACATTCTACAGTTTGTGGAGGGTTCATTCATCAGAATTATCTTAGGTCACAATACGGTTTTCCAGTTACGAAAGAGGTGAAGGCTTCAGAGGTGTTAAGTTTGAAGATGAAATGTCACCCATGTGCTTATGTTTTGATTTCTTGATCCCCAGATGCTGACACTATTTTGGGAAGCTGTGAGACCTTCAGAACATAGAGCCTGTCTGGATGAAATTGTTCCCTGTGAGAGAATCCTAAGGTACTTGTTGCTTCAACAGTTTTCCCTCTCCTGACTTCTATTCTGACAGCTATGAATAGACTCTTATCATCCACCTGAGTCCATGAATAGAGCTTCTTGAACAAACTTTCTCCTCAGAACTGGAAGAAAATGCTCTGCAACTGGAGTCAAAATAATTATTTCCTCCTTTGTGTGTGTGTGTGTGTGTGTTTCTTTTTCAGATGCGATCAGAGCAATAGAGAAGAAACTAATAGAGTAGGATAGGAAACCTCAATTAGGGGTTGGTTCATAGATGCCATCACAGTTGTCAACAGAGAAGTCAAGGAAGTAGGATATAATGTCCCTCATTGTTCCAGTATGGAGGTAGATCAGATGATGGTCATGAGAACACATCTCAGAGAGTTTTCTAATAGAAAGGAGCTATTCAGTTTTCAAACCTCTTCTTTGCAAGGATGACTAGATGACTACTTCTGTTGCTTATGCCCTTATCTGACTTTTTATGTCTATAATCATGACTGTTTCTCATTTAAAACTTTCATACAGTATTATCATGTTCCACTCCTGCAACCCCACCCAGATCCTCCCTACATTCCTTCTCCTATATTCTCTCTCTCTCTCTCTCATACACACACATGCACACACATACATACAAACACACAAAAATAAAAACAAAACAAAATAAAAAATGAAGAAAATGAAAATCACAAAAAAGATTAAAGAAGTTTAATGCAACACATACACACACACACAGAGAGAGAGAGAGACAGAGAGACAGAGAGAGACAGAGAGACAGAGACAGAGAGAGAGAGACAGATAGACAGACAGAGAGATGGACTCCATCTCATGGAGCTGATCTTAATTCAGTTTTTTAAAGGGATTTGTTATGCTCAAGACACTTGTGCATCTCTGCACTTGTACATTTTGCAGGTGCAGGCAGGTCACTATGGTAAGTCATAGGACTTGTGGATGGATGATTTTGGTGGTTATCTTTCTCCTACCATAGTACAGCGAACCCTTTGGCTTCATGAACATCAATGAATAGGGATAAACCTCCTACTGTGCAATAACTCAACTTCTCTGTTTGATGGCATGAGTAAATGTCCTGAATAATAAAGCCTACCCATCAGATTCTGGAAAGCAAGTAAAGCCTTATTGTTCATTTTTGTCTGGAGGCTCATGCTATTTACACTTTTGACCATCAACTCAGCAAGATGCAACTTATTCTGAAAACGGCACATTTTATTTGGGGCATGAGATGGCAAATTGAGTCATTCTCTCCCCAGATACAGGCTAACATCACTTAATTTTACTTCATATATGTGTATATTTTAGAATGCTTGTATTATTTTCTAAATTTTCATATTTTTTCAAGAGTCCTTTACTGTTAATTTTTCCTCCTCATTCTCTTCTATATCTTAGTTTTCCAACCCCCTTACTATTTAATCTTCCTATTCTAGTTTACCTAGAATAGGTCTTTATTTCATCAAGTACTATATTATATTTTTTTGGTTAAGAAATCCCTGCTTCTTGGTCCTTATTGGGTTGTTATTTCATTATTTTTTAATCTTATAACAATATTTCATTAATTAAATTTTATAGTATCTAGAATATAATTCTGATGACTAAGTATCTACCAAAGCTTGTAACTAACTAAATTCAGTTATCTTCTATGAATCATAACAATTGTTCACAGTTACTTTTCATTTAATAATAAAAATTGTTTTTACATGATATACAGAAATATATTTTGATGAATAGGTTGATCATGGACACAATAATCACTTATTGTTCTGCCATATTTTGCTTGGAATTTTCAACTATATATGATCAAAATTCACAAGTAGCTCTTTGCTTATTCTGCAATATCACATCTTGTTCTAGAATAACAGTCTTCTACAGAGGAATTTGTGTATTTTATCTATTATAAAATTATACTTTTTATTCTCTTTTCTGAAAGGGAAATTTGCTAACTCTGTGGAACAGATGAGCACTGAAGAGAATGTCTGCTTTGGGATAGTAGCTAATGACCCCAAGATACTGAAAAGAAGGAACATGTCTGTGTGTAAGAAGTTAAATAGTATACTCTATAGCTGTAATTTTAGTAAGGATTTCAGTTTCTTTACAATTTCATAAAAAAGGAACTGAAAATATTCTGCAGTATGTGGATCTGGAGGTCGAAGCTTCCCTGTCTAACAGTAAAGGAAATGACAGATCCTTATGAAGTATCGCAAGTCAAGGTACTCAACACTAAAACAAATATCTACAGACCACAAAAATGGAAATATAGAAACCTAGTTGGGTTTAATGTTGGAATGGTAGAGTAATTCTTCAGAGGCATGATGAGGCTCATGTTGGGATATGCTAACCCAGCTATAGTTCCCAGTCGATGTATACATAGATCTATTTTGGTACTGATTGTCAAAAATGAAAACTTGACCATTCTTCTCTCTATGTTATCAGCCATAGTATATTCATATAGTGGAAGATAGTTTGAACATATAAGCCTGAGATTAAATTTTAATTACTCTCAGGAGAATAAAAAGAGCTAAAACAGTTTTTCGAGTGAACTTGACAATTAAGAGAGTCACAGCAACAGAAGCCTGAATTCTACTGTGGAGAGGAAGGAAATCCATAGGACTGAAGTTACAAGGACTCATATATACTAGAGTATTTGTCTAATGACAGATACAGAATGTACACATTGCTGACGGAATTTTACAATATCCAGTGGCTATAGGTACTATGATCAAAATATTTGTAGATAAATAAATAGGTAGATAAGTGATTTTACATGGCTCAGGGATCTACAGAAGCAGAAATAATATATATGAATACGGTAATGGAAAAGTACTAACATAGCCCATTTTGCAACTGGGACAACCAGGAAAATCTCTATCACCATGCAGTTTGTGTTGAATGCCTGACAACTAGGGAAGCTACTGTGTATAATTTTAATGCTTGAAAATCAGGAACTATCAGGTCAGACAAAGATGAGTGGTACAGTTCAAGGGAGGAAAAAAACCAACCTACCATCACTATTTCTTCTTTTCATATCCAGCTATAATTGTATGACAACCACACAATTTAGGAAGATTATGTCATCTCTACTGAGTTGGTTGATTTTGATTGTAACTTCTATTCAACATATTCAGACATGTGAGGAAGGAGTGCATTATCAGCAACCTGAACATTCTTTAGCCTACTCAAATTGTCATATAACTTTCCATCACTGCATATTCTCCAGGTTTGATAATTTCATTTTTGTGGTCATATATTCCTTGTAAAAAACTAGATCTGCAAACTTTCCCAGCTTCTAAGCTTGTAATATCAAACTTATTTGTTAGTATATCTTCTACAATCAGTAAGAGTGAAAGGGAAAATAGAAACCTTTAGGAAGTAATAGTTTGCTCTTGCCCTAATTTCAAACTAAATGAAATATAATAAGTTCCTAGAATTACTAATAAAACTGTGTAGGATCCCAGAAAATAACCCAGTCAGTAATGTTGCAATAAAATGTACTATTTTATTATAATGTGAAAATGAAGACAATTATAACAATGAAAAATAAGAGAGTTTTGGATTTGTCTTGAGAAAGTTTCTGATTTTTATACTAATGATAAAAAGCATTAGGTGTGATATTTGTTGTTAAAGAATAGAATTATAAAAGGCAGGAGAAGCTCTTGTGAGTTTTTTTATTTAATGTGCATTCTGTGAAAATGCTTTATTATAATGTATTGGCTGTATTCACCTAAATAATAATCTTTGTGAACATTTACCACAGAAATTCACTGAAGGCAGGAAGACTTCATCAGCTGCAGACATAGACCCTCTGACCAGAACTAGACAATAATGAAAACAGAATTGCATAGATTTGCACACAGGAAGTTTGATAAAGATCTTAACTTCTTTAAAAATAGAGACCTATTGAAAAACACAAAACTAGTTACACAAGCTCAGCTCATGTTTCCGAAAAGATTCCAAAGGATGCTTTGAAGGGTGCATGGCATAGAAAGCCTTTATTGAATGCACTCACTGATGGTTCACTGAAAGCCACAAAGTTGAGCTGGAGTGCTCTACAGAAAATAAAATAAAAGTAATACTAATGTAGACAACCAATTCCACAAGAAATTACTGTAGTTATAGGAAAGAATAATTAAGGGGTATCTCTTCTAATAAAATGCATATGACATGAAAGTGAAGGAGGGTATGTGTACTCTGGATTAGCTAACTCCTCAAAGTTCAGCATTCACTTTAAGTGTAGAAATGATAGACAAACCTGGACTTACAGCCAAAGATTGCAAAGAATATATCTTATTATTATATGCACTAAAAATAACAAGATACTTGGATGCTTGCCTTATCCCAGTTCTCTGTCACAACCTGGAGATGGCCCCCACTTCCCCCCCCATCAGTTGTAGATTTCTATTCATTCTCATGGCCACCTGGCCATCTCTCCTATCCCTTCCCACACCTGATCCTGAACCCCCATTCCCTTCCCATCCCCTTTCCCATCCAATTTCCTTCATCCATATGCCTCTTATGACTATTTTATTCCCCCTAGCTGTGACTCACAGCAATAGTGATATAGAACCTGAAGAGTCCATCTCCTGTACGTAGGCAGTAACCCAAGTGGAGTGATTGGTACACCAATCCAAAATTTTAGCATGTCTACAAGAAATGCAGGTTTAGGAGATGGAACAGTGCCTTAGAGAATGGCCAACTAATAACTGGCTTACAATGAGACCTATCCCAAAGACAAATGCCAATCCCTGACACTATTAATAAGACTGTGTTATGATTAAAGACAGGAGTCTAGCAATGTTGTCCTTTAAGTGGTTCCATTCAGTATCTGACTCAGACAGATACAGACATCCACAAAGAAATAGTGGATGCAGCTTGGTGAATCTTATGGAAGAATAGGGGTACAGATTATGGCCCTAAGATGGATAGGAACTCCATAGGAAGACCAACAGAGTCATATGTGAACTCTTGAGGCTCTCAGAGACTGAACCATCAACAAAAGAGCATAAATGAGATGGACCTAGGCCTCCCCTCACACATGTAGCAGATGTGCAGCTTGGTTCTCATGTGAGTCCTGAACAACTGGAGCAGAGCCTATCCCAAAAGCTGTTGCCTGTCTATGGGATATGTTTTTCTAGATGGGCTGCCTTGTCTGGCATCATTGGGAAAAAATGTGCCTAGCCACACAGAAACTTGATATACTAAGGTGGGAGTATACTCAGGAGGCCCCACATGCTCAGAGGAGAAGGGGAGAGGAGGTAAGGAAAGGATTGTGGGTGGGGGTGACCAGTAGGAGTCAGTGAACATGATGTGAAGTGAATAAGTAAAATGAGATTAAAAAGAATATAAGAAAAGAAAAGTAACGCTGAGATAAAATAGATAAAGACATGTGAGTCCCTTGATTACAAATTTATGTACCTTGAAAATCATGTTCTGAGACCCACAAGTAGCTTAGTCAAGGGAGATCTCTTTCATTCATGAGTTTTAGAGGGAAATTTGGAAATCATTCAATAAATACATTATATTCAATAAAAAATGTATTATGAGTAGCAAATGTTTCACCTGTGTAATGAATGTTTCCTTGGGTTCTTCAAGTTTAGGCTTTTATATAAATTTCACTAACTGAAAGACAGGGAGGGGCCAAGAGTTGCATTCCACTTGGAAAATTTGAATTCTATGTACATAGACATTTAAGTGCTGAGGTAGATAGATGGTAGGTTTAGGATGTAATGAGAAACAAGGGCGATAAATATGTTGGGTGTATCATTTATCATACAAACCTTCCAAGAGTACAAAGAGGGCACTTTTAATAATTCTACACATATAACTGTCTTAAACTGGGAGGACTTTGACTAAACTGGATTATATGTCTATGCCTTCAATAAAGTTACCGATTTGTCTCAGTGTTGATATCATTGCAATCAGTAAGAATGAAATAAAATGGAGATCAACAAAAACAAAAACAAAAAAATGATGGTATACAAAGGCTAGAGTGTACCAACCATGGAGTGGAACAGAGAAATCTGGGCCTAGAGAACAGAGACAAATGTGAACTATTAGTGTCCAGACTTAATTTCTTGATTTAAGTGATGCCTCTGTGGATTTTGATGAAGTGTTAAGGGAGATGAAGTTTGAGCTCCATTTAAAAAAATGCTATGAGAAAATTAATCTAAAGCTTTTAGAAACCTTTAAACTTTATCCTGGCACTTTTTAAAGGTTTAGCTTTGTCAAAGTAGATAAAAGCACTGGACTAAAGCATGGCTGGTGGTTAGAGGTTTCCTGGGAATAATTCAATGGGCTTTTGGAGAAAAGGCAGGAGGAGGTACTGGGTTTGTGTGTATGTGATTGAGAATGGAGAGAGGAATTTTTTGCAATCATTTAGAAACTGCAAACAACCACTACTAAGAAAGGAATGAGGAGGAGAGGGAGAGCTGCTAGTTCTGTTTAAATTCATTTGACTATGTTGTGTCATTGTGGGATATTTGAGATTTATAACAAATGGGATACATTTTCAATTAAAGTCATAACAATTACTTTAAAAATCCTTCCAAATTCACTTGATTATGATTCTCATTCTTGCACATGAACATAAGTGATTTCACTGTGTACAAAAGATGTTCCGAGTACCTGCGGGGCATCCTGGATGGACAGTAGTGAGAAGAAGTAAGTGTGCAGTGGGGGCATACTTGGATTGGTGGGAACAACTAGAACTAATCTTATAAACAAACAATCAGGGATTAGGATGTGCATTGTTAAATTCTACTTATAAATAGAATCTCAAACTCAATCCACCTGGATAAACCTTATAAAGTGTTTAAAAAAAAAGCAAGTTACTGGTTGTGCAAAGAATTTTGAAAAACATTTCAGGTATTCCCCTTTGAAGCCATGTATCCCAGTATGCAACTTCTGTTTTTAAAGAATAATTACCAAAATTATGCTAGAAAAGCACAAATAATAGAACCATTTCAGAATATTACATGGTAGGTTATACTTTTGAACTTTTTTTTTCTTTTTACAATTTTGAAACCTTTCGTGGTGTAAGCTATCAGAATCAGATTCTAACTATTAATATAAACTTTATCCATACCTGAAAGAAAAATAAGTATACACTTCATGTAGCTGCCATAGTTGGCTAGACACTGAGAAAAGCAACCACCCAATATAAAAAAGCATGAATACTATTTGTATACTGCACAGGCACATGCAATGTAAAATTAATGCAGAGTTGCACTCATATCATTATCTTGTTTCTTAGACTTTAGAGTTGTCTTCAGTTCTATATCCAAGATCCTCCAACCTAAATATATATATATATATATATATATATATATATATATATATATGTGTGTGTGTGTGTGTGTGTGTATGTGTGTGTGTGTGTGTGTGTAAATAGTATTTATGTAGTTTCATTTTGATACCAAAAGTAATATTGTTATTAGCAGAAAAAATTAAAGGAGGAACTTTATTAAATAATTGTACACAGACATGTAATAAGGTAAATAAATATGTATTGTTTCATGAGCATACTGATATCTTGACAAATGAAAAAAAGCAGAAAAATGCAACATGGGCCTATTTTGTATAAAGAAATAATTACATGCATTAAAACAGAAAGAGGTAGATGTGAATAAAATAGTCATTTCGGGAGTTCAATTTCTGGGTAAGGGAACTGTTGGTGATTTATACAGTCTTAATTATTTAACTTTCTTCATGTACAATGTTCCAATATAGATGACTTCATAAAGACAAAAATGTAATAGGTGCCACTACGTATATTGGAACACATCATATATCTGAAAAGGAAAGACATTGCTTTTATGTAGGAGCATGTTTCCAAAATTCTAAGTGTGGATATATGTGTATATCAAAATAATTTGAACAAAATAAATTGCCTTCCAAACATTTTTATTACATTGTGACAATGAAATACTTGTGGCATTTACTAGATAGTAGTAGCTTTACAACTGCTTATATCTGTGATGCAAATTGAGAACCATTTTAATTATGCCCAGCACAATGTGACCACTGGTTTAAGCATTAAAAGTACAATTACTGTGTTCTGATCTCCACACAGGACTGTTTAAAACAAGCTGGTCCCCATTTTGATAGGCATTGAATTAAATTAGGAACTGAATTTTTTTTCAAAAAATTAAAAGTAAGGTGAAAATAATTTTGTGTGTCTCTCTTGGGTTTTGTAATAAGAATCAATAGGGATATGTCTTATACATAATACATAATAAGATGGCTCAGATTTTGAGAGCTCAATTCTTATTTGTTAACGAAAGTGACCATTACTAGCGCAGATCTGGAAACAAACAACTTTGTCACTAACATAAAGTTTCATGAAGAGAAACCGCCACTACACAAGCAGGATTTCTTTTCACCTGCATGAGAGACATTGCAAACTTGAGACATTGGTTTCCTGGGGACTCTGCGTCTGTCTACTCAGTTTTGTTGCTGGTGTTGACATAGTTTAAGACATTCAATTTGCATTCTGAGAGATCTTGTGCCTTGTAAATTATAGTCTCTATTACGTCTGAGTTAAGGCTTGCTCATCACAGTAGACACTGGATGTTGCTCAAGGAGGATTCCCGCAAGATCATTCAAATTGGTATTGATTTTAGAATAATAGATTTTATGTTTGTTTCAGTTTTTCTGTATTAGTTCTGAAGACAAACAAAGGCTTCATGAATGATAAACTAAAGCCTACCCAGAGTAATTAACCAAAGGCATACTTATTATTAGAGGCCAGTTGCCAGTCATTCAACCTATCTGAGACTCCAACCAACTTGAATAGATAGCGGGCTCATAATTTAATGATACTACACAATTTTAGATAAATGTATAGCAAATGACACCATGGGAAGACTTTGCATCTAACAAGTCCTAACACTTATGTTAATTGAGTAATAAATTTTCTTTAGCAGACAGGCGTTTATTATAAATGGATTTTTTTTTTTGATTCTTTGTATGGTTTTATTTGTTTCTACTTGATTGATTTCAGCCCTGAGTTTGATGATTTCCTGCCTTCTACTCCTCTTTGGTGTATTTGCTTCTTTTTGTTCCAGGGCTTTCAGGTGTGCCATTAAGCTGTTAGTGTATGCTGTCTCCCGTTTCTTTTTGGCGGCACTCAGGGCTATGAATTTTCCTCTTAGCACTGCTTTCATTGTGTCCCATAAATTAGGGTATGTTGTGCCTTCATTCTCATTAACTTTCAAAAAGTCTTTGATTTCTATAAATGGATTAATTTGAGGAACATATTAAATTCCTTGCTAAGTGGCAAATAGCCAATCAGGAGCAGAGATGTGATTTTTGACCTTTTTTTCTCCTTGGTTTTATATTAGAGTGACTTTTAACTATTTGTCGGTCTCACAGTTGCATTTTTTTTTATTAGACTCACTGTGGGAAAAAAATTAATGGGAATTATAGAATCTAGCTTCTCTGCTTAAAACTAATTTGTTTCTTCAAAAATTTTAATGATTATTTGCTTGGTGAAATCCTATCTTTGGAAACACTTGGCCAACAGTAGAAATCAAATGTTTCAGCACAAGTCAATTATGGAAAAATACAATTTAAAAGCATTCTATAACCTTCATGGCAAGAAAAAAAAAAACCCCTTAATCTTCTATTTCATTTGATAATTGTCTATATCTACGTGATCCTGGTATTTACATGATTCTCACATCAATCTGTACTAATATTATTTTAATTTCTGTTGCAGAATCTTTACCTTGAATAATTCGGTATTAGCATATTCAAATTCCATCAGATACCTACTGTCAAAGAATGTATCACCATTAGCATGAAGCTCTTAACTGTACATGAAAATATGAACCTAGTAATCTATTGATAAAATTAAATTGTCATATATGTAACTCTGCCCAGAAAGCAGAGTTAATCTTATAAGGTAATTATCATGTCATTAATTATATGTTTATTTACTGTTTCCTAAAGGGTATTGGTTTGGACATAAAATTGATCATGAGGCTGATGCCAGAGTGTGTTGTAGTTTTATAATGATAAGTATATGCTTACCAACTGTTTAAGTTCCCATTACAGAATTTTTAAATATGTCATCAAGAAAAAATAGCATACATTAAAACAATTTTCTCACTGTGTGCTAAAGCCAAAAAGGAAAACTCAGAAAACGTCTACAGCATTTGAGTTGTAATAAGTAAGGCTTTATACAAACCTAATGAAACTCCCTAGCAAGACACTACATGGCAGACAAAGTGTTCTTTCCCTGGCATGATACAGAGGACATTCATTATCTACTAATGGTGTCAAATTAATAGGGAAGAGTGTACATACTCAACAAAAATGAAAAAACTGTAAAAATTACATGAATGATGAATGTAAATTTATAATAAAATAACCCAGCCAGCTCTGCAAGAACTATTTTAAATATCATTCAATACTAAGAATGTATAAACATAACAGTAAAAACATTCTTAAAAAGATCATCATATATGCTAAAAAAATATATTCTGGTTTGTACTGTAATGCAGTTTTCAATTTTCCATTTAAACAATGTCTAAAAGGTTTTAATTGTAACTTTACTGTTGCCAAATTATTTCAAGAATGCATACAGATGCTTTTTAAACCTGACTTCTTGGAATATCTGCTCTGGTGAGTGGTGATCAGTGTCCTGAGCAAATTATGAATACCATGAGACTGTCAAAGAATGTCCACTGGAAAAGACAAAGACGCGCTTCGCCTTCGACAGCTACTGTGTTTGTTTTTCTTGTTTTAGGACTGGAAAGAGAGGCAAGAGCCTTGCAGTAGAAACAAAGACAGTTGAGAAATAAATTCAAAAGCACACTGAGTCTGTGTAAAAGCTATAGAACTTCTTTTTGCTTCCCCGAGTCCAATGTGGAGCCAACCCCTAGAACAAGAAGTCCTGTCTACACACAGTCAGGGGTGTGCACTTGGCCCACAGGCTTAGTCAATATTCAAGACAAAGGATATCTCAGGAGAGGTTTACTTTGCTAGATAATGCCCTACTAAGTAAGATGTACATCCCAGAAAGGGCTTTCAGTAGTTTAAACTGGGTTTCCTTCATCAGTCGGGAAGTAAGCTCAATTTAAAGTCTTGGTGAGTAAAAATATAGAAAATTATACCCTTGCACATCTGAGACTGAGGATTTGAATTTATTTTGTCTATAAGAACATTTTTTTCATACTAGGATTCCTAAAAATATACTTTAGAAAACAGTAATGATGTTAATTAATTCTTGTCAGTATATATCTCATGCTTAGTCGGTTAAGCAAGTTTCACTTCAAAATATGAATTACTGAACAGACTTGTATCTCTTTAAGCCTTACAGGAGCAGTATGCAGATTGATAATTATCTTAATCAATGCAGAAAACAAACCACTCAAGTCTCTACAAAAACTCAACTTTTACAATGTATTTAGTCACAACTTGGTTTTATTCATGACCATAGCCCATGTTAACCTGTGGAACTTTGGATTGACTCTACTATATAAAAATAATTACTTTCACCTAACAGTGTATTTTTCAATATAGCATGTCCTTTATGATAATTCTCCTTTCTTCTAAAAATTGTTACAATCAATCAAAACAACAATGTGACACTTTAAATTTTTTCTTCAGAGGTTTATTTAAAGTTAGAATCAAAATTATTTCACTGTTTCAGATTCAAATGTACTTTTAGATCAAACAGTATTATGCAAACATACCACTGTACTATAAGGCAGGCATTAATTAGGTACTTATTGAATACCTGAAAATAATAGGCTAAAACCATGTCGTGCATTTAATTCACTAAAGCCTGGTATAGCCTACTTAATTTTTATCTCCTTATAGACAATCCCTGTGAATTTTCTCCAATAAAATGCCTTTGTTTAATTTATTATAGTCTACTTATTTCTTTTAAAATTAAATTACACACACACACACACACACACACACACATATATATATATTCCAACTTTGATGATATAATCTATCTTTTGAAGGAATGGAAATCAACTATTATTAAATTTAAGACTGCTTATTTGATTGCCTAGTTGATAATAATTGTTGATTTTGGGGTAAAAATCTGTTGCATTTCTATTGTATCTTTCTTTATCTTTCCTTTTTAATCAAAAGATATATCTTCAGTTACACAACAATTTTGAGCTGAACACACACACACATACACACACACACACACACACGTTCATGTTAAATACTTATGTTGATGGATTGAAGGAACTAATAAATGGCTATAAGATGCTTGACAATTACATAAGTAAACATAAAGTTTTATAAACTTTAAAATCTGTCCTACTTATGATAGTTTTACATATACATATATTTACATGTATAACTTGGCTTTATTTTTTATATGAATAATTGTCATTAATTTTTTTTTTTTGGTTTTTTTGAGACAGGGTTTCTCTGAATAGCCCTGGCTGTCCTGGAGCTCACTCTGTAGACCAGGCTGGACTTGAACTCAGAAATCCACCTGCCTCTGCCTCCCAAGTGCTGGGATTAAAGGCGTGTGCCACCACTGCCCAGCCATTACTTTATTTTTAAATGTATTTTATTCACTAGCATAGTCTTGGGTTTTTAATAGGGTGACTTCATACATTCTGAGGCTTCTTGAACAAAATTTTCTTAACAGACATGCTAAGTTCAGTAGTAAAGGTATTTGTATAGTTTGTTTGGAAGAAACTATCCAATTTGATTATTGCATATTCATAAATAACTCAAAATATCAATTAATTGTTACATATATAAAGTCCCACAATCTACATTTGACAGTTTTCATTCATTGTATTTATATTTTGGCTTGGGTAAGAATGAACAAATAGATAAGTTTCAAAAATGAACTACCTTTTTTTGTTTTCTGATTCATAATATACTTTAAGTTGAAATTAATTCATTAAAGCATTTTAAAAACAATTTATGTGACAGAGAATTTTCATTGCTGTGTATTTTTATAAACATTGGCACAATGAGGTAATCTCCTTTACTCTGTTAGTATCTATGGATTTGGTTACATTTGTAAACAAATATATTAAATTTTTAAAATCTATATTTAATAAACTCCCTTTAGAATTTCACTTTTCTCCTCAATAACTTTTGATTTTTTAATTAATATTCATTATCCTTTTTCTAAACAGTTGATCAAATATTTTGTGATGTTTTCTCTTTTTATTCCAGAACTCTTTCCACGTGGATTCTTAAGACTTTTGCTCTTTTCCTGTACAAAATATCATTTATTCATAATTATAGAGATATTCTATGTGCTTCATTACTTATGTATTTCCATGCTATATAGCAGTATTAGCAGATTACAAAATGCTAAAGAGGCTCATTTGTTGCATTTTAAACATTTTGTCATAAACTAAAATATGATACATATCTAGAGGTGGGTCTATTATTCAGTCTCTATTATGAAATCATAAAATGTACATTAATATTTAATAGTACAAGAATTCTGAGGCACATAGTGAGAAAGAAGAAAGCTAACTTATGCCAAGTGCCAGAAGCACCCTTCAGAGTTGGCAGATTAGGGGCTGCATAAATCCAATGCTGCTGAGTAGAAACAACGTCTTCTTCTTTAGGTGGCATCACAATGGGAAGAGTGGAATTCTTAGGAATGAATGTGTTAAAAGTTTTTATTTTATTTTTTAGAGGGTTGGGTTGATATCCCTGTCTCTACACTTGAAGTCCTGCCTGGCTACCACTTCAGTCTCTGTATCTCTTATTGGTAGGAGTTTCACCTAGAGTCACACCTATAGACTCCCCAGAACCTGCTCTGTGGCCAGTCCTAGAGATGCCCCTTGCCAATGGTGCCATTCTCTCTCCCAGCTCTCTCCCATACCCCTTATTTCCATACAGATCCCAGTCTTCTTTCCCTTCCAGACCCCCTCTCCCTCCAAATTCCTTCTGTCCATTCACATCCAATGAATGTTTTATTTCCCCTTCTTACTGAGATGCACACATCCCTCATTGGGCCCTCATTATTTCTTAGTCTCTTGGTGCCTTGGAGTGTTACTCAAGGCGGGGTACTCCTTCTCTGAAGAGAAGGGGAGGGGATAATGGAGAAGTGATTTATAAGGGTGGAACTGGAAGGAGAGGAGGGGCAGAGGGTCATAATGGGGACATAACATGAATAAACAAATCAATTAATAATAAAAATGAATATAGAAGAGGAGCAGTGGAGGAAATGGAGTAGCAAGGGTTCTCAATCTGTGGGTCATAACCTCTTTGGGAGTCACATATCAGATATCCAGCACATCAGACATTTACATTACAATTTATTACAGTAGCAAAATACAGTTGTGAAGTAACAGCAAAAATAATTACGTAGGTGGAATCATTACAACATGAATACCTTGTATTAAAGGGTTGTGGCATTAGGAATATTCTGTTGAGAATCACTGATGTAGAGAAAGAATGGCTGGAAAGAGGAACCTGATTCACAAAACCAACAGAAACTGCTATGCAGATAGATAACAATGGTCTAGACTTGATGAGAAAAAGCCTATACAACACAGTGGTTTCTTCATACAGCATAAGAAATGAACAGACATTGAAAGGTTACATAGGCACCTTTGTGAAAAAATATAGCTCACCCAGATTACAAGTGACATCTGACTAACATATGAGGAGTCATTAAATAACACACTGGGTAGTATGAATACTGATGGGTGTCCATATCCTTTCTCTTCTTTGCCCATTCCTACGTAAATCCTATACAGATTCTACTTTGAAACTGGGAAGTTTTAATATCTGTTATATCATTAACATATATTATGCAAGAAATTACAAAAATGTCTTTCCTTTGAAAGCTTAAAGAACAAACTAAGCAGACAACATATATTCTCTTGAGTAAATAGAAGTAAGGACGGGAACATACTGTGATATCAATTAAGATGGAAAGGAAATAAAGGAAATAATGGGGAGAAAATTTAAGTAGGTAGGAAAATAAGAGAATAGGTAGGTCACCAAAAAATTGAGGCAAGAGATAACTAATGATTAAGATGTTTAAAATAGAAATAACTTCTAGTATATATGCATGCATATATATATATATATATATATATATATATATATTTGTGTGTGTATGTGTGTTTATATGAAGATATGGATAATTTTTCAACAACTATGGAAAGAGGCACCACATACAATGTTAACATTTTTTCTTTAGACTAAATAAAATGAACATTATTCTTTGTAGTGTTTTTTTAAGGATTTATTCATTTATTTTATGTATGTGAATACAATGTCACTCTCTTCAGATGCACCAGAAGAGGATATCAGTTCTCATTACAGATGTTTGTGAGCCACCATGTGGTTGCTGGGAATTGAACTCAGGACCTCTGGAAGAACAGTCAGTGCTCCTAACCACTGAGCCATCTCTCCAGCCCTCTTTGTAGTCTTTTAAATTATAATTTTGAGGGGTGTGTGTGTGTGTGTGTGTGTGTGTGTGTGTGTGTGTGTGTGTGGTGGTCTTGTAGATCAAAAGAGGGAGTCAGAAGGGAGGTTTTTATAACTATAGGTCATATGTGAGATCTGACAACTGAACTCAGACCATCTACAAGAGAAACAAGTGCTATTAACCACTGAGTCATCTCTCTAGGCAAATAGTCTTTTTGAGTATTTTATTTTCTTAGTTTCTGTATTAATTAGGGTTCTCTAGAGTCACAGAACTTACATAATATTGAGATATTGAGGGAATTTATTGTGATGACTTACAGTCTGTAGTCCAAGTAACCAAACAATGGTCAGCTGTGAATGGGAAGACACATGAGGCTAGTTGTTTCATCTGGTCTTCTGCAGAAGTAGGTTCCAACAGATGTGTGGCAAGTACCTACAAGAGGCAAAAAAGAGTGAATCTTTCTTCTTCCAATGTCCTTATGCAGGCCTCCAGAAGGTGTGACCAAGATTAAAGGTTTGTACCGCCACACCTGGATCTGGGATTTGCTTTGTCCCAGGCTGACCTTGAATTCAGATATCTCCTTGCCTCAGACTCCTGGGATTAAAGGCATATACTACCTTTCCTGGGTCTAAGCTTTTCATGGTCACTATGCTTCAAAATCTCCTTGCCATGGTTCAGGTCAGAACTTGTGTCTTCCAGCCTCAAGATCTGGATCACAAGGAAGCCCTCCAATTCTGGATGGTAGTTCATTTCAGAGATAGTCAAGTTGACAACCAGGAATAGCCATTAGAGTTCCTTTTAGCTATTCTTGTAAAAACAAACATTCTGGAACTACCTTTTTATTGCCAGCTCTTTCAATTGTGTTACATAGAGGCAAAATTCATGTATCTGTAGAGAAAACTTTGGGTGTTGATATTTTTCACAAAAAAGACACTCAGATGTTAAAATGTATCAAAAAGAGATGATTGTCTGGGCAGTAGTGGTGCACATCTTTAATCCCAGCACTTTGGAGGCAAGAGGTAGGTAGATTTCTGAGTTTGAGGCCAGTCTTGTCTACAGAGTGAGTTCCAGGACAGCCAGAACTACACAGAGAAACCCTGTCTCGAAAAACCAAAAGAAAAAAAAAGAGAGATGATCAATTGAAATAATACAAAGATTCATTAAATTTTCCTTACCTAAAATAATAAATAATCATTAGTTACATTAGTCACTTTTGAGACACTGCCACAAAACTCTTGACATAAACACTTTGCAGAGAAGATAACTTACATTAAGTCATAAGTTTCAGAGAATAGAGCACAGTTCCTTGTTCCCATGACCTTGGTCAAAATGTCATGGTTATTGGAACCTGTGACTGGAGTTTCTTCACTTCCTGGCAGTCAGGAAGCAGAAAGAAACACTGGGAAAAGCCAGGGCAAGACACATGCCCAAGGACTTGTTTCTTGAGACTTATTTCTTCACTTGAGACCCTGACTATCAAAGTTTCCAGAATGCCTAACAAGGCTCCAGTAGGTGTAAAGAAGCATCCAAAACATGAGTCATCTGGAACATCTAATTACTCAAACCACACCGTAGTGAAAACATTATTGAACTCTATATAATGTTGTTCCTCATTAATTTTCTTGGTTTTTTTAGAATTTATTATTACTATTATTTGTTTAATTATGCATATGTATGTGTATGAGGGTGTGTGCTTGAGAGTACAGGTGTTCAAAAGTTCAAAAGAGGATGAAAGCATCTTTGGGTAGACAAAGGTTAAGGGAAGGGGTATCTTATAATACAAAGAATGTTTAAAAAATAAATAAAATAATTTGTATATTAAGATAAGAATTTTTTTCAAAAGAATTTGAATAGGTGGTTGTAAGTAGATGAACATGGTTGTTGGGAAGCAAAATTAGGCCATCTATAAGAACACTAATTGCTCTTTGATGCTGACTCATCTCCTCAGTCCTGTAAATTACTGTCTTAAAGACAAGGGAATATGCTCCACTATGTTCATAGCAGCCTTACTTATAATAGCCAGAAGCTGGAAAGAACCCAGATGTCCCTCAGCGGAGGAATGGATTCAGAAGATGTGGTATATTTACACAATGGAATACTACTCTGCAATTAAAAACAATGAATTCATGAAATTCATAGGCAAATGGTCAGAACTAGAAAATATCATCCTTAGTAAGGTAACCCAATCACAAAAGAACACACATGGTATGCAATCACTGATAAGTGGATATTAACCCAGAAGCTCGGAATACCCAAGACGCAATTCACATATCAATAGATTTCCAAGAAGATGGAAGGAGAGACCCCTGGTCCTGGAAAGACTGGATGTAGGGGAATACCAGGACAGAGAAGCAAGAGGGGGTTAAATGGGGAAAAGAGGGAGGGAAGGGGGCTTATGGGACTTTCGGGAAGAGAGGAACCAGGGGAAATCATTGGGAATGTAAATAAAAAATATATAGAAAATAAATAAGTAGAAAAAAAAACACATTCAAAAAAAAAAAAAGACAAGGGAAAAGGACTGAAACCCTGAGGGCAAGCAGAAAGAATGGAAACAGCCAACCTTGGGAGATTGGAGGTTGGGGAACCCTCCAGAATGAACCAGAATCCTGGTAGGTAAGAGCCTTTCAGAACTCAAAGGGAGGGACCTTAGATGAAATGCCTGACAGTAGAGTGATGGAACTAGTAGAGCCCACCTCCAGCAGGGAGACAGGGCATCAAATGAGGGAGAGGTGGGCTCTGACTCATAATTGTTCCTGTCTGAAAGAATTGCAGGGATGAAAATTGAGAGGAGCCTGAGGAAAAGAAGATCCAGCAACAGGCTGGGTGGGATCCAGTTCAAGGGAAGGTCCCAAGGTCAGACACTATTACTGAGGCTAAGGAGAGCTCACAAAATGGGACCTAGCATGACTGCACTCAGGAAGACCCAACAAGCAGCTGAAATAGTCAGATGCAGGTATTTGCACCCAACCAATGGACAGAAGGAGCTGAGCCCTGTTGTTGAATTAGGGAAAGCTGAAAGAAGCTAAGGAGAAAGGCAATCCTGCAGGAGAACCAGCAGTCTCAATTAATCTCGACCCCTGAGATCTCTCAAACTCTGTACCACCAAACAGGCAGCACACACGAGCTGATATGAGACCCCCAACACATATACAGCCGAGGACTGCTGGGTCTGGGTTCAGTCAGAGAAGATGCACCCAACCCTCAAGAGACTGGAGACCCCAGGGAGTTTAGAGATCAGGTGGTGTGGGGAATGGGGACATCCACGTGGAGTAAGGGGGCTGGCGAGGAGGGGATGTGGAATAGTCAAAGGGTGGGGGAATAAAATATGGAGTGTAAAAAAATTAATTAATTAAAAAATAATACACATATGTATTCATGCTTATATGAAAAACTGTATGTCATTCTTATAAGTTTTTTTTCCTGTGTATAAACTTGGTCATTGTTCAAATAACACAAAGCATCTCTAATGTTGTTATTTAAGCTTCGATTAGAAACTCACTTGGAATTTTATAAGCTTTCCTTAGGACTCAACAAATATACTGTCAACTATTTATCAAAATAGTTGTTAACATTGATTCTCTCATTCAAGGTCAAAGCAGATGAATGTATCAGTGATGACTCCAACCACAAATTTTTCAATATTGTCTATATTGTCAAATAGAATTTGTGGTCTTTATTCTTAATTATTCTTAATTATGCCCACTAATACCTGTGTACTTAAGTAAGTATAAATGTATGTTTATTTCTTTGATTTTGTTCTGTCTTTATTCAGATTGCTTATATTATTCACAATTAATGTTGAATACTTATTTTCTTAATTCCAAAATAAAAGTCTTCCTGGAGTATCTTCTTTATGTTGCCTAATACTAGAATCCAGAGTTTTGATAAATTATAAGCCATCCTTTATTAAGAAGTTAAGCAGACTTCCCTGTGTGAGATGAAGTTTGCCCACACTTTTCTTTTAATATAAACATTGTTATTATTATTATTATTATTTTAGGATCCCACTGACAAAGCATTTTAAACTGTATTGAGATTAGGAAAGATAGTACCACAATGTGAGGATTAAAGGAAGAAAATTATTTTCTCACTAAGCCATTAAATCTTGACGTATTGTTTGACGGGATGTTCATGCAAATAAGGTCACTTTCTATTAACTTTTATTTTTCCTGGGGCCTTCTTGTTTGACTTGCAATTCTCTATCCCTATAAGGCTATGATTTTCTGAGTGGATTTTCTGCCTCTTGTTTCATGGGAAGATTGAGGTAGCAAAGGAGATTCTAATAAAAAGTCCACCTTTGACCTAAACACACAATAACCCTTTAGCAGAGTTTCTGAAGCTCAGCAAAACTTGGGCACTTTGTTGGAAAGTATGTTTAGAGGTGAAGCTTCACCATTTTTAATTCTCTCTATTCCAGAGACAATGATATAAAAAATGAATAGAAATCCTGCTGTGGAAGACAATTTCAGTATCTTGAGATGAGAGGATGATTATGTGAACAGTGTCTGAATTCATGTTTAGACGGAGCAAGATAGTTCTCTTTTCTTCTGTATTTAATAACAGAGGTAAATAGTCCAGAACATAGTGCCTAATTTTTTTTCAAAACATAGCCTGTTGAAAATGTATAAAAAAGTGATGATACAATTTTGAATTTCTGTTCACTTAATGATCTTAAATAGACTTCAAATACCCATATCTACACTTATATGGGAAAATATCCACATTTACCTCCACTTAGGAAAGAGATGGTGCTAGAAAAAGTGACCAGAGGAATTTGTTAATATAATATAGAAATCATAGGTAATTTTATCAAATGTGTGTTATATAAGCAAACATAACATATAATAATACCTGCAAATGACAGGAAAATGGTACACATTACAAAAGCTTTCCTCAGAATAAGATTGCTACATGTGCATTTCATGTACATTTAGAATGATGTACATGACATGCAGGTATATTGGAATTAAATGTAAATTAGTACTTAATTCAGCTAGCTAATCAATTTTTGATTAATGTTTTACATAATTTTAACACTTTTGTCTATGAATATAACAGGTAATTTTTATAATAAGCCAGTAACTGTTGGAGTTAGGGTTCATGTCATCTTTCAGATTTTATGGGAGGGCACTTTAAGAACATGGTTCAGATACACAGATGTTTGTTTCATGTATAGGATGACATATATTTTGCATAGAACCTATGACATCGACTTGTTTGGAAGACTGATCTTAGTTAAAGATTTCACTGTATCTGTAACTGACTGGAGTCAAGAAATGGAGGGCAGACTTGTGAGTGATTTTATGTTTGGTTTAAAGTGGGTAAATCTGCTTCTAATCTGTACTGTTGACATAGGAAAACACACACTTTTGATCTGGATCTTGAGACATGAAGATAAATGTTTAATCTGGGAAACATATACTGCTAGAATACTATACAGGGTTATGGAAGAAGGAAGCTTTTGCTCTTGACTGCTTGCCCTTGCCTTGCTACCCTATCCATTCCTTCACTAGCACTATAGTCTACTGGAAATTCCAGTATATAATGAAGACAAGCTAAGACAGCCAGCTCTGTGGACTGAATAATTGCTGGAGCTAACCACTTTGAGAGTAGCTGGACAGCAAAACAAGTAATTCTAATAAACATCATATATTGTATATTAATAATATATATTGTTATGTATATAATCATGGAGATTGAAGCTCATTTACCTAATTAAATAAAAATGTCATAAAGTTAGTGAGTCTACTGCATTGTTTAGGGAGTACTAAACAGAGACCCAATCTGGATATGCTAATGCTGGTTTTTTTCCTGAATAATTGGTAGAATCCATAGATATGGAGTCTGAAGACAAACGGATTGAACATTCAGCAGTTGAAACAATGATTGGAATATTCTAATGTAAAAATATTGAAATAGTATAAAATTATATATAAATGTATACATATAAATATATGTGTATGTGTATATGGAAAATAAATGCAATTTCAGCACAAAGATTTTAATTGAATTTCCAATTATACAATTGTTTTATCTTATGGGGTTTATTCATAACATCATATATTTAAATTCTTAATTTAGTTTTCTTATGTAAACATAATATATTTAGATGCAGTACTAGTTTAAACATTTTTACTTCTATTATGTATGAAATCAGGCTATACTACTTATCCATTTACCTACTTATGAATTTGCTCATTATTTCTAAAGTTCAATGAATATGAATCAAACTGATTTTAACTTGAGTAAACATATATTTCTCTGGAGCATATTTTCATGTTTTATATTAATGATTAAATGTATGTTAAATATGTGGCAAGATAGTATACATTTAATAGCTTAATACAATGTAAAATTATTATCCATAGTGTTTGTATCATTAATAGTTTCTGCCAAAATTTAAAGCTTTTAGTTACTCTATATTCTTGGTCATGGTTGAGCTTTTCAAACTTGAAAATATTTTGGTTCTGTAAATGTGCATGTACTAATCTAAATTTATCATTTTCATGTGTTTGATGAGTGAGGATATAAATATGTTTTCAAGTGCTGATATCAGAACTATATTTTACCTCACAAATTACCCATTTCAATCTTTTAGCTGTTTGCATCAGAATATTCGGCAAATAAATGTTAGTTGATAATGATTTCACATCCTACTTAAGGGGCATCTTTATGGAATAATCAAGCACATAGCAGAAAACTGTTTTTATTTCGTCCTGTAGAGACAAAAAGTAAACAATGATATGTGGGCCAGAATACCACTGTTGCGTTAGAAGAGATCAACTGAGACTTTTTACAGTACTTGCTCTCAACCTGTGGGTTATGGTTTCTTTCTGGAGCAAAAAGCCTTTCACAGGGGTTGCATGCCATATATCCTGCATATTAAATATATACATTATGATTCATAAGAGTAGCAAAATTATGGTTATGAAGTAATAATAAAAGTAATTTTATGGTTGGGGCCACCACAACATGAGGAACTGTATTAAAGATCACAGCATTAGGAAGGTTGAGAATCACTGCTCTATAGCATCTAGGCCACTGTGTTTCCAAAATGAAGTGTATTGTACTGGAATCTTCCCTGGTATGGATAGGAAAAAGTGGGTTATATATACCAAGGACGAAAATAATTTGAGGGTGTAGAGAAGGAATTGAAGCCATAGCAAGGATTGGACATCTGCCAGTGTTTTGAAGCCTTTAAAAAGAAATGAAAAGAAAAAAAGAAATGAAAAGAGGATGAAAAAGAAAAACAGCACAAATCAAAAGACAAATGACAACAACAAAAAGAACAACAAAAAGCTAAATTTATAGAAACAAATATCAGATCAGATTTAAATCAATTAGATAGTAAAATAAAAGATGAATCAATCAAACTGGCATGTTTATTTTAATGAAAAACCTTCACAAAGCTTTAGCTAAAATAATAGGGAAAGGAAAGTGGGTGTTCTAAGATGGCTTAGTGGTTATGAGTACAGATTATTCTTGCAGAGGACCTAGGTTCAATTCCTAGCCCCCGCATGGAACTTCACAGCCACTTGCAACCTCAGGTCTATGGGTTCTTGCAGAATCTTGTGGCCTCTGTGGCAACATGGATGTAAGTGTTAAATGTTAATTAAACTTATAAATAGGCAAAACACCACACACATAAAACCAACAAACAAAAAACCCCTAATATTTAAAATGAAAAAGGAGAAATTTTTTTTAATTAATTAATTAATTTTAATTTATTTACATTTCAAGTGTTATCCCCTTACCCAGCTCACCCCCTCCCAGAAACTTCCTATCCCTCTCCCCTCCCCCTGCTTCTATGAAGGTGTTCATTCACCCACCCACCCACCTTCTCCCACTTCCCTGCCCTTGAATTCCCTACACTGGGGCATCTACTGAACCTTCATAGGACCAAAGAGCTCTCCTCCCATGGATGTCTGACAAGACTGACCTTTGCTACATATGCAGCTGGAGCCAGGCTGTGGACTCCTTGGTTGATGACTTAGTCTCTGGGAGCTGTGAGGGGTCTGGTTATTCTTCCTGTGGGGTTGCTAACCCTTTTAGCTCCTTCAGTTCTTTCTCTAACTCCTCCTTTGGGGACCCCACACTCAGTGCAATGGTTGGCTACGAGCTTCGGATATTTATTTGTAAGGCTCTGTAATGCTCCTGTCAGGAGACAGCTGTATCAGGTTCTTTTCAGCAAGCCTTTCTTAGCATCCACAATAGTGTCTGAGTGATTGTATCTGGGATGGATCCCCAGTTGGGGCAGTCTCTGAATGGCCTTTCCTTCAGTCTCTGCTCTGCACTTTGTCTCCATATTTGCTCCCATGAGTATTTTGTTCCCCTTTGTAAGAAGGACCTAAAGCATCCACATTTTGGTCTTCCTTCTTCTTGAGCTTCATATGGTCTGTGAATTGTTTCTTGGGTAATCTAGGCTTTTGGACTAATATTCACTTATCAGTGAATGCATACCATGTGTGTTCTTTTGTGATTGGGTTACTTCACTCAGGATGATATTTTCTAGGTCTATCCGTTTGCCTAAGAATTTCATAAATTCATTGAGAAAATTCTAATACCTAAAATTATAATGAAAGAAAGGATTATAGAGCTATTGTCACTAATATTATTTAGGCAGGACAAAAGAACTATGAAAATTGTATTATCTAATATTTCATAATCTAGAAGAAATAGATACACTCCAACCTGTGAGAAATCTGGTTATAATTAATCATAAAATGTAAATGTATCTTTCATTCACCAGATGTAATTGTCATCTCAGAGGTTTACTGCAGGATAAACTCACTCTTTCTAACTCTTTTTGAACTCTGACTGACTGGTTCGATTCAACTCTTCCTGTTCAAAATCCATTCTGAGCTGAATGATTCAAACTAGCTTCTTTCAGCTTCTCAGTTAATCGCTCTGCTTGATGTCAAACTAACTCTGACGATTAGTTCTAACATCTGGCTCCTTCCCATTCTCTGTCTCTTTGCGTCGTCCCCTGCAACCTATCTCAGGAAAACTGTCCTGGTAAAAACTGCCTCCTTTTCCCTCTGATCTGCTCTCTAAGTTGCTTCTATCCTCTGCTGCTCTTGTGAGATCTGGGTGTATCCTATCTCTGGCTCATTCTGTCAAGTCTTTCTGATTCAACTCTTTGTCCTCCAATTAGATGTCACTTTAAAACACTTTTCTATTTGTGGCATTTGGTACCTACTTCCTATCTTTACCATCATTCTTTAAAATTCTTTTTTTTTAAATTAATTTACCACTATCACTCTTCCCCTAAAAATGTCTTACAATATTGATAATTAACCACTGAAACGTCTATCTTCCCAAATCCTATGCTACAGCATTGAAGAAAACATCTAATGCATGTAAGATCACAAAAAAGTGGCATAATCAGTTTCGGAAGATGGCAGCTCATAGTGGGCATTCACCATTGTTGGCTTCTATGAATTATTTTATAATTATATTAATTATGAATTTTTGGCACCATAGTAGGATTACCTCTAAAAAGTAGAAACCACCACATTGTAAGTCAGAAAATAGGTCAGGGATTGTGATATTTCAGATTTTCTCTCACTTGTAATTGGAAGTGTTTCAAAAGAATCAACCTAAATTCCAATCAAGTCAGGTTTTCTAGGGACTTAATGACTTGCCATTCAGCGCTACCAGGTCCCAACATTTGGCAGCATGACCACACAAGATCAAGCTTTCTGCAATTAGATATTTCTTTTTTAATTAAAGAGTTTAATTAATTTATTTTATTTGCATATATGCATTTATGTATATATGTATTTAATACATGCATCTATCATCACACAGATGTCAGAAGAGGGCATGAGATCCTCCTCATCTGGAGATACAGGCAGTATTAAACAGACATGAGTGCCGGGAATCTAGCCTGGGTACTCTTCAAGAGGAGTACATGCTCTTAACCACTGAACAATCTCTTTCACACCAACAAAACAAGAATGCTTATAGAATAAACCACACCCAAATTACAGCAATAATACATGTAACACCCAAATATTTCATCCTAATTCTTTTCCTGTGATTATGACTATACATTTTACTTCTGTATCTATCAAAGACCCCAAACAAGTATTTTTGCTTTAATTTTAAATATAGTTATAATAAAATATCAATTGTATCCATCTTTATATTTACCATTTCTATTATGCTTCCTTTCTTTACTCTATTGTTATTTTTCTGTTGCTGTGATAAAAGGCCATACAGAAGAAAGTCCGTAGGAGGATTTATGGTTCTAGAGAGATGAGTCTGTCAGAGGGTCAGGAAATCATGTAGGAATCTTCAGACCATCATGTTACCTGAACTCAAAATTCAAATCCCGAGTGTCATCACTGGCTCTGTAGCAGACCGTCTGCTGTGGCATCCCCTTTTGTTTGACATTGATTTTGATTATATTGCACACATCTCCTCCAACTCCTCTAATCACTCCCATGTTTTGTCTCAGCCTCAAACTTCCTAAAAACCTGCAAGCTAAGCTTCCTGGGGAAGAATGTAGGCTAGGGAAAGCAGGAGATGATCTTCATACCCACACTCTACTTCCTCTCATGGAACTTAATCCTTGAGTCTCATTCCTAGCTATGTAGCAGATTACTAACTATAACAGTTCCCTGTTCTCTGTACCAACTCCAAAGGAACTTCACAGATCCTGGTGAAACACTCTGCTTTCCTAGATCCTATTAATTCTGAACCCCACCCACTCCTAAGCCCAGTTCCACTCCTAGGTATTAGCTTCTGAATGCCAAGAAACAAATTCTAACCAAAACCTTCAATAGCCACATCTGTCCAGATAGCAGAATTATTCCCTTCCAGGAAAACCACACCCACAACACTCTCATAGGCATCAGAAGAAGGCAATGGAAACCAAGGGATGAAACACTTGCATAACAAAGGATTTCATCACCTAGAATTACAATCATCCCAATCATTTAGGTGCCTAGATGCCACTGTAAAATCATAATCAAGACAGCAAGAACAGTATATCTCCACTAAAGCTCCAACAGTCCTGTAACAGTCAGCCCTCACAGATGCAATAAAGCTGAAGCACAAAACAAGGATATTAAAATAAAAAGCACAGGACAAGTGTGTTAAAATAGACCTTATGAATATATTAGAGGTCCTTAAAGAGGAAATAAATAAATCAGTTGATGAAATCTATGGAAACACAAACAATGGAATGAAGTAAAGAAACAAACAGTTCAAGATCTGGAAGTAGACATAGTGTCAATAAAGAAAAAACCAAACTGAGAATAATCTGGAAACAACAACTTGGGAATATGATAAGGAAACTTGGTGACAACACTTGCAAACAGAAAAGGATAGATGGAAGAGACAGTCTAGGTCATTGAAGACAAGATAAAAATACATGGGTACCTCAATCAAAGAAAATGTTAAATCTAAAAAAAATAATCCAGGAAAACTGGGACACCATGAAAAGATCAAATCTACAAATAATAGGAGTACAGGAAGGAGAAATATCTTAGATCAAATGTGCCAAAAATATTTTAGAGATAATTATAGAAGAAAAATTCCACATCTTAAAGTGGAAGGTGTCTATCAAAGGTACAAAAGGCATACAGAACAACAAATAGACTGGAACAGAAAAGACATTCTCTTCAGTACATAATAGTCAAACATTAAATGTTCAGAAAAAAAGATAATATTAAAATTTGTGATGGAAAAGACCAAATGATATATCAATGTAGACCTTTTAGAAAAATACCTAACTCCAAACAGACTGGAATGGAGGAATGGATACAGAAGATGTGGTATATTTACACAATGGAATACTACTCTGCAATTAAAAACAATGCATTCATGAAATTCTTAGGCAAATGGTCAGAACTGGAAAATATCATCCTTAGTGAGGCAACCCAATCACAAAAGAACACACATGGTATGCAGTCACTGATAAGTGGATATTAACCCAGAACCTCGGAATACCCAAGACACAATTCACATATCATTGATTTCTAAGAAGAAGGAAAGAGAGGCCCCTGCTCCTGGAAAGACTGGATGTAGCAGTGTAGGGGAATACCAGGACAGAGAAGTGGGAGGGGGTTGATTGGGGAACAGGGGGAGGGAAGAGGGCTTATGAGACTTTTGGGAAGGAGGGAACTGGGAAAAGGGAAATTATAGGGAATGTAAATAAAAAATAAAAAAAAAAAAGAAAAATACCTGACTGCTCAGTGGACACTCTAAAAGGCAAAAGTGCCTGGTAAAATAAATATATTAAAGACTCCAAATGATCACAGATGCAATCCCTTAATACTATACCAAACAAGACTATCACAATAGAATGTGAATGTAAGATATTTCATGCTAAAAATCAAGTAGAAGGAAAACTTTAATTGAGGAATCTAATGACACCCAAGAGAACATGGGGAATAAATAATCCAAGAACAGAAAATCAAAAAATGGAGGGAAATGTAGCATAGTAGAAAATAGTAGAAATAAAAATATCTTGCTCATTGATAACTGCAAACCTCAACTTGTCAACCATCCATGCCTTTTAAAATGTGCAGAATAGCAGAATGGATATGAAAACAGGATCCATCCTTCTGCTGCATCCAAGAAATACACCTTAATAGCAAGGACATTTGACTTGGGGTAAAAGAATTGAAAGAGATATTCCAAGTCAAGGAACCTGTTACAAGCAAGCTGTTGCAGCCATTTCAATGTCTGACGACATAGACTTCAAACAAAAAAAATCTTAAAAGATAGGGAAAGTCTATTACATACTCATCAAAAGAAAATACAAGCAATGGTATTGAAATTCTTAACATGTATGCACCAGACCCAAGGGAACCCAAGTTCATTAAAGAAATCCTACCAACAACATAAATCATATATTGAACCTCATTCAGTGTTAGTGAGTGATTTCAATATTACTCTCATGAAAATATCAGTAATCCAGACAAAAAAGAGACAGAGATATGTTGGAGCTAACAGATGTGATAAACCAAATGGAACTAAGATATTTACAGAATATTTCACTCAAATAAAGAAACAACACACTTTCTTCTCAGCACCACATAGAACTTTCTTGAAAATTGACCACATAGATCAACAGAAAGCAATTTCCAACGAATATAAAAATATTGAAATAGTAACCTATCTGATTATCATGAATTACAACTGGGTATCAACAGCAATGAAAGCAACAGAAATCTTATCAACACATCAAAATTGAACACCTACCTCCTGAGTGAAAAACATGTCAAGAAAGAAATTAGGAAAGAAACTACAAAACACAACATATCCAAACATATCAGACATGATGAACATTGTGCTAAGAGACAAATTCACAGTTATAAATGCTTATTATATATATATATGTATATATATATATATATATATAATTTAAAATAATGTTGAAGGGGAAATAACACACAAAAAGAGTAGAGGCAAGAAATAGTTAAGCTCATGGATGAAATCAGTAAGATAGAAACAAACAAAAATCAATATAAACAAATTAATGAAACAAAGGGTTGATTTTTTTGAGACTATCAATAAGATTGATAAACTTTTAGTCAAATTAACTAAAATATACAGAGAGAAGAGTCAAATTAACAAAATTAAAGATGAAAGGGGGACAACAAAAGGCACTGAGGACATCCAGAGAGTCATAAGAACATTTTAAGAGACATACTCCAAGAAATTGGATTACATAAAAGAAATGGATACTCTTCTTGATATATAGAAACTCTCAAGGTTAAATCAAGATCTGATAAGCACCTTAGCAGACTTATAACTCCCAGTAAATATAAGCATTATTTAGAAGTTTATAAACCAAAAATTACAGAGATAGAATGTCTTAGTACAGTATTCTGCCATGTTTTCAAAGAAGAATTAATGATAAACTTTTCAAATTATATCTAACAATAATAATTAGAATACTGTCCAATTTATTTTATGAGACTATAAAGGCAGGTATACTGTATTTGAAAGAAGAGAAAGTAGAGAATGGTCTTAGTTATTGACACAGGAAAAGACTTTCTGAACAGAATATCAATAGCACAAGCATTAAGGAGAATAATAAATAAATGGGCTTCATGAAGCTGAAAACTTCTATATAGCTAAGGAGACCATAATTTGGATAAAGCAGCAACCTACAGTAAGGGAAAAGATTTCATTTGAAATAAAATTATGACCTTCACAAGTAAATAAAACTAGAAATAACCATCCTAGGTGAGGTAACTCAGTTCAAGAATGACACATATAATATGCATTAGCTTATATGTGGTTGTTAGATGTTAAATCGTTGATAACCAAGTTATAATCCATATAATCTCAGAAGTGGAGAATAAGGTACTAAAGGGAGGAATGGATCTCTCTAGGAAAAGGAAAAGTAATTGATAGTTATGGATAGATGAAGGGATGGAATGGGAAATGAAATGTGGAAGAGGAAGAAAGAGGAGAGTGAGAGAAGAAATGCAGAGAGAGAAAGCTAAACCAAATGACCATTTGAGGTCTCATATGGTAACCTAATGAAGTAGAAATTTCTTATAATATATACCTATACAAAGGAGAACTAAATGAAATTGCCAAATAATGGAGGAGACATGGTACTAGATGGTAGTTTGCATATTACCAAAGGAGGAAGGTAACCACCAACCAGCTACAAACCCTTTGATCTATAGGCTTGCCTACAAGGAAAGCTGGTACAATAATGGCATAAATTTTGTGGAACTGACCAACCAATATCTCATTTCCTAAAGGCTCAGTTCATAAGATAGAACCCATACCCAGTGCTGCTTAGTTATACTGGTTTGGTTTCCATATGAAGGTGAGAACTGGTGTGTCAAAGGTCTGTAAAGAATTGTGCTGAAAATTTGAAGGAAATTGCATTGAATCTGTAGATTGCTTTAATCAGTTTAGCAAACAGTTTGTCTATCTTGTTGATTTTCTCAAAGAACACATGCTTAATTTTATTGATTCTTTGTATTGTTTTCTTTGTTTCTATTTTATTGATATCATCCCTGAGTTTGATTATTTCCTGCCCTCTACTCCTCGTGTGTGTGTGTGTGTGTGTGTGTGTGTGTGTTTGTGTGTGTGTGTGTGTGCATGTGTGTGTGTGTACCCAAGCTTCCAGGTGTGCTTTTAACATAAGAATATGAAATCTCTCCAATTAGTTTATGAAGACACTTTCTGCTATGAATTTTCCTCTTAGAATTGTTTTCATTGAGTCATATAAGTGTGCGTATGCTGTGCAGTTAATTTTCATTTGATTCTAAATAAAATCTTTCATTCTTCTTTATTTCTTTTTGACCCATTTTTCATTTAGCAAAGGGTTGTTCAGTTTCCTTGAGTTTGTAGGCTTTCTGTTGTTTCTGTTTTTGTTGAAAAACAGCTTTAATCCATGGTGATCTGAAAAGATGTAGGGGGTTATTTCAGTTTTCTTGTATCTATTGAGATTTACATTGTGACCAAATATATTTTAGGTATTTTGTGAATGAGATAAATTTTGTGGAAGGTTGCTTGAAGTGTTCAGTATTTTTTTGTGTGTGTTGAAAAGCTTTGTAGATATCTGTTAGGTCCTTTTGATTCATAATGTCTTTTAGTACCATTATTGCTCTGTTTAGTTTCTATCTGGATGACGTGTGCATTGGTTAGAGTTGAAGAACCCCACTATTAATGTGTGGGAGTTCAATGTGTGTCAAAAGCTTTAGCAATGTACCTTTTACAAATGTGTGTGTGTTTGCATCAGGGATATGGATATTTACAATTGAGATGCCATTTTGGTGGATTTTTTTCTTTTGATTTTTCTCAGCCTGTTTATCCTTTGAGTATAGGAAGGCTAATGATTTGCTTGAGTTAATTTTATATCTGGCCACTTTGCTAAAGTTGTTTATCAGCTGTAGGAGTTCTCTGGTGGAGTTTTTTGGGTAGCTTAAGTATACTATCATGTCATCTGCAAATAGTGATAATTTGGCTTCTTCCTTTCCAATTCATATCCCTTTGACCTCCGTTTGTTATCTAATTTCTCTAGGTAGAACTTCAAGTACTATATTGAATAAATATGGATAGAGATGGGAGCCTTGTCTAGTCCCTGATTTTGGTGAGATTGCTTCAAGTTTCTCTCCATTTAGTTTGATGTTGGCTACTGGTTTGCTGTATATTGCTTTTACTATATTTATGTATGGACCTTTAATTCCTGTTCTTTCCAAGACTTTTAACATGCAAGGATGCTGAATTTTGTCAAATGCTTTTTCAACATCTAATGAAATGACCATGTGTTTTTTTTTATTTGAGTTTGTCTATGTAGTGGATTACATTGATGATTTTTAATGACTGTTAATTCCTGCTATCTTGGCTTTTACTTCTTTTAGTTTTGCTTGTGTGAAATTATATATATATAGTCTCCTGTGATTCTTGGGTGTAGTTAACCTCCTTGGATTGACTTTTCCTTCTATAGGTTTGTATTTGTGGAAATGTATAGTTTAAATTTGTTTTTACTGAGGAATATCATCTTTTCCACTTATGGTGATTTTTGTCATTTAGTAGTAGAGTACACTGGTCTAGGTTGTCATCTTTGGTCTCTACAGACTGCAAGAAATCTGCCATGTCTTCCTGGCTTTCAGGGGCTCTCTTAAGAAATTTAGTGTAGGCCATCTTTGTCACTGTGACTGAGTAGACAGGTGCAGACAGGGGCGCAGGGATCATCCGAGTGGAGGATCACTTGGGACTTGCCCTGTCAGGGCTCTGCCGGCACCTAGGGGCTCAGAAGCACCACAGTCATCTGTGTACCTACCCTGCCAGGGGACATCTGCCCTGCTGGGAGTTCCACAATTGGAGGGAGTCCTGCATTTAGACATGAGGTGCCATAATCTTTGCCACTGTGACTGAGTAGACAAGTGCAGACAAGGGGCACAGGGATCACCTGAGAGGAGGATCTCATGGGACACTCCCAGCCAGGGCTCTTGCCTGCACCCAGGGGCCTGGCAGCACCACAGCCTTTTGTGCACCTAGTCTGCTAGGGGATATCTGCTCTGCATTGAGTTCCGCTAGTAGAGGTGAGGCCAACATCTTCTTTCCCGCCACTGAGCAGTCGGCTGCAGCCAGGAATGCAGAGAACACCTGAGTGTAAGATCACTTGGGACTCAGTCTGCCAGGGCCTGACCTATACCCAGGAGCTGGGCAGCCCCACAGAAATCTGTGCCAGGGGAAAGCCGGTCGCCCAGGGGTGCTGAGATAGGCCTACAGGCACACAAGAGGGATAAGCACCAGCCAGTGACAGCAGAACCAACTAACACCAGAGATAACCAGATGGCAAAAGGCAAATGTAGGAATGTTACTAACAGAAATCAAGGCAATATGGCACCATCCGAACCCAATTCTCCCACAACAGCAAGTCCTGGATACCCCAACACAGCAGAGAAGCAAGATTTGTATTTAAAATCACAGTTCATGATGCTGATGAAATAACTCCTTTGAAATACAGGAGAACACTAGTAAACAGGGAGAAGTCCTTGAAGAACTAAGGGAAAACACAACAAAACAGCTGAAAGAATTGAACAAAGCCATCCAGGATCTAAAGATGGAGGTAGAAACAATAAAGAAATCACAAAGGCAAACAACTTGGGACATAGAAAACCTAGGAAAGAAGTCAGGAGTCATGGATCCAAGCATCAACAACAGAATGCAAGAGATAGAAGAGAGAATCTCAGATGCAGAAAATAACATAGAAAGCATTGATACAACAGTCAAAGAAAATGAAAAATGCAAAAAGCTCCTGACCCAAAACATCCAGGAAATCCAGGACAAAATGAGAAGACCAAGCCTAAGGATTATAGGTATAGAAGAGAGTGAAGATTTCCAACTTAAAGGGCCAGTAAATGTCTTCAACAAAATTCCCTAACCTAAAGAAAAAGATGCCCATGAACATACAAGAAGCCTACAGAACTCCAAATAGATTTGACCATAAAAGAAATTCCTCTTATCACATAATAATTAAAACACCAAGTCTACTAAACAACGAAAGAATATTAAAAGCAGTAAAGGAAAAAGGTCAAGTAACATATAAAGGTAGATCTATCAGAATTATACCGGACTTTTCACCAGACTATGAAAGCCAGAAGAGCCTGGGCAGATGTCATACAGACCCTAGGGGAGCACAAATGCCAACCCAGACAGCTATATCCAGCAAATCTCTCGATTACCATAGATAGAGAAACCAAGGTATTTTATGACAAAAACAAATTTACACAGTATCTTTCCACAAATCCAGCCCTTCAAAGGATAATGAATGGAAAACACCAACCAAAGGAGGGAAACTATACACTAGAAAAAACAAGAAATTAATCTTCTTTCAACAAACCCAAAAGAAGATAAGCCACACAAACATAAAAATTACACCAAAAATAGCAGGAAGCAACAATCACTTTTCCTCGATATCTCTTAACATCAATGAATTCAATTCCCCAATAAAAAGAGATAGACTAACAGATTGGATATGTAAACAGGACTCAACATTTTGCTGCATACAGGAAACTACCTCAGAATAAAAGGCTGGAAAACAGTTTTATAAGAAAATGGTCCCAGGAAACAAGCTGGAGTAGCCATTCTAATATACAATAAAATAGACTTTCAACCAAAGGTCATCAAAAAAGACACAGAAGGACACTTTTTATTCATTAAAGGAAAAATTACCAGGAAGAACTCTCAGTTCTGAACATCTATGCTCCAAATGCAAGGACACCCTCATTTGTAAAAGAAACTACTAAAGCTAAAAGCACACTTCACACCACACACAATAATAATGGGTGACTTCAACACCCCACTCTCCTCAATGGACAGATCAGGGAAACACAAACTATACAGACACAGTGAAACTAATAGAAGTTTTGGACCAAATGGATTTAATAGATATCAATAGAACATTTCATCCTAAATCAAAAGACTATACCTTCTCAACACCTCATGGCACCTTCTCCAAAATTGACCATATAATTGGTTGCAAAAGAAGATATGATAATATCAAACTAATCCCATGCCTCCTATCAGATCACTATGGAGTAAGGGTGGTCTTCAATGGCAACAAAACAACAGAAAGCCCACATACACATGGAAGCTGAACAATGCTCTACTCAATGATAACTTGGTCAAGGAAGAAATAAGGAAAAAAATCCAAACCTTTTTAGAATTTAATGAAAATGAAAGCACAAAATACCCAAATTTATGGGACATAATGAAGGCAGTGCTAAGAGGAAAAATCATGCTCTGAGTGCCTCCAAAAAGGAACTGGCGAGAGCATACACTAGAAGCTTAACAGCACACCAGAAAGCTGTAAGACAAAGGATGCTGTCAAGACAAAACAGCAACCAACAAATTGGGAAATGATCTTTACCAACCCTACATCTGACAGAGGGCTAATATCCAAGATATACAAAGAACTCAAGAAGGTAGACTCCAGAGAGTCAAATAACCCTATTAAAAGTGGTGTACAGAGCTAAACAAAGAATTTTCACCAGAGGAATATCGATTGGCTGAGAAACACATAAAGAAATGTTCAACATCCTTAATCATCAGGGAAATGCAAATCAAAACAACCCTGATATTTTATCTCACACCAGTAAGAATGGCTAAGATCAAAAACTCAGGAGAAAACAGGTGCTGGCGAGGATGTGGAGAAAGAGGAACACTTCTCCACTGCTGGTAGGATTGCAAGTTTGTACAATCACTCTGGAAATCTGTATGCTGGTTCCTCAGAAAACTGGGCATAATACTACTGGAGGACCCTGCTATACCATTCCAGGGCATATACCCAGAGGATTCCCCAGCATGCAATATGGACACATGCTCTACTATGTTATAAATAGCAGCCCTATTTATAGTAGCCAGAACTGGAAAGAGCCTAGATGTCCCTCAACAGAGGAATGGATACAGTCACAAAAGAACACACAGGGTGTGCACTCACTGATAATCAGATATTAGTCCAGAAGCTTGGAATACCAAGATAACAATTCACATATCTAATGATGCCCAAGAAGAAGGAAGGAGAGGCCCCTGGTCCTGGAAAGGCTTGATGCAGCAGTGAAGGGGAATACCAGGACAGGGAAGCAGGAAGGGGTTGATTGGGGATCAGGGGGAAGGAAGAGGGCTTATGGGAATTTTGGGGTGGGGGGGTCCAGTAAAGGGGAAATTATTTGAAATGTAAATAAAGAATATATCTAGTAAAAATTAAAATTGTTAAAAAAATGTAAAAATAAAACAAAAAAAGAAGAAGAAATTTAGTGTAATTCTATCACGTCATATTTTACTTGGCATATTTCCCTTGTGGTTTTTAATATTCTTTCTTTGTTCTGTATATTCATGAATTTAATTCTTATGTTGTAGAAGGAATTTGTTTCCTAATTTAATGTATTTAATGTTCTATAATCGTCTATGTTTATAGGCATCTATTCTATTCTATTCTATTCTATTCCATTCTATCCTATTCTATTTATGTATTTATTTATTCTTATATTATTTATTATCATTCCAGTTGTTGTCTTCCCTCATGTTCCCCCATTCCACAGTTTCTCATCCCATGCTTCTACCACCCCTTGACTCCAAGAGGGTGTCCCCCTCCTACACTCCAGAGCTCTCTCTGCCCTGGGGCCTCCAGGAATGGTGAATCTTCTCCCACTGTAGCCAGATCATGCAGTCCTCTTCTATATATGTGCTGGAGGCCTTGGACCAGCCCTTGTATGCTGTCTGGTATTGACTCAGGCTCTGGGATCTCCCTGGGGTTCTGGTTAGTTGAGTTTGCTGGTCTTCCCCTTCCTCCTTCAGTTTCTTCAGTCCTTCCTCAAATTCAACCATAGTAGTTCTTGACTTCAGTCCAATAGCTGCGTGTAAGTATCTGTATCTGTTTGAGTCAGCTGCTGGTAGGGCCTCTCAGAGAACAGCCATGACAGAGTCCTGTCTTAAGCACATCATAGCATAGTAGTTTCAGATCTTGGTGTCTCTCCATGAGATGGATCTCAAGTTGGGTTTTCAATGGATGGTTACAATGACTGTGGATTGATAACCCAGTCCTTCCACTTGAGGCCATGTCTATCTACTGGAGGTGATCTATTTGAATTCCCTCTTCACTTTATTGGGCATTTTGGCTAAGGTCAACCCCCACCCATTTGAGACCTGAGAGTTTCACTTCTAGATCTCCGGGACTTTCTAGAAGGTCCCCCACTCCCACCCATGAGGCTGCATATTTCTCCTGGCTCTCTGAGCTTTGCTCCTGTCCCACCTCCATACCTGATCCTGTTCCCCTTTTCATCCTCCTCCTTGCCTCTTCCACTGAGGTTCCTCCATCCTCTTGCCTCTAGTGATTATTTTCTTCCCCCTTATAAGTGAAATTGAAGTATCCTCATTCGGGCCTTTCTGCTTGTTAAACTTCTTAGTTTGTAGGTTGTATCCAAGCTATTTTGCATTTTTTGGGGCTAATATCCACTTATCAGTGAGTACATACAAAGCATGTATTTTGGGGGCTGGGTTACTTTATTCAGGATGATATTTTTTCTTCCTATCCAATTGCCTGCAAAATTTATGATGTCCTCATTCTTAATAGATTAATAGATTAATAGAATCCCATTGTATAAATACATTTTATGTATCCATTATTCTACCGAAGGACATCTGGGTTGTTTCTTCTGACAATTACAAATAAGACTGGTATGAGCACAGTGGAGCACTTGTTCTTGCAGTATCACGTGGCATTTTTGGTGGCATATGCCCAAGAGTGGTATAGCTCGGTCTTCAAGTAGGTCTATTTCCAATTTCTGAGAAACATTCAGACTGGTTGTACCAGTTTGTAATCCCACTAGAAATGGTGGAGTGTTCCTTTCCTCACATCCTCTCCAGCATGTGCTGTCACCAGAGTTTTTGATCTTAGACAATCTGATTGGTGTAAGGTGGAATCTCAGGGTCATCTTGACTTGTATTTCCCTGATGACTAAGGATTTGAACTTTTTTTTAAAGTGCTTTTTGACCATTTGAGATACCTCTGTTGTGAATTCTTTTTTTAACTATTTATGACATTTTTAATTGGGTTATTTGGGTTTTTTGGGGGGGGTTAATTTCTTTATGTCTTTATCAATTTTGGATATTAGTCTCTGTCGGATGTGGGGTTAGTGAAGATTTTTTTCCCAATCTGTGGGCTGCTGTTTTGTCCTATTGACTATGTATTTTGCCTTGCAGAAGCTTCTCAGTTTCATGAGGTCCTTATTATTGATTGTTGGTTTTAGAGTCAGAGCCTTTGTTAGTCTATTAAGGAAATTTCTCCCTGTGCAAATGAGGCTCTTTCCCAATTTCTCTTCTATTAGACTCAGTGTATTTGGTTTTATGTTGAGGTCCTTTATCCACTTGGACTTGAGCTTTGTGCAAGGTGACAAATATGGATCTCTTTTTATTCTTCTACATACAGATTGTCAGACCAGTACCATTTGTTGAAGATGCTTTCTTTTCTTTTCTGCATGGTTTTGGTGTATTTGTCAAAGATCAAATGTTCATAGGTGTGTGGGTTTATTTCTTGGTCTTTGATTTTATTCCATTGATTGACCTGTTTATCTCTGTACAAATACCATGTGGTCTTTATCATTATTGATTTGTAGTTCAGCTTGAGGTCAGGGATGGTAATTCTCCCAGGAGATATTTTATTGCTAAAAATTGTTTTGTGTATCCTGAATTTTTTGCTTTTCTATATGAAGTTGAAAATTGCCCTTTCCATGTCTGTGAATTGTGTTTGGAGATTGATGGGGATTGCATTGAATCTGTAGATTGCTTTTGGTAAGATGGCCATTTTCAGTATCTTAGTCCTACCAATTCATGAACATGGGATATCTTTCTGCCTTCTGAGGTCTTCTTTCAATTTCTTTCTTCAGAGATTGGAAGTTCTTGTAATATAGATTTTTCACTTGCTGTAAGAGTTACACCAAGATATTTTATACTATCTGTAACTTTTGTGAAGGTTGTTGTTTCTTTCTCAGCATGTATAAAGGAAGACTATTGATTTGTTTGAGGTAATTTTATATCTAGCCACATTGCTGAAGTTGTTGATCAGCTGTAGAATTTTTCTCATAGAATTTTGGAGGTCCCTTATGTATACTAACAAATCATCTGCAAATAGTGATACCTTGACTTTTATTTTCAATTAGTAACCCCTCAACTATTGTATTGAATAGATATGAGGAGAGTGAGCAGTATTGCTTTGTCTCTGATTTTACTGGGGATGCTTCAAGTACTCTCCAATTAATTTGATATTGACTGACGGTTTGCTAAATATTGCTTTTATTATGTTTAGGTAAGTGTCTTGAGTTCCTGTTCTCTTCAATACTTTTAACATGAACGGGTGCCATATGTTTCAAATGCTTTTTCATTGTCTAATTAAATGATCATGTGATTTTTTTTCTTTGAGTTTGTTTATATACTGGATGACATTGATGTATTTTCATATATTGAACCATCTCTGCATTCCTGGGATGAAACCTATTTGATCATAGTGAATGATGGTTTTGATGTGTTCTTGGATTCCACTTGCCAGAATTTTATTGAATATTTTTGCTTCTATACTAATTAACAAAATTGGTCTGAAGTTTCTTTCTTTGCTGTGTCCTTGTGTGGGTTAGGTATCAGAGTAGCTGTAGCTTCATAGAATGAATTAGTTAGTTTTCCATCTGTTTCTATTTCTTGGAATAGTAGAGATGTGTTGGTATTAGCTCTTCTTTGAAGGTCTAGTAGAATTCTGCACTAAAGCCATCTGGCCCTGGGATTTTTTGTTTGTTTGTTTGGGAGGTTTTAATGACTATATCCTTAGGGGATATGGGAATTTTTAGATCGTTTACCTGCTCTCTGTTTAACTTTGGTCTATATTATCTCTCTAGAAAATCATCTGTTTCATCAAGATTTTCCAGTTTTGTTGAGGATAGGTTTGTAGAAGGTTTTGGTGATTATTTTCAATTTCTTTTGTTTCTGTTGTTATGTCTCCCTTTTCATTTCTGACGTTATTAATTTGAATATTGTCTCTATGCCCTGTTGTTACACTGACTAAGGATTTATCTTTCTTGATTTTTTTCAAAGAACAGCTCTGGGTTTATTGATTCTTTATATCATTCCCTTTGTTTCTTATTAGTTAATTTTGGCCCTAATTTTGACTATTTTCTACCATCTTCTCTTCTTGGGTGTGATGGCTTCTTTCTGTTCTAGAGCTTTCAGGTGAGCTGTTAAGTTGCTTGTATGGGATCTCTCCAATTACTTTAGGAAGGAACTTAGTGCTATGAATTTTTCTCTTAACACTGCTTTCATTGTGTCCCATGTGTTTGGATATGCTGTCTTCATTTTCATTGAATTCTATAAGGTCTTTGATGTCTGTCTTTATTTCTTACCAGATCAAGTTATCATTGAGCAGAGAGTTGTTCAGTTTCCATAAATATGTAGCCTTTCTCTTGTTTTTGTTTACATTGATGTCCAGCCTTAGTCCAAGGTGATCTGATAAAATGCAGGGGATTATCTCAATCTTCTTTTATCTATTTAGGCTTGTTTTGTGTCTGATTATATGGTCAATTTTGGAGAAGGTTCCTTGAAGTGCTGATAACAAGTTATATTTTCTTGTTTTGGGTTAAAATGTTCTGTCGATATCTGTTAAATCCACTTGGTTCAAAATTTCTGGTAATTTCACTAAGTCTTTGTTTAGTTTCTGTGAAGTATTCCATTATTAATGTGTGAGGTTCAATGTGTTTTGAGGTTTAGTAAAATTTCTTTTATAAATGTTGGTGAACTTACATTTAGGACATAGATGTTCAGAATTGAGCCTTCTTCTTTGTGGAGTTTTTCTTTGATGAATATTAAATGTCTTTCACCATCTTGTTTGATAACTTTCAGTTGAAAATCTATTTTATTGGATATTAGAATGGCAACTCCAGCTTGTTTCTTGAGACCTTTTGTTTAGAAGACCTTTTCTAGCCCTTTACTCTGAAGCAGTGTCTGTCATTGTCAGTGAAGTTTATTTCTTATATTCAGAAAAATTCTAGAAATTTTTGTATCCAGTCTGGTAGCTTTTGTCTTTTTATTTGGGAATTGTGTCCATTGATGTTGAGAGGTATTAAAGACAGATGATTATTACTTCCTGTTATTCTTGTTGTTGGAGGTATGTGTGTGTGTGTGTGTGTGTGTGTGTGTGTGATTATCTTCTTTTGAGTTTGTTGTGAAAAGTTTAATTTCTAGTGTTTTCTTGGGTGTAGTTACCCTCCTTATGTTGACATTTTCCTTCTAGTGTCCTATATAGGGCTGGACTAGTAGAAAGTTGTTATTTAAATTTAATTTTGTCATAGAATATCTTGGTTTCTTCATCTAAGGTCACTGAGAGTTTTGTTGGATATAGTAGCCCGGGTTGGCATTTGTGTTCTCTTAGGGTCTAGATGACATGTGTCTTAGATCTTCTAGCTATTAGAGACTCTGTTGAGAAGTCTGGTGTAACTCTAATAGGTCTGCCTTTATATGTTAGTTGGACTTTCCCTTACAGCTTTTAATATTCCTTCTTTGTTCTGTGCATTTAGTATTTTGATTATTATGTAATGAGAGGATTTTATTTTCTCATCCTATCTATTTGGTGTTCTGTAGTCTCCTTGTACATTTATGGCCATCTTTTTCTTTAGATTAGAGAAGTTTTCTTCTATGATTTTTTTGAAGATGTTTTCTGATGCTTTTAGCAGGGATCCTTCTCCCTCTTCTATTCCTATTATTTTCAGGCTTGTATTTTTCATTGTGTCTTGAATTTTCTAGATATTTTGGTTAGAGGCTTTTTACATTTTGTATTTTCTTTGTCCAATGTGTCAATATTTTCTATAGTATCTTCTATATCTGAGATTCTCTCTTCTATCTCTTATATTCTGTTAGTGATGACTGCATCTATAGTGTCTGATCTCTTTCCTGGGTTTTCCATTTCCAGGGTTGCCTCCATTTGTGTTTCCTTTATTGTTTCTATTTCCAGTTTTAGGTTGTGGGCCATTTTGTTTAATTTCTTAGCCTGTTTGATTGTATTTTCCTGTACTCCTTTTATGGATTTGTTTGTTTCCTCTTTAAGAGCTTCTACATTTTGCCTGTGTTTTCCTGCAGTACCAGAATATCCAGAGTTTGAGGTGATGGGAGAACTGGGTTCTGTTGGTGCCAAATTGCATTGGGTCTATCACTTATGTTCTTGTACTTGTCTCTCACCCTTTGGTTATCTCTGGTGTTAACTGGCCTGGGTGTCTGACTGAAGCCAGCCACGTTGGATGGAGGTAGAGCTCTGTGACATAGATTAGAGCTGGTCTCCTGGTATGTCAGCAGTGCTGTGTCTGGTTATGTGTTGCCTCCTGTGTCACTGGTTAGGGGAGAACTTCTGTGTTCCTGGTTATGGTAAACCTCCTGGAAGACAGTCAGTCTTTGGGTTCCAGGCACAGGATCTCTACAAGTTCCAGATGAAGGTGAAAATTGGAAGGACTGTGCCCCTGGTTGAGGCAGGCCTCCTGTGTCCCTAGCTATTGCAGACCTCCTGGGAGACACTCAGATTGTGAGATATGGGAGGGTGTTGGCCGGCTGATCTGGCCTGGGTGGAGAAGCCGACCTGAAGGAAGACGGAGCTCAACAAGGCAGTTAGGTCCTGCGTCAGGGGGCTCTGTGTGTATCCCAGCTGGCATAGGTATTTGGGTATGTCCCTGGTTACTGAGGACGTCCTGGGAGGCAGGCAGGCTATAGGGTATGGGAGGGTATCCAGCCAGTGATCAGGCATCTTTTTCTTTAGGTTAGGAAAATTTTCTCATATGATTTCCTGAAAATATTTTCTTGGCATTTGAGCTAGTAATCATCTCAATCTATTATTATTATTATTAGATTTTGTCTTTTAGTTGTGACTCAAAATTCCTGAATATTTTGTGTCAGAACTTTTTTAGATTTAACCATTTTTTAATCTATGTATTAATTTCTTCTATCACATCCTCTATGTCTGAGATTCTCTTATCCAGTTCCTGTATCATGTTGTTGATGCTTTCTTCTGTAATGTCTGTTCTCTTGCCTAGATTGTCCATCTCCAGGATTCCCCATACATTTGTGTTTTCTTTTTTGCTTCTATTTTCAATTCTTGAACAATTTTACTCACTTCATTCGCTCATTTGATTGGATTTTCTTGCATTTCTTTAAGGGAATTATTCATTTCCTGTTTAAAGACCTTTATCTTCCTAAGATTGGATATAAGGTCATTTTCCTGTGATTCAGCTGAGTTAGGATATCCATGGCTTTCTGTGGTAGGATAACTGGGCTCTGGTAGGGCCATATTGCCCTGGCTCTTATTAGTTGGGCTTTTAGCTATCCAGTTGCTCCTAATGCTAGCAGGCCTCCGGGAAGGAAGACAGAACTGTGGACTAAAAAAATGGAGTGCAGGAGCCAGGGTGCAGTTCACCACTACTGAAAGCATCCCAGGGGAACCTGAAAAGCAGGAGATTGGGGATAGTTTTTTTTTTAATCTGGTTGTTCTTGGAGAAGGTAGGATGCAAGGAATACAGGCAGTGCTGTGAGTCAGCAAATGGAGAACCAGGAACGAGGAGCAGTTGACAGCTTCTGGGTGTGCCCAAAGGGGACCTAACAGGCAAGGGTTTGGGGGTCTGGGGGAGACTCCTACCTTAGTGTCCCTGGATCAGGCAGGCCTCTGATAATTCAGGCAGGGTTATAGACTAAAAGGTGGATCACAGGGCACAGCTCAATTAGGTTTATGATAGTTATTCTCTCAAAGGTAGTCTTTTGTAACCTAAACTTTTGACTTTATTTTCTTCTACTGTTCATTTTGGTCTTCTTGTGAATTCCACAATAGTCTGATTACATTAAATGAAGTTTTCTTTATTCAAGTTTTTAAAAGTATTAACATTTATTGGCTCATTTTATGTAAAGTATTCTACTTATAGGTCTTTTGTAATTATTTTTTATCATGAAAAAATATGATTTTGTCCATTATCATGAATTTATACTCTCTATGCTCATAGATTAGTTTCAAGCAGAAGACTATAAGTAGTCCATGGACTCATGGATAGATGTCTTTCCTGGTGTAGCTTCCTCTTTTAGACAACTAGAGAATTCAACATTTTGGATATTGCAATCATAGTTAGTGTTTTCATACTTTTCTTTCCCCATCATTTATCCTGTAGATTATCTTTTGTTTATTGTTAGATGCTTGACTTTATTTTTAGATGATCAAAAATATAAAACAATAATAACACAACAGTTTAAGCATTATATCCATGTTCACATACCTATGGTCATCTGAGAACACATGAGCTGCCTCCCCTATTAGTTCACGACTACATATTTCACAGTGATCTAAACCATTATGTGTTCACTAGAAGTTATCAGCTATCACACGTTTAAAGATAATGTAGTTATAGTATTTCCATAATTCTCTCCATTCAGCAACTCCCCCTTCACTAGATTCCTTTCTTCTATCAAATGAGTATCATTGTCCCTTGAAGGAAATCAGTAACCCAGTCACCTTTTCATTTTCTCACAACCTTTTCCATTAGATGCTCTATTTTCTGCTCCTCTATGCAGATAAACTCATCAAAGCATGATTTATTCTAGTCTTTTCTGCCTCTTCTCCTTTCATTTTAATTTGGACTTAGTCCAATAATATTTTATGTCACTTCTAATTCATTGAATCAGCTTTCCTTCAAGTCAGTAATAACCACCAAATGGCTTAGCCTGATATTATCTACAATCATCTAGACTACCAACCCACTAAACCATTAACAATGTTTGTGTAAATTGACCAGCTACTTTTCCCTTTAACATTTCCTCCACTTGAGCCAAGCATTGTTCTATGTGTTATTTTTATTCTTCACAGTTTCTACAAAAATCTCTTGGAGGCTTGTACTGCCAATTTTGTTTCTATCTCAAAATTTCATCAATAGTCTGCTGTATGGCTAAAGTCGTTTCTTATTCTGTATACTGGATCATGTTATTCAATGCAATGTATATATATATATATATATATATATATATATATATATATATATATATATATCTCAGCATATATATTTCTCCTAAAATAATAATATCTCAGAACAAGATTTGCTCTTCTAATTTCGGATTTATACTAATCTACTGTTCAAAAGATTCTATTGGGTATAAAATAATATAATAATAAGTTTAAGACCAAAGTCCTCATGTTGTCTTCATTTTAGTAGAAGTGTAATATAATACATTTGTTTTATTAGACTCAACCCCTGTTGAGTATTGTGCCTCCTTCCTGTTCCCCACAACCTTGTTCACTATCATATTCCTGGTTCTGCCATTAGCCTCCTACTCCTGTTGCGACTAATGCAGATGATATTACATATTTTTCCCAATCAAATAACATAGAGTCTATCTTCCTACTATACCCCTTTTGTCCTCACATTTTCTTTGCCCCTAGTTATTTTCCATAATATATCCTGACAGACAGCACACAACACACAAGAATTCATCATTTAAGTCAATAGTTTTTCTGCTGATTCTTAGTAAGAGCCCAATTTTGTACTTCTGTTGTCTCTATTTCTTCTCCTCTGTCACTCCGTTTACCACACTTACATCATTTGTTTATCACACATACCTTCTCCTCAGTACTCCTGCTATTTTTCCTTGCTCTGGCTTTATTAGTCACAAAGTAAATATTTACCAACCGAAAAAAATAAACTAAAACAGATGGTTTTCGTGTGTTAGTAAAATGTTACAAATTTAGGAGAAAACAAAAACTAAAAAAAATCTCTATCTTTAGAATGACATTTGTCTAAATATATTGAGTATCACAGTTCAATAAAGTATTTCCACAGAAAGGCATTTTATATACTCAGGCAGATAAAAGTTCTTTGAATTTATGAATTATTTCTGCACTATAACCTATTTATTTCCATAATTTTAGTATTTAAAATAGAGCATATGTAATCACAGGTGTTGTTAAGATATATTTAGTAATTTTACTTGATTTACTTTTAAACTTTTACATAATTTATTTAGAATTTCATGCATGAGGACTGTATTTACCTCAATTTCTCCTCCACCTGTTCTCATATCTGAACCCCATCCACATAAAATTCACGACTGTTTCTTTAGTTCCCACGCGCGCACACACATACACACACACACACACACACACACACACACACACACATTCTATACAAATATACAATCTAGTTAGACCTATTTTAGTTTTAGAACACCATGCGAAGATTGTATCTGTCTGACTCTCTCTCTGTGTCTCTCTCTGTCTCTCTCCCTCTCTCTCTGTCTCTCTCTGTCCCCCCCTCTGTCTCTGTCTCAATAGTGAGTAATTGACTGTAGCTCTCCATCTATCCATGCTACCATGTTAATTTGTCGTGTCATTGTTCAGATCTATGTAGACAACAGAGGTTTCATGAATGTAACATCCCTGACATATGCACACATTATCTCATAGCAGATGTAGTAGCCCTCTGACTCTTAAAATTTTTACCCCCCTCCTGTTCCTTAAGCCTTGGATATAGAGGCTATTACAATACATATATATATATATATATATATATATATATATATATATATATATATATATATACACACACACTTGTGTGTGTGTGTGTGTGTGTGTGTGTGTGTTTGAGTTTTCCTCTTGCATTTTTTTTTTATTTTGGGCTTTCTGTAATAGTCTCTGTGTAAAAGAAGCTTCTTTGGTGAGGTATGAGAACTACATTAATCTGTAAGCATAAAAACTGATATTTAAAATGTAGTCAGAAATTATATTTGTTTGGGAAAGTGGAAGGTGTGGGTTCTCCTCTAGTGTCCATAGATACATAGAGGTGAATAGCTAACTAGGCTTTCAGTACTTGGCATGAATTCTTTCTTAATGAGTGAAATTTAAGTCCAGTACAATGATTACAGATTGCTATCAGTATTTAAGTACCACTATTTTACTGTTGGCCATATTTTCCATTCTGACCATTGTTGTGGCTTGGAAGCTTTATCATTGGGTAGAATACTTGCTTTTCTTCCTTAACAGCTCAATACACCTTCATTACTCTGAGATCTGGGCCTAGAGGAGACTTCGAGATCACACGAGTTTTATCTCAAATCTTCTAACCTCTGTATCTGCACTATGTGATACCCTCAGCTATAGGGTCCTGTTTTTAAATTCTAGTAGGCAACTGAGAGCAATGGCAAAGGTCTGTATTATTAGAGCTGGACTTTTAATTGTGTTTCCTTCTTGCCATAACAATCATAAACAACAAAACAACTTGTCAGTAACTTTTCTGAGTTTTCTGAAAGTAATATTTTATTTGGATATATTATTTGCAATTTTGAACTGAGTAGAGAAAGATTTAAAATAACAGATGCAATGTGAGGACAGGCTATAAAATACTTTCTTTTTAATCTTTTATTGAAAGTCAATAGTCCATTAGATATATACTACAATTATATCATTGTGAAATTTGTCTCTGACTCTGTATCACCAACTGAAAAGAATAAATTATATCTCAATAAGAAATAAATGGTTTCATTCCTTCTCACTTTGTCATGACTCAATTTTCTCTGTTGACTGTTGACATCTCCTCATGACTGATGGTGTGGAGCTGCATATGGGATCACTGAGAGAATGTACAAATAAGTCAGTTAATAGCAACATATAAATAAACAATCAGGAAGCCTCAACAGTTAGGAATTAGAAAAGCTGACAGAGGCTTGCTCAGTAGAGATTCTCATAGTGAACAATGCCAACTGTCTACTTGAGCTTTTTATTATTAGTGAATATTAATTTTCAGGGATTTATTCAATTTAATATAGTTTCCATTTTAAGTATTTGTCAACAGTGTCTTTATTTTCATGTGATTGATTAATTTTCCAAAATTGGTTCCTAGAATCAGAAAGGTAAACTGTGATCATTTTAGAAGAATGGTAAATTTAATTATTTATGCCTTGCAATGTAAAACAAACAAAATACCAAAGATTTAAGAGGTTGAATAACTAAAGTGAACCCTCACCGTCAATGTACTCAATTGGTTAGTAACAATAAATAATTATAGATTGTTAGGATGTTTTCCAGCCCAGTAAAAATAGACACACATTTTCAGAGTTAATTTTCTTATACTCAAACATATTCCAAATCCCTTTCTCTACTTTTCTTAAATATTAAGTGTTATTTTATTTCTTTTAGGGAGGTTAAACTTTTTCTAATAAATGAACACATGCTGAACCAAGAGAAAAGTCAGTAATTTGCAGGAAAAGATTTTTCTCCTTTGGGTGTGTGCTTTTAAATTTACTTTCACCCAATTGGGCTGAACTTTACACATTAAAAAAGTAACTTTAAATCATTGACCCAAATAAGAATATTCATTTGAAAAGTGGTATTGGAGTATGCTTGTTCTTTAAGTATATCACTTATCCTTGTGTTCCTGCCTTTTTGCAATGTAGCATCATCTCTAATGGCTTTCTATTTTTATAGTGAATCTATTTAATTTCACCAAAGTTTCATGAATATACTCATGTTCTCCTTTGCACTATGAAATAGCTAGTGTGTTTTTCTTATCATTTCTCTTTAAAGGGATGCATATCAGTTTCTCTGAAAACTGCCCATAGATCATGATCACTAATGAAATCTCAAATACAAATAGAGAACCAAACATCTGAGATTTACCTCCATTCCAGATAGGTTGAAATCATAACTATTCAAACTAAAGTCCAGAAAGCATTATTCATTTTTGTGTTTTGTGTTTATAATCAAGGCAAAAACTATGAAATTTAGATATTTATAGCTATAATCTCTCTCTCTCTCTCTCTCTCTCTCTCTCTCTCTCTCTCTCTCTCTCTCTCTCTCTCTCTCTCTCTGCACTCCTTCCCCCTCTTCTCTGATTATAATATTCAGACATTTAAAGGTATTCAATCATTTTAAGGTTCTTTTTCAGTACACATTAAACTCACAGATTCTTCATGTACATGCACTGCATGCAATTAATTAAGTCTTCCCTTTCCTATGCATCTGGGGAAGGGTACATTGAAGACACTACAGCAGCCACTAGCACTCATATGAATCCTTGTTCAAATGTTTGGGAAGTTTGTCCTTAGCAGACTTAGAGTCTTGTGCTGAAACATTTCAACCTTGAAAGGCCCAGCATCTTGTCTCAATCTCCTTCCTTTATGAATGACACTCAAGACTTTTCCAACCAACAGTATCCTCCTATATATGTATTTAAACTACTTGAGTAAAGTGTGATTGGCTTACATTTTCTGTGCTCTGTCTTAATATTTCTGTGTATTTTGATATCAGCAGGATAAATAAGATAAAGATTTGGGAAATAAGAAAAATATACTTGTTACATTTTATTAAATATATCCTTCAGATTTACAGAAAACAAATCATATTTCTTTGTGGGTTTATTTCAAGAGTCATACAAGTTTATGCATGTGAACTTCATGACAATTTACCATCCACAACCCTGATCCTCTATATCCTCATATATCCACAGGAAGATGGGCCCTTTGTAAGATGATTATTCTCCTTCTGTACATTCTTTTATTCTCAGTTTCCACTAAAAGCAGGTAATTCATCAGTGCTGTAACATATTTGTGATCATTCAAATTAGTACTAATCATGTTTCCAAGTACTTCATTATTTATATATTAGATTTCTTTGAATGAATATTAAATATTAGAAAGTTCATGCTACCAGTCATCAATATAATTGAAATCATTAGCTGTGTGACCTATTCTTTGCCAGGTTCCAAGTATATAAAGAAGAGACACTATTTGTTACTACATTGCAATTTGCTGAAGAACTAAAGTGCTAGGCATGTGTAGCTCTTATATACCGCTGACGGTGAGTGTTCTTTGTTTTTTGCTGAAATCATATGGCTTTATTTCTTGTGTTCTCTAGTCAAGTGGTAATATGCCAGTAATGCTGAGGGGTTCTATCACTACTATTAAAATATTCCTGTGACACACTTCCTTCCAAAATAGTCCATACTCAAAGCAATAAAGCAACATGTGATTGAAAAAGTATCCTTTTCTTCATACTGTCTTCTGTACAGAAAGGTAAACAAAAGGGCAGTTGAAGACAGGGCAAATCCCCTATCTCAAGAGCTGTTCTGGAATAAATTATGAAAGCTGAATGTGCATGGATTCAGAAAACTTACACTTTGATTTAGTGTTCTTATTGCATGGCTGTGGCAGCTCAAATTAGTTAACTCTTAGGACTGGAATTTTTCATTGGAATGTGTTCACATAATGTTCCCATTTTGCCCTAAATGCAACCACACACAAGCAGACAAACTCACACATACACACACACACATATACACACATTCACATACACATATACACACACACTCACATACACACTAACAAGCTCATACAAATACACACTCACATACACACACGCTTATACACACACACACACACACACACACACACACACACACACTCATATACAAAGTGAGAAATAAACAATCAGAACCTCGTATTTTAACCGAAAAGAAATAAGTCCATGACACAAACATCAAGATAAAAAGGCATATTTGCCTCCAACTTAACTGCACAAAGACAAAGTAAAATGGAGCAAAGCTTACTCACTTAACATTCCCAAGAAGTTGTTGGGAGAATTAAGCAGAACAAATGATCACTAAACATTCTAAACTGCAGATGTTTGAAATCCCAAAAGCTATCCATGGAAAGGGATCACAAGCTTAAATGCTGCCATTCCTATTTTTTTTTAAATAAGAAAATCAGTTATGCTTTCTATGTTAGAGCTGCAGTTATTTCCTTTGAGTTGGAAACCTAAGTGTAATCTTAGCAATGACTGAGCTGTCATTTGCTATCTGCAATTCACTTAGAAAGCCAGTGGTTTCCATAGCTTCATGGCCTCTTCAGTTTTATACTATGTGGTGCTGCCATCATTGGCTTCTTGTAATGACCAAACTATCCAGATTCTTTTCCTTGGTCTAAGTTTTCTTTAATATGTTTCCATTAATCAGGAAAGGTCATTGGCAAGTAAATTTTGGACAGTTCTCAGACATAATTCTACATGAACACCCCAGACTATAATGAAGGCATTGTGGGGTTTGAAGCCTCCTTGGCAATCTGCAAAGTCAGAAGTGATAGAATTGAGTATGATTTGCATTAACATTTCCAGAGTGTCTAACAGGTTGTAAATTCAGACTTTGAAAACAGTCCCTACCATGAGGTGCAGGACAGACCAGTACATATCAACTGCAAGGAGACACCTAGGGATTTAATAAATTAAGTGTTGTATTTAATTGCAAATATATGGAATTTCTCATTAAGGGGAGACAGTGATATGAGCTGAAATAGGGCCAGCCCTCTAACTGTGTCCTGAGGGCACAATGGAGTCCCAAGAAGTGACCAGATTGTCAGCGCTAAGGCTTGAGTGTGAAGGACACCACAGGAACTAGTGGTCATTGGGGACAATTATATTGCAAGGGTGAGGATTAAATTTCTACCAATGAAATGGCCCTTACCTTGCTGACAAGCATATGGTGAAGTGACCTTGAGGAAATATCCCTGAAGTGTGTGGTTTTTGATACCTTTCATTGTTATGTTTTTCCAGGGGAGCATATGAAACTCATTTTTTTTCATAGAACAGCAGCATTTAAGCATATGATTCTCTTTTAAAAGATTCAGATAGTAAATGAACAATTGTCCAAGTAAAGGTAGTTTTCAATAGGATTAAAGGTAGGTTCCACAGAACTGGTTAAAAAAGCCACATGCATTTCCAAGGGGCTACATACAACTTAAAGGATTACTAGTGTGTGGACAACATCTGTATTTTGGATCTGAAGAAGATTGGTAAGAAAGGGCACAGGGAAGATAGAAGAGTACACATGTATCTTCATGGAGAACATGATTGTGAAGACTTTTTCATTGTTAGTGATATCTTTGCAGCTCTTGACTTAGAGTCACTATTGCTGTAATGAACATCATGACCAAAAGCAACATGTGCAGGAAATTCTTAAATATCCCAAATGATATTCTACTAAGCAAGTCAAGGTAGGAGCTTGATCTTGGAGAGAACCTAGAAGAAGGAGTTGATACCGAGGATGCGGACAGGTACTCCTGCTGGCTTGCTCCCTCTAGCTTATTCAATCAGCTTTTAATTTTTTTAAAAAAATTATTTTTGCATCCCAACCACAGTTTTCCCTCCCTCCTCTCTTTCCAGTCCCTCCCCTCCACCTCTCTTCTGCTCCCTGATCCTTTCCCCCCTTTCTATTCAGAAAAGGGCAGACCTCCAATGAAACTCAACCAAACATGGCATATCAAGTTTTTGTAAGACTTGATACATTCCTTGTATTAAGGTGTGTCAACCCAGTAGGAGGAAAGGTTGCTAAAAGCAGGCATCAGAGTCAGAGATAGTCCCTCTTCCCATTGTTAGTTCAGCAAGAAGACTAAGCTACACAAATGTATCATGTGCATGTGCAGAGGGCCCAGGTCAGTCCTATGTAGGGTACCTGGTTGGTGGTTCATTCTCTGTGAGCCGCTAAGGGCTCAGATTAGGTAATTATGTGGGTTTACTTGTGGTGTCCTGAACCACGTCTCCAACAATCTTTCCTCCTTGTATTCTGCAGGATTTCCTGAGCTCTACCTAATGTTTGGCTATAGGTCTCAGTTAGAACCAAGCATTATCGGACAGCATTTTTATAGAGTCCAAGACAATCATCCCAGGAATGATACTAACCAAGATAGACTGAGCCCTCCCATAGCAATCACTAATTTTAAAAAAAAGTCTTACAGTTTTGGTATTATAGAATTTTCTTAACTGAGGTTACATCTTCTGAAATGACACTACCTTGTGTCAAATTGACATTAAAAACTTGCCAGGACAGAAATTTTCATGACACAACATATTTTTTAAGTATTAACATTTTCCTTTCCAAATGATATGTTAGGAAATCATTCATTCACATGTCCTGGGTAAAGAATTGTTATTTTAACTTTATTCATTTAGCAGCCGTGCAGCATGTGTTTAATTGGCTGACCATTAGCAAGTGTGTGCTAAGGATGCAAGACTAGGTGTTGCTGGGTTTACATTCTGCATGGTTCTTTTCAAAACATACTGTTGTACTGAAAATCACTGTCTTCTTACAGACCTCTTCACATTGGTAGACACAGTATCTCTTTCTACAGCTTTCTGCTTTTATGATAGTGTGCTAATCAGAGTCTTGCAGTAATGTTTGCGCTATCTCTTACCCTTGATTGTTTGTTCCTATGGGCTGAATTATACCCAATAACAAAATACTGTGTGTTTAAACTCTAACCCATTTGAGAGTAGAATCCTTAAGAGATAATTAAAGTTAGATTAGGGTAATATTGGGGCCAAGATCCAATAGAACTCATGTCTTTATAAAAAGAGGAAGAGAGGGGTGTGAGGACTATAATTACACAAACTGGGAGAGTTACAAGCCTTTTGTACTCTGTTTTCTGTTGCTCCAAGAGAAAAGGCAAAGTAATTGATAGGTAGTCATCCATGTGTCAGAAAAAGAACCCTCACCAGAAACTGACAGCAGACTTCACATCCTGCTGGGCTGGAAGCCACATTTTCTGTTGTTAAGAAAGCCAGTATAGGTTAAGGGACTTTTATCAGACATAACTTTGCCCTTATTCACCATGCTACTCCAGTTGTGTCCAAAAAACACATATTACATTAGTCTGTAAAAATGATAATCCACTTTCTTTCGAGTCATGGTTCCAAAATGACCAAAAAAAAAAAAAAAAAAAAAAGAAGAAGAAGAAGAAGAAGAAGAAAAAACTGCGTGCTGAAAAGTGCCCTGGCCATGTGCACCCAATTCACTGCATGAACTGTGCCTGGTGCATGCCCAGGGAAAAGGCCATTAAGAAGGAGCTGAAGGGGTTTGTGGAGCCATAGGAGGAACAACAATATGAGCCACCCTCTACTCCCAGAGCTTCCAGGGACAAAACCATCAACCAGAGAGTATACATGGAGTTATCCATGGATCCAGACTCATAGGCAGCAGAGGGTGGCCTTGTTGGACATCTAAGGAAGTCGAGGTCCTTGGTCCTGGAAAGGCTTGATGCTGCAGTGTGGGGGAATGCTGGGACAGGGAAGCAGGAGAAGGTTGATTGGGGAACAGGGTGAGGAGCGATGGGTTATGAGACTTTCGTGGAGGGAGCAGGAAAGGGGACATTTGAAATGTAAATAAAGAATATATCTAATAAAAAAAGATTAAAAAAAAAGAAAAAAAGAAGTTTGTCATTCAGAACATTGTAGAAGTCGCTGCTGTCAGGGACATATCTGAAGCAAGATCTTTGACATCTACATGCTTCCTAACCTCTACATCAAGCCACATTACTACATGAGTTGTGGCATTCATAGCAAGGTCATCACGAATTGATCTTGTGAAGCCCGGAAGGACCAGACACCCATACCACGATTCAGACCTGCTGGTGCTGCACCATGACCTCCACCAAAACCCATGTAAAGAGGTGGCTTTGTAAGGGCAGAAGGAAAGATGCCTTGGAAAAATAAAATGGAAGTTATACTTTAATAATAATAATAATAATAATAATAATAATAATAATAATAATAATCTACACTGAAAATAAACATTTCCGTCTAGACATGAAATTAATTTGGAGATACATTTTCAAAACTATTTTCTCCAGTATTTAATATATATGGCCAACAATTTTCTTACATTTATTTGCAAATTAAATTTTAGTTTGTGCCCATAAGAATGAATTCTGTTATGGCACGTAAATGTATAAGTTTCACTCATAATTTGACTCAACACTTCTCTCCCCATCTCTTGTCCATTCTCACTAATGCCCTCCGTTAGTGACATACAAATTATGACATACAGAGAGCCAATGATAAATGGAAACATGAGAAAGAGTCTATGACATCTACCTAATAGGCCTCATAGAGCATGCTGACTGTGAATTTCCAGCATGCAGACCTGTGGACAAATTAAACTATGTTCTCTAAAAATCAAACAAACAAACAAAACAAACAAATCTGTTCTCAAAGCCACTTGGTATGTGGTATTTAGGTCTAGCGTTCTAGTGAACTCACTAAGCTGTTCTTGAAAACTGGCCCCTGAGGGAGCTGATTTTCCACCATCAGTTGGACCTGCAAGAGTTTGTGGGTTTATAATTCAGGGTAGAAGTATGAGCACCATAAGAAGACCAGAATGTGAAGGTAATGACAAAATTTGCCCCTTTGATATAAGGCAAACTCTGAGGCATATTAAGTAGTCTAAGATGCAACACAGGAGTGTGGCGAGTTTGGACCTCTTATACTACATGAGCTTTTCACATCTCCTAGATGCCTACCTGAAGTAAATCATTGGCACTTCTATGCAGTTCTTAGGGCTGGCTACTGGGAGCCATGCATAAAAGAGTGTGTGACTCAAGTGTATTATCTTCTAAGAAACAGACATTTTCAAATAAAAAGGCCAGCATGGGAGAGATTGGTCACAGAGTAGTGTCTTGTTTCCCTGAGGGTGTGTGTGTGTGTGTGTGTGTATGTGTGTGTGTGTGTGCGTGTGTAAAGAAGGGATATCATAAGAAATTCCATTTTAATGGACTCAGGAAGTAGATTTTAAAGAAAAAGATATTACTGAATCTTGAAATCATATTCTGTTGTTGTTGTGGTTGGTTTTTTTTTTTTTTTTCATTTCTGGCAAATATTTATTTCTTATCACCCCATAACGCCAGTTGGACAGGCAATGCCTTTTGTTCTTGTCTCAATTTCTGGGTACTTCATGAATTTCAATGAGTTCTCGTTAATAAGGTAAGCATATTGCAAAGTCTAATCAAATTGTTCAGTATCTTGCCTTTTATTTATCAAATAAAAGATCACGTGCCTTAGATACAAGTAATTTATGGAAAGGCATCTAAGCATCTATTACTTGATTTTTCTCTGGCACATTAATCTTCCTATTTATCATCGTTGCTTTTTCATGTGTTCAGACTCTGTCAGCTTATCATAAATTCATAAGAACTCAGGAAAAAAAAAAACAATGCTCGCCGAAATGCATGCAATCACAAATTAAAACTCTGTCCCAAAGAAGGAAACACTTCAGATTCCAGATAATGCAGCATGTTATGTAGTATCTTCAACTGGCTATCATCCTTTGATTCTTAGTATTCGCAGTCGCATAAGGAGACATCACTTCCCTGTTCATTAAAGTCCCTGCTGTGCTTGAAGACTAGTCTCCAGCAGCTCTATCACTGCTGTGAGAAGCCCAGGGCGCCAAACCTCTCAACTGTGCTCATTTAAGAGGAAGAATGCTTATGTGACTCATCCATGCCATTTCCCAATGGTCCCACTGCTGTTAAAATATAGAAAGATACAAAGTGAAAGAAACTTACAAATTAAAGTTGAGTTTCCTGATAACCTTCCACTGCCAGAGCAGGTGTATTGTATCTCCCACAAGACAGGTGGTCAGTTCTGCTTAAATAACCACTGATCTGGACAGTTCCAGAAACTGTGATCCAACCATTAGACCCACAGCTGAAGACAGCAGGTTTTCTATGCCCATCTGAGAATTTTACATTGAACTCTCTCTCTCTCTCTCTCTCTCTCTCTTTCTCTCCTGTCTGTCTCTCTCTTTCATACATACATATTTTTGTTAATATATATATGTAAATATGTATACATATATATATACATATGTTATGCTTTATTAACAGATGATTCTGATTTATCCATTTAAACATCTCTTCAGAATTTCTCATTAGAATGAATTAATAGGCTAACATAGATAATACAATGATCATCACATGAGTTTTATATTCCTTCTTTTCTAGAGAAACTTCTTACCAGTACTTGAAAGACTGATTTGTTAATAAGTGAATATGAATTTAAGGAAACCAGCTTCAAATCAAAATTGTATTTGTATTCTTCCCTTAGATTACAAGCATTTTAAGGTTTGATTTCCTTTGATATTTGGTAGCAAATATATATTAATTCTTCTCATTAGTGGAAGAACATACAGAGTTATTGGCAACATTCCGAAGCATTTGGAAAAGGGAGAATTTCTTCTTTGTACTAATCACATATAATGGTAATTAATGGTCTGGGACTTGTGTGATTAAGTGGATTCCATACATACATTGTTTTGTAAGCCAATACACTTGAGTATTTCCAGTTACTAAACATATCTACTTGCTTAATTCATATCGACCTCATTTCTTTTGAATACGAATTTCGAGTGTTTGAAGTTCTACGGAGCTTATCTGTTATATCCTCATTCCAATTCACAAAACAAGCCACTTCAAGGTAATTAACTGTGATAACCTATTTCACATGAAGTTATAAATGAATAAAGAGAAAATAAGTTTCTGAAACTATCCTGAATTTTTAAGCCTCTAAACTGGAGTGCAGGTCTTCATCACCCAGCCCTGATTATCATCTATTGTTAGCAGATATATCAAAATTGGATACATTTTTGAGGACAGTTAGTTCAGTGGCTATTCCTGGTTGTCAACTTGACTATATCTGGAATGAACTACAATCCCAAATTGGAAGGCTCACCTGTGATCCTAATCTGGAGGATAGGAGATACAACTTTCTGACCTGGATCTTGGCATGGAGATCTTGAGGCATAGTGGCTATGAATCCCAAAAGATTACGGCAGGGCGATCTCTGAGTTCAAGGTTATTAGGGAGGAAGCACACATCTTTAATCTGGGCTACACCTTCTGCTGGAGACCTACATAAGGATATTAGAAGAAGGAAGACTGGATCTTGCTTCTTTGCCTATTTGCCTTGTGGGACTGAACAACTGCTAGATCCTTGGACTTTCATTCACAGCTGCTGCTGATCATTGTTGTGGAGTTGGACTACAGACTGTAAGTCATCAACAAATTCCCTTACTGTATAGAGACTACCCATACATTCTGTGACTCTAGAGAACCCTGACTAATAGAATTAGTCATTAAAATTAGTTGAATGAATAAATTACAAAGAATTCAGAGATAACCAAAATGATCATGTGTTTATTGCTTTTACTACACAGTAAACGATCAGTTAGAAGTCACCAATCATTTCACTTGTGCTAAAACTGCTTCAAAAGGTAATGGAAATATCAAAATAGAGAAATTAATCTAATAAAATGAAAACCTTCAGCTTTTTGTTACATGAGAATTTACTTTATATTTCTATTTTACAATCTTGATTCTTAGTATGTTGAATTCTTATTGATGATGCCCTCCAGGTATATATTAATTTAGTTTGGAAATTCCAATTGATTGGCATCCCTGATATTAGAAAAAGAAAAAAAGCAACATTTTATTTTTGAGCACATTGTAAACATGAGCAAGCATTTTAAAGTGGTCACAAAATTGATGTTCAAGGGAGCAACTCATGCTGTATATGTGTCAGGGGCTGCATATCAGCTGGTGTCTGCTGCCTGGTTGGTGGCTCAGTGTCTGAGAGATCTCCGGGGGTTTGTGGAGGGGGCAGAGTCCATGTCGGTTGAGACTGCTGGTCTTCCTATGGGGTCGCCCTCCTCCTCAGCTTCTTCCAGCGTTTCCCTAATTCAACCACAGGGGTCAACAGCTTCTGTCCATTGGTTGGGTGTAAATAGCTGCATCTGACTCTTTCAGCTGCTTGTTGGGCCTCTCAGAGAGCAGCCGTGCTAGGCTCCTATCTGTAAGTTCACCATAGCATCAGTAATAGTGTCAGGCCTTGGAGCCTCCCCTTGAGCAGGCTCTCAATTTGGGTCTGTCACTGGACTTTCTTTTCCTCAGGCTCTTCTCCATTTTTTTTAATCCCTGCTGTTATTTTAGACAGGAACAATTCTGAGTCAGAGTTTTTGATGGCAACCCCATTTCTCTGTTTGATGCACCGCCTTTCTACTGGAGGTGGACACTACAAGTTTTCTCTCCACTCTAGGGTATTACATCTAAGATCCCTCCCTTTGAGTCCCGAGACTCTCACACCTCTGAGATCTCTGGTACATTCTAGAAACTGTCCCTACTTTGTATCTCCAGAGGTTGCCTGCTTCTATTCTTTCTGTTGGCCTTCAGGGCTTCAGTCCTTTTTCCCCAACCCCCATTACCTGATCATATTTCCCTTTTCTCCTCCCTGTTTCCTCTCCCACCCACGCCCCTCCTTCCTCTGTCCCCCACCATCGTGATTGCTCTCTTCTCCCTCCCAAGTGGGATTTAGACATCCTCACTTGGGCCCTTCGGCTTGCTAAGTTTCTTGAGTTCTGTGGATTGTATCCTGGGTATTCTCTATTTTATTTTGGGTAATATCCTCTTATTAGTGAGTACATATCATGTGTGTCCTTTGGGTTTGAGTTACATCACTCAGGATGACATTTTCTAGTTCCACCCATTTGCCTGAAAATCTCATGATGTTTTTCTTCTTAATAGCTGAGTAGTATTCCGTTGAGTAAATGAATCACATTGTTTGTATCCATTTTTCTGTTGTGGGGCACCTGGGTTGTTTTCAGCTTCTAGCTATCACAAATAAGGTTGGTCTGGACTTAGTGAGAGAAGACACACCTAACCCTCAAGAGACTTGAGGATGAGGAACAGAGGGTAGACTGGGAGTGGGATAATGACTGGACTGTAGAAAAAGATGAAAGAATTTAACACACACACACACACACACACACACACACACACACACACACACACACGAGGGAGAGCAACTCATAATGGCCAGCCGTGTGCTAATGTGTCATTGAAGTACCTTTGGATATCAGTACATTTTTCTTGATCCATGGATGTGGCAGAACTTTCTGTGAAGTTACAGGAAAGTTAAGTAATTCTCTGACAACCTATACCAAACTAAAACGAAATTCTTTTTCTATTTATTTGTTTATTTACTTATTGTCCATTGAATTTAGAACATTGCTAGTGATATAGCAGCCAACAATAGTATATTTCATTGTGTAGGCAGAAAAGGAAGATTACAGGATGACATCTAATTCTTCTGGATTTAACAGAAGTAAGGAGAAATGGAGATTTTGTAACAAATCATTCTAAATTTGATTTATTTCCTCTTTCAAATATTAGATCTAGCTCTTTGAGAAAAAAATAAATCTGTCTAATGCTATAAGTACAGTTGTCCAAGCTAAAAAATATGAGTTGAAATTTTGGATGAATATTTTCTCTTGCCTTTACTGTTAGATATGGAATATACCTTCCTCCCAGTAAATCTTAATGTAATGATATAATGCTGTCTCTGTGAAAGTTTTAATCCATTAAAAAATGAATTTAATTGTAATACACATACAGGTTTTTTTGAGTTATTCAGGCCCAAGATAATGACCTGAAAATTTTAAATGCCTACTTGAATATCTCAGCATGAATTCTCATGTGTGTGTGACTGATTCTGCCAATTTGATCTTGAATTGATACTGAGTCAGTATTTGCAGATAAACTACTTGAATTGAGCTGAGCACAAGGTCCCCAATGGGGGAGCTAGAGAAAGGACCCAAGGAGCTGAAGGAGCTTGCAACCCCATAGTTCCTCAAATTGGAACAGTAATATGAACCAGCTAGTACCCCAGAGCTCCCAGGGACGAAACCACCAACCAAAGAGTACACATGGAGGGACTGATGACTCCAGCTGCATATATAGCAGAGGATGACCTTGGTGGACATCAAAGGGAGGAGAGGTCCTTGGTCCTGAGAAGATTAGATGCCCCAGTATAGGGGAATACCAGGACAGGAAGCGGGAGTGGGTAGGTTGGAGAACAGGGGGAGGGGAAGAAGTGATAGGGTGTTTTCAGAGGGGAAATCAGAAAAGAGGATAACATTTGAAATGTAAATACAGAAAATATCCAATAAAAATAGGAAAAGAAAAGAAAAATCTAACTTTAAACGAAAATTTAATAAAATTTAAAAATACTTTAACACAAAATACTGCCAGTTGGGGGAAGTAAATCAGGAAGAACATGAGATTTGTTGCTGGCATACAGCAGAATTTGGGATTCCCTTTCTCTGGTTTTTGTTTAATATCGTTCCAACTGGAGGCACAAATGAACTGGATGCATCCAGGGAGGATGTCAGCTCTGCCGGCATCCTCTGGCTTGCTAACAGGCTTTGTAGGTGTTTGTTTGGTTTTGTGATTGTGTTTCCCAGTTCAGGATGCTCCTCCAGCATCAGCTTTGGATAGCTGGCAATTGAACATAAATGTACTTAAAGTCCATGTGCCTGCTCTACTCATATTGATATGCTTTAACTGGGAAAATAAAAGCTGGAGATGAAAGCAGCACACAAGAATATGGGGATTTTTAAAGAGAAAGCTTCATCAGACGTATTTGAGTAGAACTGCCTAGTGCTTAATAGAAAACTAAATGAGCTAGCTTGCCATCAGGGAGACACAATGAATCTTGTGCGAGCAATTTATTATGGGAGAAGATAGTACCTATCCATGTGCTTACACACATACGAAAGGCATTTGAGTTATCCAGACCAAATAAAAATAATGAATTAAATTTTAAATATGTCTGCTTTAGAAATCCAAGTATGTACATTCAGATGCTTGAGAGTGATGCTTCCAATACAAGCAAGCAAGCAAGCAAACAAACAAAACAACAACAACAACAAAAAGCCCACATCTTCCACAGTTCTCTTCCCTTAAGTTGTGTTGGATGTGTACAATGAAATTAGGTCTTTTCACTTGATATAAATGGGTTTGTTATGTTATTGTAAGATGCAGCTATAGCTAACACTATTGAAAGAGGAAGAAGGATAGAAACCAGACATACAGAAAGTGAGAAGTCTTCTTTCTGTGAAGGGTAGTACCAAGGTTTGAAAGCAACTGCAGAGATAATAGGGAAATGTTTTGATCAGCCACATTAAGGAGGAAGATCCTAAAAGCTTCAGTACTGTTAGTATTTCATTTTTTAAAGATGTACTCACAGTTTGACAAGGCTTCAGGCCTTAGCACAACTAACACCATGTTAGAGGCATCATTCTGACCTTAAAACCCAGCAAGTAGGTTTAATACCAGCAAGGATGGGAGGGAAGACCTACTCCATAGTTTCAGTAAAGTAAGCCAAAGTCTAGAAATGTATTAACTTTGATATTTTGGCTTTTGTAGTTCTACTTCATAATGATTGAAGTGTGTCAACCAGGATTTGTGTGTGTGTGTGTGTGTGTGTGTGTGTGTGTATAAACAAAAAATCTGTAAGACTTGGGACTGCCTGATTTGGCCAAGTTCCCCATGCAGCTGACCACTGGAATGAAAACTTTTCAGCTTTAAGAATCATGGTGTAGATGGCCTTTTCTTCAGTCTCTGCTATGCACTCTGTCACCATATTTGCTTCCGTGAGACCTGGGGATTCATCCCAGATACAGTCACCAAACTCAGACACTATTGCAGATGGTAAGAAAGGCTTGCTGAAAGGAGCCTGATATAGCTGTCTCCTGAGAGGATCTTCCAGAGCCTGGGAAATACAGAGTCAGATACTCCCAGCCAACCATTGTACTGGCTGCAGGGTCCCCAGTGGAGGAGCTGGAGAAAGGACTGAAGGAGCTGAAGGGGTTTGCAACCCCATAGGAAGAACAACCATATCAATCAACCAAACTCCCCAGAGCTCCCAGGGACTAAGCTACCAACCAAGGAGTACACATGGTTCTGGCTGCATATGTAGCAGAGGATGGCCTTGTCAGGCATCAATGAAAGGAGAGGTCCTTGGTCCTGTGAAGGTTGCATAGATGCTCCAGTGTAGGGGAATGGAGGGTGGGGAGGAGGAGTGGGTAGGTGGGTGGGTGGGTGGAGGAATAGCCTCATAGAAGTAGAGGGAGGAGTATGGTATAGGGAGTTTCCAGGAGGGGGGAAACTGAGTAAGGGGATAACAGTTGAAATATAAATAAATTGAAAATAAATAAGTAAATAAAAATAAAAAAAATAAAAATGATGGTGTAGTGGTCTCTGGGCTTACCTTACAAATAGTACATTCTCTGTTTTTGTTACTGTTTTTTGTGATATGAATTTTTTTCCCTCTGAAATTTGTTAGGGTTCCCCAACCATCCTACCTGATGGTTTTCTCAGTTTTCCTTCTCTCTATCACCCTTCAGCACATGCTCTGTCTTCTCCTGCTCCAATGAAACCAATCTGAGTTACAGTCTCTTCTATGTATCCCATCTAACTGTATCCACTTGACTCCTTCCTAAGTTCCTTCAATCATATACCTCTTCACACTTACAAGTCATATCACATCTCATGACTTTTCCTGGACATCTATTCTCTACACATGCCCTTCCATCCTCTTCCTTAGTTGTGTTTTTATATATAGAATGTTGATGGCATTCTCCCGTATCCCTTTTGCTCTTATAACAAATCATCACACAACTAAATGTCTTAAAACAATACCACCTGCTATGCTACACTCTGTAATTCAGTCATTCAGACTGAGTGGCCCAGCTCGATCTCTGTTTAAAATACCCCAAGCATGAGTTCAAGGAATGAAAATCTGCATTTCTGTTTAGAAGTTCTGAGAGTAAATTCATCTCATAGTTCATCCACGTTATTACAGGAATCACTATGCAGTGGTCCTAGGACTGATGCTCTCCTGATCTTGGTAGTTGCTCCTCAATCTACTTCTCAGCATTTTGAAACTGCCACGTTATTTGGCTTGGTTTTCCATCTTCAAAGACACAGAAGCGGGTTGTGTACTTTCCAATATTTGAAACCTATTGACTCTTCTTACTGCACCTTCTCATCTATCTTCAGACAGAGAACTATCTCTGCAGTAAATTTTCATAAGGTTCACTGTGTGTGTTATACAGAATAATTTTCCTCCTTGAACGACTACATCCTTAATTGCATCTTTGAAAATCCCTTCACTACAGTGTCAAGACAAGAATCGGTTGAAGAACCAGAAGGCTGGAATCATGGGGATTGATGCATTAGAACTTAGCTAGAGGAAGGACTGAAGGAGATGAAGGGGTTTGCAACCCCATAGGAAGAACAACAATATCAACCAACTAGAGCTCCCAGGGTCTAAAGAACCAATCAAGGAGTACATATGAAAGGACCCATGGCTCCAGCTATATGTAGCAGAGGATGGCCTTGTCAGGCATCAATGGGAGAAGAGGCCCTTGGTCCCATAAAGGCTCAATGCCCCAGTGTAGGGGAATGCGAGGGCAGAGGAGCCGGAGTGGGTGTGGGGGGGGGCACACCCTCAGAAGCAGTAGGAAGAGGGATGGGATGGGGGATTTCTGGGGGGAAATTCGGGAAAGGGGATAACATTTGAAGCGTAAATAAATAAACTATCCAATAAAAAACAAAGAAGTTAGCTTTAGTATGGCCATTATTTTTCAGGGGCTTCTGTCATTTCCTGTCTGGATTTTGCAGCTGTGTCATTTTTTTCTGAAAGGATGTTAAACCTTGGGGAGTTAACAGTCTAATTGTGTGTTGTTGTTGTTGTTCTCGTTCTTGTTGAGTTACAGTGTTCAGTTTCTGCTGCAAGAGGCTCAAAAACCAGCAGAAACTGCCCTTGTGTTTTGATCTGACTCCATATTCCCTGTTTAACTTTCAGCCAGCCCATCTTTAGCTTTGTATTTTCCAGCATGTTATATACTTTAGTGTTGCAGCTATAGATTTTAATGAATTAATTGTTCTAGCTATGGTATCTGAGGTGGTAGCTAAGGTGAGCTTCATGGTGAAAATTCCTCATCATGGAGCTTTTGAAGAGGCATAAGTCAGAACATAAATCTTCTTTTCTTCACTATTTCCTGCCTTTGCTTTTATGCTCAAAATGCCTAAACTGGCTATAGAGATTTTTCTCTACTGTGCTCTGTATGACATGACATTTGACACTTGAAATGTGTGTTGCATTAGAAACTCTTAAAATATGTGGCTTCAGATCAACAGTTTGATAACAAATAGAGAGAATCTCACATTACCTTGCAAAGCTTTAATTAAATGTTTGTTAAAATCATCATCATAGAAGGAAAGTATTCTACGCAGTTTGTTGTCTTTGTGAAATCAATAATACAGATCAGAGATGTTGGTATATCTTTCCTGAGTCTGTTCACAGCAAGTTTTTTGACATTTGTCTCTGTGGAATAGTAGCAGAACACCTAAAGAAAAGGAAGAACAGGTTTGCCTCAGGAGTTTTTGTACATGGCCATTCTATCTAATGCTTCTATATCTATAGATAAAGTCATAGAAGTCAGTGGCAGAGAAAGGCTTCTTACTGCTTATTGGCCTGGGAAAGGAGCTGGAGGGGGACAAAAGAGAAGAGGGGAGAGAATCTGTGGTAAGTAGGGTACTTCTCTTTTTCATAGGCACCTAAGCCGTAACAGTGTTCTTGAGTCACTTCTTAAGCACTTACCAGTCTGTTGAGTTGGCAATCAGGACTGACTATGATAGGAAGTATTTTAGGAAATTGGCTAACCAGGGTAAGAATTTTTGGGTGTGTTAACCAAAATAGTATGGATTTAACAATTTGTATCTTCTCACACAACGCTGAAGAATAAAGTAACTTGTGTTAACTCAAAATCTAGGATTGCAGGCCACTCAAAAAACCTACTAAATAAATGAAACAAACCAAATTATGAAGTCTGGAGTGTAAGTCCTGGGATGGTACTGACGTATACAAGCATCTGATAGAAAAGAGGCCAAATGCATTTTGAGAAAATTGTGACAACAAAGAAATCATAATTCTGGATGATAGGATTTTTTAACGTTAAGACAATTGTCTTTTGATTTTTTTTACCCAATCCTAAAAATCTATGTTCCAGGAATGAGCAAACAGAAGTCAACAGTAAAATCCATAGCTTGCAGTGTAACTTCTCTTAAAACCCATTTAATTTATGCCACTAAGATTACAAAGAAAAGAATAAGCCACTAAAAGGAATGATGGTAGAAATTCTCTATCTTCTATGGTGAGGCCCAGGACCCTGAAAGCAATGACCATTTCCATAGTAAGAGTATTGGGATTCTAGCTCAATAAGTTCTTCTTCAGTTGAGATGAATTATCCCTGAAAATTTGAAACTACTTTCCTATTTATCCTTTGAATGTCTATCTCATTTCTCTTCCTCCAGGTATCTTTCAATTAAGTAATTTATTCTAAATTATTCACATGAGTACACTGAGATACTCTAAATATATCTTAGTCAAAACAAAGTTTTAAATTTCATAAGCAACAAAGAAAACGATCAGTTGTATATCTCACTTGTTTCTACTTCAAAGCGTTTCAATTTTATACTCAGTTACATAATTTATTCAAGCTAAATTATCCATTTCCTGATTCACCCAACTTAGTGTTGTGCATAAGTTTTAACAAGTATGTGGAATTATTCTATAATTTCATATTCTGCCAAATGTCATCATCCTTGGAAATGTGATGAATAAACTTATTTCATTATTATGATGTATCATTTTTGAAAAATCTTTAAATTCATTTTTGAACTTTACAGTAATAATGATCTAAAACTTAAAGCCTACTGTATACTGAGAATTATTTGAATTATAGGAATTATACTAGAGCATATTTGACATGTTATTGATTATCAGGTAATACCCTGACTCATTTCATAAAATGCTCTATATTTCTATATAAGATTGCTTCATTTTTCTCTCTCTATTTTTCTCTCTGTCTCTGTCTCTGTCTCTCTCTCTCTGTCTGTTTCTCTCTCTCTCTCTCTCTCTCTATATATATATATATATATATATATATATATATATATATATATATATACATACATACAGATAAATACCACATACTTTTGGATATTTTACCACTTTTCTTGATTTTACATTGTCATCCATAATTTTTACATAGGCATATATGGATATTTATTTATTTATTTCTATGGGGTATTGAGCCAGGTTTCATGTACCACTAAGCTATGTCCAAAATTCTTAATTTTTTAAATTGAAAACTGATTTTTTGCTCTCTTCTCCAGTCCAGCAAGGTGCTCAAAGGGAAGAAGGTGGCCCTGGCCCCTGCCGTTGTGAAGAAACAGAAGACCAATAAGGTAGTCAATCCTTTGAGAAAAGACCCAAGAACTTGGGCATTGGGCAGGACGTCCAGCCCAAAAGAGATCTAACACTTCATCAAATGGCCCTGCTACATCAGGCTGCAGCAGGAAAGGGCCATCCTCTATAAGCGGCTCTAAGTACCTCCTGCCATTAACCAGTTCACCCAGGTCCCGAACAGGCAAACAGCTACTCAGCTGCTTAAGCTTGCCCATAAGTACAGGTCAGAGTCAAAGCAGGAGAAGAAGCAAAGGCTGCTAGCCCGTTCTGAGAAGGAAGCTGCTGGCAAAGGGGACGTCCCAACTAAGAGACCTCCTGTCCTCCGAGCAGGAGTCATTCACAGTCACTAGCTAGGTGGAGAACAAGAAGCCTCAGCTGGTGGAGATCGCCCATGACATGGACCCCATTAAGCTGATAGTTTTCCTGCCTGTCCTGTGTGGAAAGATGGGGTTTCCTACAGCATCATCAAGGGAAAGGCCGGGCTGGGACGCCTGGTCCACAGGAAGCCATGCACCACTGTTGCCTTCACACAGGTTAACTCAGAAGACAAGGGTGCGCTGACTAAGCTGGTGGAAGCTATTAGCTTAGCTAATATTAGCTTATCTGGTGGAAGCATTATAGCTATTAGCTATAATGACAGATACGACGAGATGCGCTGCCACTGGGGAGGCAACATCCTGGGTCCTAAGTCTGTGACTTGCATTGCCAAGATGGAAAAGGCAAAGGCTAAAGAACTGGTCACTAAACAGGGTTCAATGTACACTGCTAAGCTCTGTACATTAATATAATTACAAAGTTAAAAAAAAAGAAAATTGATTTTTTCATACAATATATTCTTATTATGCTTTCCCCTCCCCAAACTTCTCCCAAATCTTCCCAAAGTCCTCACCTTTCAAACCCACACTTTTTTTCTTATACTAGAATACAATCATGCATCTTAATAATAATAACATTATAACTAATACAATAATAATTTATAATAATAAAAGAAAATAAAAACAAACAAACCAGAATAGGACAAAATAAATGAGCACATAAACAATTTGAAGAAGAATGTACAAAACCAAGGTAAAGATAATACTATACCAGAACTCTAATTATCAAAAAATTGTAAATTGTGACATACATACCCAATATAATTTTTCCCGGATATCCATGAGGGAAAAATACCTGCATATATGCTAATTAGATTGTTGAGCCAATTAGTGACGCACTGTTTTATGGAAGGATTCAGTTATCTGTGCCTTGTTAAATGTATCCCACAAAAGTTTTTAAAGCAAAATTTCAAAAACATTTGTTCTTGAAATTCATCCTTCTTTTCTTGCCCTAGGGATTTCTGTGAAGTCTAGTCAACACTCTCCTTCCTTCAGTGTTTGCATTTGAGTAGTTATTGGTCATAGCAGTACAAAATGTTTCCAGGATGTAAAGTTTCATTTCATCTCAAATCCAATGCATTTAGAATGTTAATGGAAGTCATCAATTAAAATTGATGCCACTTAAGAAATTTCTTAAAGATTGAAGACATTTTCTCATTTGAATAAGGTGAGTGGGCCCTAAGGAACCCACTATGTTTAGAAATATAGTTTATTGATTTTACATTAAATTTGCACTGTAATAATTGTGACAAAGTTGTACAAAGTTGTATTCACTTACAAAATAAGTGGAAATCAAAATTAGAAATTTATTCCAAGAATATTTATGACACTTCTGCCGTGGTTCATGCACAATATGTCATAAAATAAATTTGAAAATTTAAATCTTGTGATACTCATTGATCAACAAACAGCAAGGCTCTGGTACTGCCGTGGTAAAATGGATGAAGCCAAGTCTTAACAGTGTAATTTGCATGCAAATATAGGAACAAAGTGCTATGGAAACACAGAATGGACAAAAAGAGCTATTAGTAGCAGAAAGGAAGAGGAACAGGGTAGGTACCCATCTACACAAGAAGTTTTAGAGCACAAAAAAAAAAAACAAGTGGTGAGACATAGACATTCCATACTGAGAAACTAGAGAAGAATGGGGAGAGAAAACATTTGAGATAATAAAATATCTAACATTATATACAGAGGAAGGTATATTTCAATGTATTACCAAATATTTTCAGGAAAGCAATTACAATATCAACTACAGTTAATTTAACCATAGCTCATATGCTATGTAGCTCTAGATAACTAAGTCGAAAGATGTGTATCATTTTCTGAGCTGTCAGACTAAATTAAACCCAGGGTGAAAAACTGCATAGATTCAACTATAATTCAGCCTGATTTAGTCATACTGTTGCATTTGAAGTCTATGACTAGAGTTAGTGCCCAAAAAGAGGGTTGGCATTTTCTCTTCATTCCTTGACTTTGTTCAACTCAGATTTATTCTTCAACATGAGGAAATGATTTCAGGTTGGCACTCCACAGCCTTGGCAAGGTTGGCATGAGTGCCGTTTTGCTGTTTGTCCAAAACATTTCAGAAAAATGACATGCTGGGTGCGGACAGATATTAAAATCCATATCCCCCTGGTGGGCCAGGTTCCTACTCAGTATGGTGGTAGAGGACACCAACTAACCTTAATCAGTCATTACCCTAAATTTTTAGCTGGTTTAGTGTGTGATTTCTTGGTCAGGGTATCAGATCATTTTATTTTCCCTTTCTCTAATTAGTTCCTTGATTGTAGTATTTTCTGCAAAAATTGCCTTTACATTATCCTCATATGAACCTATGGAAGCAATTTTTATGGTTGTTTGAATAAAGGAAATGCTCTTTGTGTATTCATGAGTATGTTTTGCAAATTCTGTACTGGTGTGATTCACAGCTTTGAGTATTCCCGGTGTTGAAGAAATTATATTGAGTATAATTTTTGGGAGCTACTTAGGCTTTTGGCATGTGATGCAAGAGAGCACTAAGATAAACCTGATTGGCAACTAACATTTGTTATGGTTTTCCAGGTGGCTGGTATTTCTTAAGCATTTGTTCTCTTGCAAAGCTCTGCTCATACTGTGTCTTTAGCAAACCTGCCCCTTCTACATAGTACTGAGACAAAGGTGCTCCAGCTTACACAAGGCATTTACACTTCTCAATTGGAAGACTAGGACAGACAGGATGCAGATATTTCATGGAGATTGTATGTGACTTTTTCCTTTGACCTGATCTCTAGAACTGAAATAAGAAATCAATATGGTACTGAAATACATCTTTGCTTTCGTTTTCTTCTGAAAAAGTCAACTTTATTTTAGTACTTATAATTTTTTGGCCAAGGAATGTGTTCTTTCTGAGGTCCACAGGGAAAATTGATAAATTCTATCTATTGATTTTTTTGGAAATAAAATAATTTCAGGTAAGGATGAAAACTTTGTTTACTCTTTTCCAAAAAATATACTTGATAATTTCTTTCAGTTACTTTTTTGATAAATAGAAGAAATCATGAAAGTTTAAGTAAGTCAATACACTATTTCTAACCCATTAAATAGACTAGGAATTGTATTGGAATAATCTTTTAAAGACAAGTGAAAAACATTTGCTCTGTTGCCATTATGGCTATTAATTTTGGTATCATTTTCTAATAATGTATGGACTATCTGTAACTTAAATTAATTCATTAAGTAAATGTTAATTTACTTTTAGCAGCACATGATTGATTAATGAACTTAGAAATAGATAGCTTGCATTTGTTTGTGTAAACTTGTAAATCTCTTTGAGTATTTATGCATTGAACAGTTAAATACAGTTGAATGTTTGGCAGAAAGTTGGCAGGCTTCATTTATTTTTGTATTTATGTATGTTTCCAGTTGGAATTGTAGTGTCTCACATTGAGTGATATTGATTATCTCAATAGCGTAAATAAGTTGAGCTTGTATAAATATCCCACCTCATACCAAGCACTGCTTCCTGCTAGGTCATTCATCACTGTTCATATAGTATCAGTGTCTAAGATCATGTTGTTTTATTTTTATTAAAGGAGAATACTCTATATAAATGAGTATAGTCATAAGCAGAAACTGTCAGGCACTTTGGAGGAGTCATTAGCAAAACAATTTAAATATTCCCCTTAAAAGTGTATGTTGGAAATGCAATATCTAATGCAACAATTTTGGGAAGTAGTGTTTACTTAGAAAATTTCTAAGTCTTAAAACTCCATCCGATGAATGGACTTATTCGTATCCAAAAGCACTTGGGGTTGTGAGTTCAATTTCTTACTTTCTCTTACCTCACTTTCTTTTCTGCTCTTCTCCAGGGACAAGCCTTTAATTCTCTAATTTTTCTTCTTTTTTCCAAATCTAAGAACTTTTAGCAAATAAATTTATTCTTAAAATAAGTTATATGCAAATGTTATGTTCTTGTAGCAAAAATGTATTATGATAATTTTGAATAAGAATTAAGCAAATTGTTGTAGACATCATGATTAAGATGATATATTAGGGTGGGGTGATGGCTTAGCAGTTAAGAGCACAAGCTACTCTGTCAGAGGACATGAGTTTGGTTTCCAGAATTTCATTAGTTTGCTCAGAATTTCTAATTAGGAAATCCAACAGCCACCATCTTCTGTACTTTGCAGATACTTACACTCATGTGAACATACCTACAAACAGATGCAAATTCACATAATTAGAATAAAGAATAAATCCTTAAAAAGATATATCAATAAACTATTTTTCAGATTTGAAAGCTAATATAATATATGTGATATATATTACATAGGATCCAAATTATATGATTTGCCAGATGAGCTAAATCTAACCTTATTTGTCTCATTTCCTCAACACATAACTCTTATATTTTCATCAAACAATATTTAGTCCAGTGATATGTATGAGAAAACTGAGAGAACACATCACTGATAAAAACATATTTTAAAAGAAAATATCCAGGAGCATGAATACTCATCTTCTATGTGGAAGTGAATATAAACACCCCATAGGATGACAGATGTTTTAAATGAGAGTTTATGTCAGGTACTCAAGGACAAATCTTCATTTAGATTGTCATACTTGGTCAGAGCAATAGTGGGTTTCAAATTTTATAGTTTTTTTAATCACTCAAATACTCCATTGAGAAATAAAAGTTAAAAATTATGATACAGTGAATGATTAACACCCATAATGTTTTGAATTTGAAATCTCCCTCACAGGCTCATGTTTGAAGCAATAATTTCCAAAGGCTGTTTTGAGATTCTGCAGAAACTTTGAAGTGGGATCCAGCTGGTGGAAGTAGGTCACAGGATGAGACAATTGAAACGGACAGTGTGGATCCTGATTTCAATTTCTCTTAACTTTCTGGTCAGCCATGCTATGAACATGGAGCTTCACGCATGGAGTGCTGAGCTCTTCTGTGTCTTCTCTGCCATGATTGATTGTAACTTCTGAAACTGTGAGTTAAAATAAACCCTTCCTCTTCCAGTTGCCTGTGCCAGGCATTGGGTCACTATAACAGGGAAATAAATAATACAAACTCCATCAGGTAGGTGGGAAAATAATGAGAAAGAGATATTGCTGGACATCTCCTGTTGCCATCACTTTCAATGTATTGAAAACCATGGTGTTTACAATAAATATGGTTCCCATAGAATCATTTATGTGAATATTTGCTTCCCAGTTGTTGAACTGTTTAAGAAGGATTGGGAGGTATGACTTTGTTGAAGGAGGTAAACCACAGGCTTTGGGGTTTGGCAATCCATAGACTGTTCCACCTGGGGATTCATCCCAGATACAGTCACAAAACTCCGACATTATTGTGGATGCTAAAAAGGCTTGCTGATATAGATGTCTCCTGAGAGACCCTGCCAGCAGAGACTTACAAATACAGAGTTGGATGCTTGCAGCCAACTACTGCAATGAGTGTGGGATCCCCAATGGAGGAGATAGAGAAAGGAATGAAGGCACTGAAAGGGTTTGCAACGCCATAGGAAGAACAACAGTATCAACCAACAAGAGCCCCCTGGCACTCAGCCACAAACCAAGGCTTACACATGGCTCTGGCCGCATATGTAGCAGAGGACAGCCTTGTCAGGCATCAATGGAAGGAGAGATCCTTGGTCCTATGAAGGTTTGATAGATGCTCCAGTGTAGGGGAATCAAGGGTTGGGTGGCAGGTGTGGGAGGGTGGGTAGAGGAACACCATCATAGACGTAGAGGAAGGGAGGATGGAATAGGAGGTTTCTTGGTGAGGGGGGAAACTGGGTAAAGGGATAACACTTAAGATGTATACAAATTTAAATAAATAAATAAACAAATACAATGCATATGGAAAACCAAATTTCACACTCTTTCTGCCTCCTGCCTGTAGATCAGTATGTAAACACCCTGTTACTGTTTCAGCAATAGGTCTGCCTTCTAGACATCATCGTTGTTGCCTTGCTCCTCAGAGGACATCCTAAAACAAGAGTATATACTTTATTCTCAGCACTTCCTGGAACATTCCCTGAAAGTGACTATATAATGAGACATAAAACAAGCCTCAACAGATACAAGAGGATTGAAATAATTTCATGCATTCTGTCAGACCACTAGTGAGTAAGACTAGACTTCAATAACGACAAAACCAAAAGAAATTCCACATACTCAGGGAAATTAAACAACTCTCTGCTCAATGATAACTTGGTCATGGAAGAAATAAAGAGAGAAATCAAGGGCTTTAAAGAATTCAATGAAATGAAGACACAGCATTCACAAACTTATGGGACCTAATGAAAGTAGTGTTAATGGGAAAATTCATAGCATTAAGTGCCTTCACATAGAAATTTGAGAGATTCCATACAAGCAACTTAATAGTACACGTGAAAGCTCTAGAACAGAAAGACGCAAATGCTCCCAAGAGGAGTAGATGGCAGGAAATAGTCAAACTCAGAGATGAAATAAAGCAGGTTAAAAAAAAAAGAATGATACAAATCATCAACAAAACCAAAGTTTTCTTTTAGATAAACCTTCAGCCAGACTAAATAAAGAGCCCAGAGACAGTATCCAAATTAACAAAATCAAAAATGAAAAGGGAGAAATAACACTAGAAACTGAGGAAACTCAGAAAATTATCAGAAACTACTAAAAAAGACATTATTCTACAAAACTGGAAAATCTAGATGAAGTCAATGATTTTCTAGAGAGTTTCCTTGTACCAAAGTTAAATCAAGAACAGGTAATCTATTTGAACAGCCCCATAATTCATAAGGAAATAGAAATAGATATCAAAAATATGCCAACTCCCCCCCCCAAAGAAAACTCAGGGTCAGATGGTTTTAGTGCAGAATTCTATCAGACCTTTAAAAAGAGCAAATACCAACACTCTACAAACTATTCCAGAAAATATATGAAAAATCCATCAATGTAAAACACTATATAAACAAACTCAAGGAAAAAAAGCCACACAGTCATCTCATTAGATGCTGAAAAAGCCTTTGGCAAAATTCAACATCTCTTCATGTTAAAAGTCTTGGAGAAAACATAGCACATGCTTAAATATAATAAAAACAATATATAGCAAACCAACAGCTGACATCAAATTAAAGGGAAAGAGACTTGCTTAACTATGTTCTTAACGGCTTTATTCATAATCTACAGAAACTGGAAACAACCTAAATATCCCTCAAATGAAGAGTGGATAAAGAAAATATGGTACATCTACACAATAGAATACTATATAGCTATTAAAAAACAAGACATCATGGATTTTGCAGGCAAATGGATTGAATTTGAGAATTTCATCCTGAGTTAACCCAAAAGGACTTGCATGGTATGTACTTACTTATAAATGGATATTAGCCATAAAATACAAGCACCATGATATACTCCACAGACCCCAAGAAGATGAACAAGAAAGAAGGTCCAAGCAAGGAAACTTGAATCTCACTTAAAAGGGGGAATGAAATAGTCATAACAGGCAGACTGGGAGGGAGGAAGATGGAGAGTGGAATGGGGGATTCAGGATCATGTGTGCAGAAGGACAGGAGAGATGGGTAGATGGCCATGGAAATATGAAATTGTCAGGAGTGGGGAGGTAGGGGGCATCTCCAGGATGAGATATGGCACCCAAGAATCAATGAGGTGTCCTTATCTGTGACTCACTTCACTGGGGATATGGAACCTGAAGAGGCTACCTCCTATATCCAGACAGGAACCCCAGTGGAGTGATAGAGACATCAACCCACCCACAAAGGTTCAACCCCAAATTTATCCTGTCTACAAGTAGTATAGGCATTGGTGATGGAGCAGAGACTGAGCAAATGACCTACCAATAACTGGCCGAGCTTGAGACCCATCCCATGGGCAAGCACCAGTTATTATTAATGATTATTAATGATACTCTGCTATACTTACAGACAGGGACATGTCCTCCAAGAGGCTCAACCTAACAGCTGACTCAGAGAGATACAGATATCTACAGCCAAACAACTGGTGGAGCTTGGGGACTCTTTTGGAAGTACAGGTGGAAGGATTGTGTATCTTGAAGGGATAGGAACTCCACAGGAAGAACAACAGAGTAAACCAACTTAGATCCTTGGGGCTCTCAGAGTCCCATCAACCAAAGAACATACTCAGGCATTACCTAAGCCTCCCTGCTCATACACAGCAGATGTGCAGCTTGACCTTCATGTCAGTCATAAACAAGTGGGGCTATCTCAAAAGCTGTTGACTGTATGTAGGATATGTCTCCTAGCTGGGCTGCATTGTCAGTCCTCAATGGGAGAGGAAGCACCTAGCTTTGCAGAGACTTGAAGTGCCTAGTTTGGGGGGATACCAGGATACCACCTTGCCAAAGGAGGAGAGAGGCAGGGGGAAGGACTCTCTCTCTCTCTCTCTCTCTCTCTCTCTCTCTCTCTCTCTCCCCCCCCGTGTGTGTGTGGGGGGGTGTGGGGGTGTGTGTGTGACCTGAAGAGGGCAGGGAGCAGGATATGAATAAGTTAAAAATTAAATAAAAAAATCTCCTTGTTGTATAATTAGATAATATTAGGACATGTGCATATTATTAGATATTCTTGTTACTTTTCCAACCAAGGAAAGTTGGTAAATAAATGACTAAGAGTTATTTTGAAGGCTTGAAGATACTAATAATCATTTGCTCTGACAAATGACTTTCATGTATTTTAAAGAAAGAACCACAAACAATAGAATCCACAGTCAGTAAGGGAATATATAAAGTACAGGTCCAATGAGTAACGTGTGACCACACAAGATGTTGGGCAGTGTCTGGCTTGCCCAGAGCTAGTTTTAGATTTGGAGAGAGAGCGGGATCCAGTGTAGAACACTGCCCTCCAGGCACACTTGGCTGTCATGGCTGTGATTTCCTTAAGAAGATTCTGCACAAGATTGAGCCAGTTAAGTTTCCATCATGGGAGGGGCTTGTGAGGCTGTGTCCTTTCCCAAGGACATATTAGACAAGTTAGTGTTACTAGGGAAAAGAGACTTTTTTTTCCTCAAACTGTGCTCCAGAAAGCAATTCTCTCACCCATATTTTCATGAATAACCTCCAATAAACTACTTTCCTTGTCAAGCTAGAGTTGAGTGTAACTTTCTTTGGTCAGTCTTCGGGGTTGGACTGTATCTGAAGTGAATTAATGTTCATCATGCCAGGAGAAGTTCCAGTTTCAGAACACCGGGAATCCCTGGGTCAGAGGATGAGGTCAGAATGAGAGTCAGGGAAATATCCTAATGGATGCAGAGAGCTAGAGTTTGGTTGTTACTAAAATTCTCTACCTTCTAGAGCTTGATTGAATATTGAGTCTTTACTAGACAAATTTGATATAAAAGATCTTATGTCTGTCAAATCTACTATTTTCTTATAGCATCAACCTATGAGAAACGTTTTTATTTTTTTAAACTTAGAAAGTTTATAGAATTTCTGACTGAAAATTCCCAAAGGTAGGGAGTTTATCAACCTCCTTAGAAGACTAAGACAGTTTGCAAAAATAGCAATATAAAAATATACATACATTTATTTGTACATTATCTAGTACCAATATTGAAGAACCTTTCTTTCACAATATCCTTCACTGTTCCTATGATCTCATTCAATCAGAATTACACTGAAAATTAATGAAATCATTTTACAAAGTTGACTTTGTGACAAGCATACATTTTAGTGTTGCTTGGACTGTGTTGTAAGCAAAACCTAGAGCAGAAATCTGCCTAGATATCTAAACACACAGTTTAAGGCAATATGCTGTTCATGAATGTAGATAGCAATATTTTGAAGTCACCATTAACCTGTGTGTGTGTGTGTGTGTGTGTGTGTGTGTGTGTGTGTGTGTGTGTGTTTTAGCTATGAGATTTCAGAAAACATTAGGAACCTGACATTCACTTTATTAAAAAAAGGGTATTTACACTAAATCATAGAATTGTTTAAAGATGAGAAGAGGAAAATGATTCAAAATTCTACTGCAAAACATAGACAATTGCTTGGGTTGTAAATGAATTCTCTGAAGGCTGAGCAGACTTGCCAGAACCAAACACATCCGAGAAATCTCCGGGGAAGTTGCCCACTGGAGATACAGTGTACGCTGCTCACTTCAAAGCCTTCAGCCTGTGCCTCTTGTTAAGAAATCAGCCTGAGCATCCAGACCTCTTTAATTGCTTCCTGCATATACTCAGTCCCTTTGTTGAGCTTCAGATCTTGAAAATCTGAGTCAGTAACAAAGCTCTTCTTTAGGAGAGGAGCATTCTCCCCTGAGATTATTAACCATGTGTTTCACTTACTCATGGAATTAAAAATAAAAAGCTGGGCAGGATCACAGACTCTGGTTGTGTTTGTTTCTAGAGAATAAATGAGATCCAGAAACATTTATTCTAGAAACGCATAGTGGGTAAGGATACTTACTCGGTGCTCCTATGTCTTTATGCTTTCTTCAACTCTTTCAGATTAAGGATGGCTTCTTGGCCTCGGACCATCACAGGCTCTGTATTATATCCCTCTGTTCATGATGTCATTCTTCCTTGCATTAGTGGAGGAAATGTCATGCTTACATTGATGCACAAACATTCTGGATATTTATGAAAAAATACAGTAAAACCTTTTAATGCACAGTCTTTTAGATACACATTTCTTATGACCAATACAAAAGAATATAGAATTACAATATTTGAGCCACATAACCTTAACAAATATAGTGACAAGCATAGCTTGTACTTTCTAATTGAGGTATAATTTCAATACACTAAAATGTTTAATCGGATAAGCTTATTTATCTAAGTCAATTTCTATGTCACATTGGCATCTATTACCATTAGTCTCTCTGTTCAATTACTTGAAGCATGCTGCCTCATCATGCCTGAATGTAACTTATCCCAAACTAGGATATTTCCCCAAATTCGATATGCACCTTTAGATAGGACAATCACCATTTTAAAAATCAAAATTCTATGTGTTATACATTCAGTGAGTATGTGCTTGTGCTATTATACAAGCCTAAGTAGATGAAAAATATATGCTTATTGAAAGTAAGTATTGTGTGATGTTTAATTTGTTTCATGCAAGCTATTGTTTAAATAAGTTGGTAATTAATAGTAGTATTAAGATATAAGAGTAGGGAAACACAGAAAAATATGTTCTTTTTAGTTGTGTCTTTTAATAGTACCATTTAGTTGAAGTAATTATTACTTATGGACTTTTGTGTTTGGTAGAGTTTATATATATATATTTGGGGAGATTAACTAACCAGGTGTTGTCTTTACTCAGTGGGAAGAAGGGCTCTCTGATTCTATTCCTTCCTGTGGAATAGCATACAGTAGTATGTCAGTTTCTTCCTGACGTCAGACCTCTGGACTGCCTGTTGCCTTTAGGGCATGTTCCTTTACTTTCATGGAATAGAAAAGCTAAACATTCTCAAACACATCATCCATTTTGTCTTGCATCTCTGCTTTTGTGAAGCCCAAACTCTACTGATAGCTGATGTCACTGGAGCAGGATGTCATCAACTAGTCTCCTAGAGAAAATTTAGCATGAAATATTCATGTTTAAAGGTATTGAATTTTTTGAAGGAGCAATCTTTACTGAGATAAAATGTATATAACATTAAACTATCCATTTTAAATTGTAAAATTAAATGGTATAAAAATACCCACAACTGGGTACAACCATTATCTCCATTCTAATATACTTTCAATACCCCAATAAAGGACACTCCACTGATTAGTCCCAAAATGTCTCTGTTGCTTTGGATCCTTGTAGTATCAGCAGAGTGACTTATAAGCATTGAACTTTATTTCCTACATTTTAGAACTGAGGTTCCTGCAGATACACTGTGTCTGGGCAAGTTGCTCAAACCTCAAAAACACTGCTAGCTTATGTCCTTCCCTGGTGAAAATGCTAATTATTTATTCTTTGAGTCTCTTCCATACAGTTGCTAACTTCATTTATGTGAGGTTCTGCTCATATCTAATTACTTCACCAAGGTCTTCTTAATACTATTCCTTTGAGTGTTAGTGTTTGAGGATTTGAATTTTGACAGTACACAGATATTCAAATCAGGGCACTTCTTTAGACTCTAGCAATCACTAATCTTTAGGTTTACCTTGATGGGTGTATCATTTAAATGGAATAATTCCAAAGTCATGACTTTTGTCTCTTTGGACTTCTTCCTCTTAGCACTGTTTTAGAGGGTCATATATTTTAGCATATAGCCATATATACTTTTAATGAATGAGTAGCATTCCTGTATTTTTCGAACTTGAAAACATGGTTTCTATTCATCTTTTTGCTATTACAAACAGTGCTGATACAATTATTTCTGTGAATTTCCATATTTTTGGGGTGTGTGTATAGGGTTAATGTGGGATCTCACAATAGCTTCATGTGAACATGTTTTGAGGAAGTATAAATCATGGTTTTTCATAATGGCAGACTCAATTTATATTTCCTTCACCAATAAACAAAGTTTTCAATCTTACCACTTATAGCATTCAGGCTTAAAGTGTTATTGTTTGTCAGTGAGCTCAGAGGTAAAACACTTACTTAGCATGAGGTCAAAGAAAATATTGCCATACCTATTCCATTGGATATGAAGTAACTCTTTGTGGTTTTGATACACAGTTTCTTAACAAATAATAATCCTGAACATTTTTATCGTGTTGTTTGTTTAATTGATTAATATTCTTCCAAAGAATGTCTATCTAAAATCTCATTAATTGGATTATGTACATGTTGGTAACTGTAACTGGTTTATGGGTTATTTATGTATTTTGATGAATAAACTTTTATCAGTTTGTAGTTTCACAATAGTCTCTCATGTTTTACAATATCTTCAGTCTTTTAAAGAAATCATTCTTATTTTAATTATTAATATAAACAAAATCTGTGTATATCAATAGTCTGCCATGTGACATGTCCTCACTGATTGCTTTTCTCTAGGCTTCTTAAAAATGGACAGAAAAATTTTATACATATTCATGTTCTGTGCAGTAGCATGCTAAACATCTCACTCCTATCAAAATATAACTTAGTATCCATCCAATCTCTTTCCCTACTCTCTCTATTATATATATCAACTTAAAATGATTACCTAAAGCAGAGTGTAACAGATATACTAGCCTTCATTATACGAAGTACATATTCCTTCTAATAACTGCAGTTAACATGAAGGTTACATAATAATTTATTGCTTTTGATATATGCACAGATTATAATTACTAGATCTATTTTTAATATTTTGAGGACTCCCTTAACTGTGCTCCTTAGTACTGTACTAATTGGCATTCAGCTAACAGTGGCCAGGGGTCCCTGTCTGGATTCACTTGCCAGCAGATACCATCATTAGCTCTTTTGACAAAAAGCATTTCTACTTGGGTGAAATGAAAGCCCATTGTCGTGTTAGTATGTATTTCTCTGTTTAATGTTTTTAAATTTTTTTCATATAATAGACAATGTTTATGTCTTCACTGAGAAATATTTATTCATGTCTGCTACATTTTTATTAATTCTTTAAAATTGAAATTATTATACACTTAATTTTCACCATAATTTTTCTTTCCTCCAACCCTTCCCATATACTTCCTATTCATTTCTAAATTCATGGCTTTCTTTTTTATTAACTGTCGTTAGATAGATATGGATATATGTGCATATGTATATATTATGCACACATATACATACATGCTTAAATATGTAATTACAACTTGAATAGTTTGCATGATTTTGCTTATATGTATGTTTAAAAGGATGATTTAAATGTTTCGTTTGCTTATGTTTTCGAATTTTGAGATAGGGTCTCACTATGTAACAAAGGCTGTCCTTGAGTTAACTGGATAGCCCAACTTGAACTCAACCCTATTATCCTTCTGCTTCAGATTTCTCGACACTGAGATTATAGATGCATGCCGCCATTCTTGGTAGCGATTTTAGGGTTTTTTGTTTGCTTGTTCGCTTGTTAGTTTGGTTGAAATTTGGGGAGACAACATTTGGAATGTAAATAAATTAAAGAATAAAAATAGGAAAGAATCACATTTTATTTTGTGCATATGTGCCAGAGTGGTTGTTTGTGTACCAAGCGCCCACAGGGGCCAGAGAGAGTCAGCATTTCCTTGAAATGGACTTACAGACAGTGAACCTACCGTGGGTGCTTGGAGCCAAACTTAGATTCTTTGGGAGAACAGAAGGTGCTTTTAACTGCTAAGCTACCTCTACATGTCCTGAGGTTTTTTATGTTTCGTTTTGAACTTGAGTTATTATTAGATTGTCATTTTGTATGCATTTTCTCTAATTCTGTAGCTTGCCTTTCCACTCTGATGCCTAGAAACATTTTATGATTAGATGGTCCCACTGTTTTTGTTTTTGTACCCTTTGTTTGTCACCCCCCTAAAAAATACGTGTCCATACCAAGGTTTGCTTACATTCTAGGCTTTTGCTTCTAGTGATATGATATGTTTTGGTCTTAAATTTCAGTCTCCTATCCATATTCTAAAGCTTTTAGCATTAGAAAGAGATAAAGTTCTAATTCACGCTTGAATGTATGGATATCCAATTATTTCAGCACTAAAAAGACTATCTTTTCTCTAGTGTATGCTATTAGGACTCCTGTCAAAAATTAGTTGGCTATAAAGGGAGTGATACTAGAATACTAAGCAAATTCTTCATGTTTCTGTTTCCTGTGGCACTATTTGTAGTCTAAGTTCTAGAATCAATCCAGGTGCCCATCAACAGATGACAAGTAAAAACAAATCAGTTTTCTTTTCTTTTCTTTTTTTTAAGCTGAAAAGAAAATCTTTATTGATGGTCAATGGCTGTACAGAGAACTATCTCAAATCATGCAGCTATAATCCTCATAGTTACTTTTCTTTCTTTTTCTTTTTTCTCTTCTATTTTTTTATTTACATTCCCAATGATTTCTGCTTTCCCGCTTCCCCCCTCCCCAAAAGTCCCATAAGCCCTCTTCCCTCCCCCTGTTCCCCAGTCAGCCCCCCTCCTGCTTCCACAGTAAATTGTATTTGTCCATAAAGAAGAATGAAATTCTGCTATCTGAAGCAAAATTTGTGAGACTGGGCCGGGGGGCATTGTGTTAAGTAAGATGAGTAAACACAGAAAGATGGCACAATATTTTCTCTCATATTTGTGAACTGAAGAAGAGCAAACTGAGAAGCAATGGCTTAAAATGTATACTTGCTGCCAAGACTGAGGACCTGAGTTTGATATCTTGAACCCCCATTTGGCAAGAGACAACTAGGCCTTACAACTTGTTCTCTCTCTCTCTCTCTCTCTCTCTCTCTCTCTCTCTCTCTCTCTCTCTCTCTCTCTCTCTTCTCTCTCTCTCTACACACACACACACACACACACACACACACATGCACACACACACAGAATTTAAGATTGTATAAAATATCAACATGAAGTACAATAGTGACCACTTGTGGTTGAAGAGAGTGTTTTCTGGAGGTGAAATAGGACATTGCATGGTATTATACATATGGAAATATACAGTATTACACTAACATATGTCAGATGTCAACACTTTAAAAATACAAATATTAGATGAATACAAATTCATGGGTTCAGGTTCAAGGTATTTATTGTGTTTCATCAATGTACCTGGTGACTCTCTTTATAGTGCTGTTTGATGTAGAAGTTGAATTTTATGAAATCTAAGATTACATAATCTAAGTGCCAATGTACACTTGGGGTTGAATGAATGTCCAAATCTATGTACTACTATTGACTGCCTAGGTTTAGCTCTTTGACTCAGGATTTTTATGCATTATGTATTTTTATGTATTTGTGTTAACTTTCATACATAGTATGAGGTAAGGTGGTACTTAGGAATTAAGAATGACACTGGCTTTTAAGACTTCTTGAAATTAATTCTTGAAATTCCAGAGCAGTCAATAGTTTTCATATACAAAATTGTTTTATATATTGAGTTCTTCATAATGGCAAATGCATAATATGTGCTATTCTTTATACATTATGAGATATATGCGAGGCAAACCTCTATTCCTCTTGGAATAGTAATTTTAAAACCCAAAGATATTTTTAAAGTGTGAAATTGAAGGTGGATTCTAAATAAGTTATATTTTCAGTAAGGAAATAAGAAAAGGCCTTTTAAATTCCTTGTTCTTTTCTGGAGTCTTTTTTAAAAGCACTAAAATAATCTTTTTTTTTAAATTGTTGTATAATTTTTTTGTCACAGATGACATCTCATATTAAAAGCCAAGATTCATGCAATTCAGCTTTTTCCAGATCCTAATAGCCTCTTCAGACATCACCAATCAATTTCAGAGGAGAACATGAACTTTATAGTTTATGTTGTGTTGTTCTCTATTGTTCTATCAATGATTCTTAGTGTATTTTCAACTCATAGCAAAACATTTTCCTTGAACTATATTTTTAACTTTTGATGATACAGCAATGCAACTTGTTTGCTTATTTACTTATTTTTATTAATTAAAACAGTGAAAGTCATCTTGTAGGCATCTGTCTGAGAGTTTCCAGGAATTGAGAATCTCATTAAGTGATGCTGAATATGCTAAGAATCTGACAAATAACCCCCAAATGAACGTTTTTAATACTCACAAGTAAGAAAGCCATCCTCTTTCTTTGCAGCACCACATACCAGATAAACAATACTTATAGAAGGGAATGTAATTTCATTTTGGAGAACGAATAGAGATTGAACAAAGTTGAAAAAATTAGCATTTTCTCTCAAAACTGGGCATGACACTTCCGGAGGATCCGGCTATACCACTCCTGGGCATATACCCAGAGACTTTACCTGCATGCAATAAGGACACATGCTCCACTATATTCATAGCAGCCTTATTTATAATAGCCAGAAGCTGGAAAGAACCCAGATGTCCCTCAACGGAGGAATGGATTCAGAAGATGTGGTATATTTACACAATGGAATACTACTCTGCAATTAAAAACAATGAATTCACGAAATTCCTAGGCAAATGGTCAGAACTTGAAAATATCATCCTTAGTGAGGTAACCCAATCACAAAAGGTCACACATGGTATGAAGTCACTGATAAGGGGATATTGACCCAGAATCTCAGAATACCCTAGACACAATCAGCATATCAATAGATTTCTAAAAAGATGGAAGGAGAGACCCCTGGTCCTGGAAAGACTGGATGTAGGGGAACGCCAGGACAGAGTAATGAGAGGGGGTTGAACGGAGAAAAGAGGGAGGGAAGGGGGCTTATGGGACTTTCGGGGAGGGAGGAAACGGGAAAGGGGAAGTGATTTGGAATGTAAATTAAAAAAATAAAATAAAATTAAATTAAAAAAAAAATTAGCATTTTCTCTGTCTTTGAATTACAAAACTAGGTTCAAATTCAAACTGTAATTTAGTAAGATAGCTATAACTCTTTGTTCTAGGTTTTTGTGGTTTTGTTACAATTTTCATAACATTTGGGATTAGCATTTGAAGTACAAGGACTCTCCTGAAAATACTGAAAAACCATAAATGGCTTCTGTTGCTGCCCTGTGATGGGACATTTGATGACTAGAGTGTGATCAGACAGAATGAGTCTCTCATTGGCAAGGGATACTACATTTCTCCAAAACTGAAATCTTTTATTTATTTGTCTTGAGATAATGATATGTAACCTCTGATTCAGTAAAGTAAATCTGCTCAGCTTAACGGACTGATTTGGAGACAATATAGTGACACCTAGTGTAGTGTGCACATCTTGACTGGGCGCTTCTGTTTCAAGTCATGTCCTGAGCATTAGTGCCCTTGGAGAAGTGGAAGACATGTTCATTGATTCAGAATTTGCCTGCTCACATAGAAAGCTATTAGATTCAGTGTCCACACAGGCTTTCTCCCAGATGCCCTGTGCCCATTTATTTTCCATACCTAGTGCAGTTCTGTCTTCATTGGTTTATTTACTTTGCTATTCCATTGTGGTGTTTTGTTTTAAAGGAAGCTTATTATTCCCAGGTATCTGCATAATTATGGCATTAGATTGGTAGTATGATCATAGTCCCCTTCCTTATCTGCATACATATAAAACTTTGTCCCTTTCAGCCACAAGCTCTGAACTATAACTGATTCCAAGCACAATGGTTAATCTGGTCATGTCAAAGATGAGCTTTGCATTTCATGATAATTAGTGTATTTTGCAAACTGGAGTTACATCGATGTGATAAAACCAAACTCATGGTTTTGACATCAGAGACAAGGGGTTAAACATGATAGCAGAGCCTATGGCAGACAAATCTCTCTGCTGCATCCATTGGACACTAACATGTCAGTTATTTTCATTTTTTTTTCAGTAGAAGTATGTATGTATTCTAATTTGCTCTTAATCCTTATCTATCATCAATATCAAAGAGATGACAGACTTCTTAGGATGCTGGGCTTTAGTGATAATATCTGAATAATATGGGGCATGCTTAGACTTGGATTGTGAACCTCACCTAGCTGAGTAGGTGAGCCTTTATACTGCACACTATTCCAGTTATCACTTACACTTTTACTCAATTTTATTTATTTTCACATAGACAACTTTTCTTCCTTCCTAGTTCTAAGTCCATAGATTGCAGCTATTTGCCAGGCTACGGCTGTCTTCTATAATGAAGGTGAAAGATGCCTACCTTTATCATGATCTTCACTTGTAAGTAAATACTTAGTTCTTTGACATTTTTCTCAATGCCAAACAGAAGGTCATCAACAGAAATGATGCACTTTTTACATCTGGGTGTCATAGCAGTGGCACACAGAGTCGTCCTCCAGAGGCCATGGAAACATCAATTGCCTGACTATTTCAGGGAGAGACACCTTTATAGGCCAGAAAGACATTTTATTATTTATAACTGATAAGGATTTTATGGAAAATATCCTGCTAAGTAGACCAATATACTATTTCTCAACTCTTTACTGTCCAATGTAGACTTCAATCAGTTGATGATTCTCACATAAATCATCAGCTCCGTCCCTGTCAAATGTGTAAGTTATTCCCATCATTCTCTCTAGCAAAATTCCATCGCTTTTCAACTATAAAGAAATGCTATGTTTTATCTTGAAGCTTTTTCATTTTTGTTGATATCAATAAAGATTTGTGGATTCCAGTTATCATGAGTAAATTGTTTTCTGTTACTATCATTATTTATTTTGCTGTTCAATTCTTTGGTTTAGTGTGTAGCTCATCTCATTTTTCTTAGCCCTGATTCTCAGGCATATTAGTAGCTTACAGCTTGTCTTGTGTTTTTCTTATTTTAAATTTGGAACATATTCCATTTTCGTGATTATAGACATAGGGCAGTGTAGGCAATCAAAATAAGCAGGCACCTCTCCCCTGTTTAACCAGATGCATTTTCCTTTTAAGATAGGCACTTGGCTTGACATTAATTGGTGGAGTTGAAAGCTGGAAATAGTAAAGCTGTAATTTAGGTGCTTCTTCCACAGACCCTCCAGGTTCCTTCACAGTAAGCCATGCTCTAAACTACAAAGTGGTCTTGTGTCATCTTTGAAGTTTTCACCTGTTAATCTTATACTTCTTGTTGAGGCAGAGGTTGATTAAAGGTGCATTCTTCTTTGTTATTCCAGGCCGCCAGCAGTAAGATCTCCTACTATATAAAAGTACAACCCTGTTCTCAAGCATTGACTGAAACTTCTGTGTATAGATTCCTTTTCAGAGTTTTAGTTTCCTGAGAGAAAAAGGAAGTCCTGACCAATTGCTCTCAGGGACAGTTGACCTGTGCAATATACTGAATGTCCTTTTCAGCAAAAATCCCATTTTCAAGCCATCATGATTACGGCCAATTTCACTCATTTCTTTGAAAAGCTAGTTACTTTGATTTTTTTTAAAAAAGCAAGAAATATAGGAATAAAAGTACAAACATTAGCATTCATTGTTTGAAGTGGAAACTTGTTTTGACATAGAAAGAATAAAAAGTTAGAAAGAGGAGTGAGATAGGGATGAAGGGAGGGAGTGAGGATAGAAGGGGAGAGAGATAGATAGAGGGGGGAGGTGAGAACTTTGTATACATAGTATCTCCAAAAAGAAGCAACTTCATTTATTTTTTACCTGTTTATTAATTGATGATCAAAACCCAATTTCACACTGAAATTTCTTTTTCTAATGCAGTTATGAAGTTTTTTCTAGGTTGTCACATTTGCCATATGTGTGACTCTTTTTCTGATGTAGAAGAAGCTTTTTCCATGAGCAAGATCAGTGCATTTACTTATTATCTCAGCCTATTCCCTGATCACCTTTCCTAGGAGATATTCCATCACCTCTGTGTAGATATTTTTTCCTGTTATAGTCATGAATGTAAGTCAGCCTCCCCTCAACAGAGCAAGAGCACTAGTTATCATCCTAAACTACTAGTCTGGTGATTACCTCCTTGTAGCTACCATCTCATCTCCACCTTTTTGGCATTGTCTCTTCTTGCTGCATCTCACCCTCTATAGACTGGTTCTACTTTCTCAGGCCCAGGCAGAGATAATATTTTGAAAATTTGCAGGACATACTCTTCCTATAATCATTTATCCAAATTCTTTATTACTCTATAATCCCTTCCTTTACTGAGGCAGGTGGAATAATGGAACATAAACAGTCAGGGAGTATTTATTCAGAGTCATTCATAGGTTACCATATTTATTAACCTTAAGAGCTTTCACTTTTCATTTTACTGCTTGTATGTATTAAATCATTGATTGACTTGTCAACTTCCCATTTTATTTGCTCTGAAGGAAATATTATTTTCCATCAAACAGGGTGAAGATGAGAGAGTGGTGATACTAGATTTTTAAAGACTTTTGTTTTAGTTCCTTGGGTTTAATCTATCAAAAGAAAGATTTTTTTCTGTTATACATGAGCTACATAAAATCAAAATTAATTGAACTGTTTCTTGAAACTCTCTTTTAATATTCTTAATATTTGGCTTACTCATAAGAAATAAAAATCAGGCTCATAAAGTTAGACTCCAGAGAGCCAAATAACCCTATTAAAAAATGGGGTACAGAGCTAAACAAAGAATTTTCACTTGAAGAATATTGAATGGCTGAGAAGCACCTAAAGAAATGTTCAACATCCTTAGTCTTTAGGGAAATGGAAATCAAAACAACCCTGAGATTTCACCTCACACCAGTCAGAATAGCTAAGATCAAAAACTCGGAGACAGTAGGTGTTGGTAAGGATGTGGAGAAAGAGGAACACTCCTCCACTGCTGGTGGGATTGCAAGCTGGTACAACCACTCTGGAAATCAGTCTGGTGGTTCCTTAGAATACTGGGCATAACACTCCCTGTTTTACCACTCCTGGGTATATACCCAGAGGACTCCCTGGCATGCAATAAGGACACATGCTCCACTATGTTCATAGCAGCCTTATTTATAATAGCCAGAAGTTGGAAAGAACCCAGATGTCCCTCAACAGAGGAATGAATACAGAAGATGTGGTATAGTTACACAATGGAATACTACTCTGCAATTAAAAACAATTAATTCTCGTTACTCTGTCCTGGCGTTCCCCTACATCCAGTCTTTCCAGGACCAGGGGTCTCTCCTTCCATCTTCTTGGAAATCTATTGATATGCGGATTGTGTCTAGGGTATTCCGAGATTCTGGGTCAATATCCCCTTATCAGTGACTGCATACCATGTGTGTTCTTTTGTGATTGGGTTACCTCACTAAGGATGATATTTTCAAGATCTGACCATTTGTCTAGGAATTTCGTGAATTCATTGTTTTTAATTGCAGAGTAGTATTCCATTGTGTAGATATACCACATCTTCTGAATCCATTCCTCCGTTGAGGGACATCTGGGTTCTTTCCAGCTTCTGGTTATTATAAATAAGGCTGCTATGAACATAGTGGAGCATGTGTCCTTATTGCATGCAGGTAAAGCCTCTGGGTATATGCCCAGGAGTGGTATAGCCGGATCCTCCGGGAGTGTCATGCCCAGTTTTCTGAGGGAAGGGGGCTTATGGGACTTTCGGGGAGGGAGGAAATGGGAAAGGGGAAGTGATTTGGAATGTAAATTAAAAAAAAATAAATAATAATAAAAAAAACAATTAATTCATGAAATTCTTAGGCAAATGGTCAGAACTGGAAAATATCATCCTTAGTGAGGTAACCCAGTCACAAAAGAACACACACAATATGCAGTCACTGATAAGGGGATATTAACCCAGAAGCTCAGAATACCCAATACACAATTCACATATCAATTGATTTCCAAGAAGAAGAAAGGAGAGACCCCTGATCCTGGAAAGACTGGATGTAGCCGTATAGAGGAATACCAGGACAGAGAAGCGGGAGGGATCTGACTAGGGAACAGGGGGAGGGAAGAGGACTTATGGGACTTTTGGGGAGGGAGGAACCGGGAAAGGGGAAATCATTGGGGATGTAAATAAAAAATATAGAAAATAAAAAAAAGAATATTCAATTCAGAAGTGCTGCATTCAGAGAAAAAACTATGTATTTAAAGGTATACATTAAAAAAAAAAGCCTTGTAGCATAGAATTTCAGTTGATTCTGTGAGAAACTTATTATTTTTATAGAAAAATAATGCTTTTGTATAACATTACTCCTATTTTTAATTTATGAAAACTTATTTTTGTCACTAGCTATGTATTTATCAATTTTATTAATTGTATCAAAGAAGCTTCTTTTATCTCTGTTTGTTTTTCCTGTATGCTTTGCAAGAGTTCTAAGCTACTGTAACAAGTATACTTAGATTCTTTGTCACCAGGGTAAAATTCATAATGAAACTAAATTAGGTTCCATCCGTGGCATCCGGAAATCACGGGGACATTTATAAAACGCATTCTTCCAAATATAGATGTGCCACCATGCTTAAAGTGTGCTTCGGAAATTCTAAACGCTAAGGCTTGGAATCAGATGAGAATATATTCTCTAAATAAACAGAGTATATGGGAAATGAAGGCTTTTATGCTTTAAAACTATGTTGGACAATACTAGTGGCCTTAAATATATCTTGCTATTCCACATAGGTGAGTATGAATTAATTACAGCACTGTAACATATTATATGTGAATTATGTAATTTTTGTTTCCAATGTATTTATAAATTTACCAGTAATTGTATACATAATAGAGAAACCCATAATCTTAAAATTAAGTACTTATAATTTAAAAAATAAGAAATTGTGTTCTAGACTGAATTTCTTAAAATTCCCAGGAAATAATTTGTAGAGCTTAAATTTAACCTATTTTCTAAAATGAACACACCTATTCCTAGTTTTCACTATTGACTTTATGATGTCCCAATCAATATACATTTAGAGATAGTTAGCAGTTAATAATACCAAGTTTCATGGTTGAGTTATAAGGTGTTAAAAACGAGAAGAAAATATAGGTGTTGTCAATGTATCATAATACTCTCATAATTTTTCTTAATGTGAAATAAATATTAATTAAATAACATGGTATAGCATTGTATGTTCATTCACATCAGGGAGTGTGGAGTCTGTGAATTTCCCATCTTCATTATAGCAGTTACCTGTTTTGCTTCATTAACTTCCCTCCACACTTTCTGTGGAAATTGTCTTTGTGGCCTGGAGCTTTTGAATCAGTTCAAGAATTGAGAACTCATTAAAGTATCTGGCCTAAATTGTCTCAGTATAAAGAGCATTTGTACAACCTTCACTTTTGTAGCATGCTCATGGTCAAATGGGCATATGTGGTAATCAACTTAAGACATGCTTTGGGTGAGAAAAATCACATTGGAGACGAGTAAAAGGTGAAGATGAGTAGAAAATTCATTAAATTGTATATTTTGATTGACACTTTGAATCCATTGTTTTGTTTAGATGGAGAGCAGATCAGTGCTAACTCCTATGAAAAGATATGTAGAGAGAAGAAATATATACTGGGACATGTATAACACATTACACATGATTCAAATTCCTTCATATATACTGTATAATAAATATGTCTTCTTTATAGCTGCCATGATATATTTTCTTTGCATGTAGAGGGTTTTTTGTTGTTGTTGTTGTTTTGCTTTGTTTGGTTTTGAACCCAACCTTCTCCTCTATGTGGCAGTCTTGGAATTCTGAACAAACGAAGCTCCTTAGAAACAGCTCCAATTAATAACTGGTATGTGGTGGCTTTTCAAATCCGCACACTCTCCCATTGCTTGGCGTATTCTGAAGCATGTTCCTGTAACAGGAAGCTTCTGCTAATCATAAGCATGACCTGCTTGATAATGCACTGTGTAGTTTCTGTCTCCTGTCTGCTCCTCTTTTGCTAGCCCAGTTATTTTTTATTTGTATAATAAAGGGTTCTCCAGTTCTGGATTGTGTCTTAGTTACCCTGGTTTGAGTTATCAACTTTTCTAATTGTGTGAAGCCATTATGCATATACTTGAAATGCAATTTTGTGGAGTTTTAGTGAATCTAAGATCCCAATCAAAACCAGGATAACAAGTCAAAGAAGAGGAACGAGCATTAGCCAACACTGATATGTAATAATCTGGGCTTGATAAGTGTATTTTTATTTACAACAATGTCAACTTCTGATGAGTTTATATATATATGTGCCAAACTTGTGTATCTGTCTACCCATGTTCTTCAAGCTATGTTGTTTCTCAATCTGTATTTGCAATAAATCAAACTAAGAAACTTCATTCCCTCATTAAACCAATATTCATGGCTACCCTACCCTATAGGGAACACTGAAATAATTCCCTTCCTAAGTAATGTGATTAATACTTTGGTGGTTTGAATAGGTATGGCCTCCAAAGATTCATGTGTTTGAATGCTTGCCAGATAGGGAGTAGCAGTATTAGGAGGTATGGCCTTGCTGGACTAGGTATAGCCTTGTGAGAGGAAGAATGTCACTGTGAGGGTGTGCTTTGAGGTCTTATATGCTCAATTTATGCCCAGAGTGGCACACAGTTTATTTTTGCTAGCTGCAGATAAAGATGCAGAACTCTCACCTCCTCTAGCCCCATGCCCACCTGCATATTGCCATGCTTCCCACCATGATAATGGACCAAATCTCTGAACGTTAAGCCAGCTCCAATTAAATGGTATCCTTTCCAAGAGTTGCCATGGTCATGGTGAATCTTTGCAGCAATGAAACCCTAACTAAGACAAATACCAAAGCCAAAAAACTTGGAAGTAGTATGGCTATGGTATGCGGAAATGAAGTACAGGGAAGACAGGAAGGAACTCACAGAAAGTGATTTTCAAAAAGTGGTAAAAAAGAGGGTAGGACTATGCCACAGGAGATTAGATCCTAAATCTAACATATTTAAAGAAATATATTTATATGATTATTTCCTTTTAAGTATTATTTTCTTTATAAAATCTACTACTTAATAGAAAGCAAAATTCTATTCCATATAATTAAATGTAAGAGATCTTAATAAGGAAATTAAGATATGTTGCACTTTCAGAGTGAAATTTCAATGCATCGCTGTTTCAAATGGTCTTATCAGCATGACCCCCACATTGAATATAGCTGATTCAAAATGTCCTCTTTTTAATAAAATAATGCTCTGCACCTCAAAGAGATTAGATTTTAGACAAGTAAACAAAGTAATCCAAAAATGTAATTACGTTTCAGGAAGAGAAAAAATTCATAGTAGTAAGGGATTAATTTATGAGAGTACAGATCAAAGACATTTGTAAAGATATGTGTACATGAACAGCATATCAAAGACCCATCCAGACAAACATGCTAGCATCTGATAGAGGAGTGCAATAGGTACAGTGTTGTAAAATCTTGTGCTGAATGTCTCACCTTTATGAAGAATTATACAGAGGATTTTGAGATGAAAGAAAATGAAGGAAAACGCTGAGCCTGGATGATGAAAGGACTTGTGTGCCTGGCTGAGGGGCATAAAGATGATCAGTAGGCCTTATCAGGATGAGATTCCTGTGGTCTCAATGAGTGATGTGAACTGGAAGGAGAGGCAATGATTGAAGACTAATTCAGAATTTGGATATAGTGTGTAGGATGTGATGAGAAGCAGAAAACAGCCTCTACATATGTATGAGAAAAGCAACAGGATATGATATCAGATTAAAGTTATGATGTTGTATAATATGTATTTACTTAATTAGCAATGGAATTCATATTTGGGTGGGAGATGCAGATCTCAAAATAGAATATAACCAGAGAACCCAGAATGGCTTCAATGTGGTCTGCTAGTCTCTCATGTTATAGCAGTATTTCAATCTTTGATTATTTGGAATTAAAAATGATTGAACTTACTTGGATGAAAGCATGAATGTTGTCAGGCATCAATGGGAGGAGAGGTCCTTGGGCCTATGAAGGCTTGATAGATGCCCCAATGTAGGGGATTCAATGGTGAGGAGGTGGGAGTGGGATGGGTGGAGGAAAACCCTCATAGAAGTAGGGGGAGGGAGGATTGCATAGAGGCTATCCGGGAGGGAGGGAACTGGGAAAGGGGATAACATTTGAAATGTAAATAAGGAATATATCCAATAAAAAAGCATGAATGTTGGTACTATTAACACAGAACATTAAAATGAAATATTTTACACTCTCTTACTGTAATCTCTTAGGGTAAATTATTTTTGGATATCCAGTGATAATGGTGGCTATAAGTAAAATGCACTTATTTAAAAAAAAATTAATTTTTAATTTCTAAGGGACTTGTGTTAAGAGTGTACATTTCAGCAGGATTCTAACAAAATGACACTGTCTTAAATTTTAGAAACTAAAAATGATTTGCTATTATATTAAGATTGTAGAGAGGATATATCTGGGCATATTAGATTATGCCAATTGAAAAGTTAACAAATAATAAAAATTTAAACAATGATATTCAAATTAGGTAAGACATGATTTTCGTAGTTACATAATAAGAGAAAGTGAATCATTGCAATTTTCTTTTAAGAAATTTTGGGTTATTAGAATCATAAATTATGAATTAGATTTAGTTTATGTGCTCTGACACCAGTGTGTGCAAAAGAAAATTGAGATTTGTGTTTAGAACAGTCTCTCTCAGTGATCTTTGTCATAGTATTTATTAGTTCTCATTTGGTTTGGTTTTGTTTTCCGAATCAGGAAGGAACTATGAATATTTATTCAAAGAGGAGGAAGTGGGTATGATGTAACCATTTTTTAAAACTTCAGTAAGATTCCATTTAAACAGAAACAAAATATATAGTTTTGTATGACATATGTACAACTTTTTATTTATATGAATATACATATAAATATGAATGAGTATTAGACGGCATGAAAGGATATATGGGTGATCAATGGACATCCAAGACAATGAACTTAACTTACAAGAGAAAAGGTGTGTTTTGGCTCAAACTTATGGAGGTTTCAGTTCCTTACTCGTTGGCCTTATAATTTTTTGGAGAGATGGCACATCATGCCAGTAGCAAGTGGCAGAACAAAACTACTCACCTAGAGGATAGAAAATAGAATATGAGAAGGAATGGAGCCCCATCATCACCTTTGATAGCATTTCTTCTGTGACATAAAAATCTACTAGACTCCACCTCTCAGAAGTTCCATTTCATCTCAGTAATACAATCCTGACAAACACAGTTTCATCAGAAGGCCATTTCGAGGACATAAATATCCAAGATATACCAATACATACACATGTATGATTTTATTATATAAGGTTATCACTTAGCATCATTAGGAGATTGATTTCAAGACCTCCTCAATTACTAGAATCTGCTGATGCTCAAGTATCAAACAATAAATGGCATACATAATATTGAGAGATTTAAAGGTGTATGTAGTATGTGTTATATATACTAGTGGGTTTTCTTGTTGGACAAATGTGGGTGTTGAATCCAAAGAATTGGAGTTATAGGAAATTCTGAGCCAGTGGATATGGATGTTGGAACCTGATCTTGGGTCATCTGCAAGAGCACCTCATGCTCTTAATCAATGTTTTATCTCTCTAACCCTCAAATAGTATAATTACTATTTTTAAAATGCTATGACTAGCTTCTTACAATAACTAATAGCTATGTAAGTAACTAATACATTGCATTGCTTGGAGAACAATTAGTGTCTGTACCTGGTCAATATGTAAGAAAACATTCTTGAATACATATTGAGTATTTTTAAGCCATTTTTAATTGAGTCATAATATGAAATGAAAAGAAATGGAGAATAAACTCAATGAAAAAAATGCTTTTCTAATTGTATTAAGAATAGTGAAATGGGAAATCCCATGGGTATGCATTGGTAAGCATTAATTTGTTTGCTTCTAAATTTGAATAGAAAAAGAGCATACAAATTAAATTCTATGGATCAAAAACCAAATCTGTTCTGATGAATGCATAATCATAATTTAAGAAAAGAGATATTTATATTTTTAATTGTAGAGTTGCTTTTAGTACTAATTGTCCAATTACAAACTGTTACTAGAGGCTGATATTGATATCACAGACCTCACAAGGTTTGTAATTACGTGAAAAGTGGGAGTGAAGACTTGAAAAATATGAAAAATAATTTTTTGTTACAGAAATAAATTTTCTTTAAAATAGCTTTATTTTCAAGACTATTAACTTAATTATCTGAAATTTAGGCTATAGTTTTCAGAGTATTTCCAGAAAATACATGTATACGGAATGTGATTTTTAGAGAGAATGGAAATGTGTTTGATCATATTTTCTACTTATTTATAAAAACTCTGCATTTCATTAAGGTCAAAATCTGGTCCCACATATTCCATTTAAAAATCTTGTATTGATTTTTGGTTTGTAATATGCACTCTGAAATTCCCCTCTCATCTTCTAGCATAATCTCAAATTCATAATGATCTGTCTTTAGCTCTTTATTATTTAAACCACCCTGGTTTTAGGATGTCTTTCAAATCCACATATTCCCATTCACCTTCGAATTGTCTTGTGTATTATTTATTCTCGTGGACACTGTTTTCTATGATGTACATCTAATTAAACCTTTTCCATCTTCAACTTGAGCAGTGTTTCCTCTGCAAATCCTCTGCTAAGCCAACAGTTAAAGCATGTCTCCTGTGCTACATGATTTTATTAGAGGGTATTGCTAAAGAGTATTGTGTATTACTAAAAAGTATTATGCATTATGGAAATTGAAATATGTGTCATTTAAATTGACAGTTTAGTGTCTTTTCCTCTTGAATATATGAACTCTTGACATAGAGGCTCCTTTGTATTGTCTTACATGCCTGATGCCTGATATATGGTAATAACCTAAAATGGTTACAGGCTGTCACATATATTGCTTTTCTTTAGAGAGGGTTTAAATGTTTCACATTATAAATAACTAGCATCAGATGATTATTTTCTTTGTAAAGACTCACTAAAAACAGCAGCACAGTAATATTCTTATTTTGACACTTGAACCACCCTCCATTAATATGGTTCTATCCTGATAGGTAAGCACTCAGTTGCTAAGTGCTCTGCTAAGAGTGCATGCACATAAACTGATGAATGTACATATATGGACCATTGGTTTAATACCAGAAACAATATGATCCACTCAGTGGTTCTCAACTTGTTGGTCACCACTCTTTTAGAGGTCTCATATCAGATAGATACCCAACCTATTAGATGTTTACATTACCATTCTTACCACTGGAAAATGTTACAATTATGAAGTAACAATGAAATAATTTTATGGTTCAGGGATCAACAGAAGAGGAGAAACTGTATTTAAGGGTCACAACATTAAGAAGTTTGAGAACCAGTGACCAATAGGTGATGAATGGAAATCATTTCCATTGTCAAAATTGGAGATGATATTGTCTTAGCAGCAGAAATGCTAAGGTTCACTGTGAATATAACTGAAGGATGAGTTATCAAGTTAAAATCCCAGCAATACTAAGAAAACAGATATAGAAAATTGTACTTGAAGTTCTAGCTAGAGCAATTAGACAAGAAAAAGAGGTCAAAGGGATACAAATTGGAAAGGAAGAAGTCAAACTATCACTATTTGCAGACGATATGATAGTATACATAAGCGACCCAAAGAACTCCACCAGAGAACTCCTACAGCTGATAAACGACTTCAGCAAAGTGGCCGGATATAAAATCAACTCAAGCAAGTCAGAAGCCTTCCTATACTCAAAGGATAAGCAGGCTGAGAAAGAAGTAAGAGAAATAATACCCTTTACGATAGCCACAAACCATATTAAGTATCTTGGCGTGACGCTAACCAAACAAGTGAAAGATCTGTATGACAAGAACTTCAAGTCTCTGAAGAAAGAAATTGAAGAAGACCTCGGAAGATGGAAAAATCTGCCATGCTCATGGATTGGCAGGATTAATATAGTAAAAATGAGCATCTTACCAAAAGTAATACACAGATTCAATGCAATCCCCATCAAAATCCCAACTCAATTCTTCATAGAGTTAGAAAGAGCAATTCAAAAATTCATCTGGAATAACAGAAAACCCAGAATAGCTAAAACTATTCTCAAGAGTAAAAGAACCTCTGGGGGAATCAGTATCCCGGACCTCAAGCTGTACTACAGAGCAATAGTGTTAAAAACTGCATGGTATTGGTACAGTAACAGACATGTAGATCAATGGAACAGAATTGAAGACCCAGAAATGAATCCACACTCCTATGGTCACTTGATCTTTGACAAAGGAGCTAAAACCATCCAGTGGAAAAAAGATAGCCTTTTCAACAAATGGTGCTGGCTCAGCTGGAGGTCAACATGCAGAAGAATGCAAATTGACCCATCCTTATCTCCTTGCACTAAGCTCAATTCTAAGTGGATCAAAGATCTCCACATAAAACCAGACACACTGAAACTAATAGAAGGGAAACTAGGGAAGAACCTTGAACATATGGGCACAGGGGAGAATTTCCTGAACAGAACTCCAATAGCTTATACTCTAAGATCAAGAATAGACAAATGGGACCTCATTAAATTACAAAGTTTTTGCAAGGCAAAAGACACCGTCAAAAAGACAAAGCGGCAACCAACTAACTGGGAAATGATCTTTACCAACCTTACATCCGACAGAGGGCTAATATCCAAGATATACAAAGAACTCAAGAAGTTAAACTCCAGAGAGGCAAGTAACCCTATTAAAAAATGGGGTACAGAGCTCCACAAAGAGTTCTCACCTGAAGAATATCTAATGGCTGAGAAGCACCTAAAGAGATGTTCATCATCCTTAGTCATTAGGGAAATGCAAATCAAAACAACCCTGAGATTCCATCTCACACCAGTCAGGATGGCTAAGATCAAAAACACAGGAGACAGCAGTTGTTGGCGAGGATGTGGAGAAAGAGGAACACTCCTCCACTGCTGGTGGAATTGCAGGCTGGTACAACCACTCTGGAAAGCAGTCTGGCGGCTCCTCAGAAAACTGGGCATGACACTTCCGGAGGATCCGGCTATACCACTCCTGGGCATATACCCAGAGACTTTACCTGCATGCAATAAGGACACATGCTCCACTATATTCATAGCAGCCTTATTTATAATAGCCAGAAGCTGGAAAGAACCCAGATGTCCCTCAACGGAGGAATGGATTCAGAAGATGTGGTATATTTACACAATGGAATACTACTCTGCAATTAAAAACAATGAATTCACGAAATTCCTAGGCAAATGGTCAGAACTTGAAAATATCATCCTTAGTGAGGTAACCCAATCACAAAAGATCACACATGGTATGAAGTCACTGATAAGGGGATATTGACCCAGAATCTCAGAATACCCTAGACACAATCAGCATATCAATAGATTTCTAAAAAGATGGAAGGAGAGACCCCTGGTCCTGGAAAGACTGGATGTAGGGGAACGCCAGGACAGAGTAATGAGAGGGGGTTGAACGGAGAAAAGAGGGAGGGAAGGGGGCTTATGGGACTTTCGGGGAGGGAGGAAACGGGAAAGGGGAAGTGATTTGGAATGTAAATTAAAAAAATAAAATAAAATTAAATTAAAAAAAAAAAAAAAAAAAAAAAAAAAAAAAAAAAAAAAGAAAATTGTACTATGCGATACTAAGGAGTAGTGATTGTTGCTTCCTGTTATTTTTATGTTTGAGTGGTTATCTTCTTTTGGGTTTGTTGGAAGAAGATTACTTTCTTGCTTTTTCTAGGGTGTAGTTTCCCTCCTCGTGTTGGCGTTTTCCATCTATTATCCTTTGTAAGGCTGGATCTGCAGACAGATATTGTGTAAATTTGGTTTTTATCATAGAATATCTTGGTTTCTCCATCTATGGTGATTGAGAATTTTGCTGGTTATAGTAGTCTGGGCTGGCATTTGTGTTCTCTTAGGGTCTGTATGAGATCTCAACATCAATGGACTCAATTCCCCTATAAAAAGACATAGACTAACAGAAATATTTTTCATATAAATCTTCAATTATCAGAAAATGTTTGTAATTCTTCTTTCAATTAATTTAGAAATTTTTATGTCTACAATTTTATCTGCATTATTTTTCATGATAATCTTCAATTTTAGCATGTTTTTCTATATATTTTTTTCTATTTTGTCAGAAATGTTTTCCATGTAAATCTGTGATTTTACCACAAAATGTTTTTAATTCCACCTTAAATTAATTTTGAAAGGTTTCTTTATATCTACCATTTTATCTGTATAATTTTCCATGAAATATTCAATTCTAGCATGTTTTTCTATATATTTCTTGAATTTTATCAGAAATATTTTCCATGTAAATCTTCAATTTTACCTGAAAATGTTTATAATTCCACTTTCAATCAACTGAGAATTATTTTATGCCTACCATTTTATCTGTATAATTTTCCATGATAATCTTCAATTTTAACATGTTTGTCTATGTATTTCTTCAATTTTATCAGAAATATTTTCCATGTAAATCTTCAACTTTATCAGAAAATGTTTATAATTCCACTTTCAATCAACTTATAAATACTTTTATGCCTACAGGTATTATATCTATATAAAATTTTCCATGATAATCTTCAATTTTAAAATGTTTTCTACATTTTTCTACAATTTTATCAGAAATATTTTCCATGTAAATATTCAATTCTCTCATAAAACATTTCTATGTCACTTCTCAATTAATTTAGCAATGTATTTTATGTTTACCACTTTACTCTTTAAATTTCCATGAAAATTGTCAATTTTTTTTTTTTTTTTGGTTTTTCGAGACAGGGTTTCTCTGTGTAGCCCTGGCTGTCCTGGAACTCACTCTGTAGACCAGGCTGGCCTCGATCTAAGAGATCTGCCTGCCTCTGCCTCCCAAGTGCTGGGATTAAAGGCGTGCGCCACCACCGCCCGGCGAAAATTGTCAATTTTAATGTGTTTTCTATATCTCTTTTATTTTATCAGAAATATTTTCCCTATAAATCTTTAATTTTATCATAAAATATTTTTTACTTCCTTTTTCAGTAAAAGAACATGCTTTTCAAAAAAATTACAAATTTTAACATTCGTATCCTAGATGAATATGTAAAAAAAAAAAGAAAATTGTACTATGAATCATTTTGACATTAGTAGTTAGTTTCTCTAATACAGCTTAAGAGTGTCAATTATGTTCATTTATTTTGGCATTAATATAGACCAGAGAGTATTTAGCCAGTGGGGCTTGAATGGCACATGTGGCCCAGAGGATCTCATATTTGAAATTGTGCTCTATCAATAGAGCCCTAAGGGTAAAGTTATGAAGCTTTAAGAAGTGCAGTCTTGGTGGAGAGAATGTGTTATTGAGGGAATAAAGTAAAACATCTCTCCCCTCATCCTTCTTCCTGATATCTCACTCTTTGCCCTGTGTGAATGAAATATGGACACCCAGCTTCCTTTGCTTATTATTAATGCCATGTTTTTTCTACTATTATGGACTATCCCTTGGGAGCCATATGCCTAAAACTTCCATTCCTCTTTGGGTTGATTTTGGTCATAGTATTTTATATCAGCAACATAAAAATAACTAATCAAAAAATAATTTGTTTTTGAAAAACCTGACAATGTAGATTAGGGGAGAAATATGGAGGAAGATTGGACATTTGGACTACAAAAGGGCGAGTGCTGCATGCATAGCTTGAAGGATCATGCTTGGTAGAGCCTGGAAGATGGTAGTTTGGAAGCTATGTGGATACCTTGGCTAATGGTGTATCAAGAAATCAGAGTGGGAACAAAGGACTCTATTAGCAGTTGGGATGGAGAACATTTGTGTGATACACTGGCAGAGAATCTGAATGTGTTCACCTATAATGTCTTATGAGCTTGTTTGATAATTAAAAAGTAACAGAATAATTTCTTTAGTAGAAAACAATTCCAATAAATTACGAATTCAACTCCATGGCACAGTTATTACTACTTACTCTTATACAGGTCTACAGAGAAAAAGAATAATAAGTAGGTCTGAAAAATGGAAAAGTATACTAAATTCTGGAGAGGAAATCATCATTGGGAAGCATAAAATTATTAGCGCTGCAAATGCTGAAAGAGAGACTATAATTGTTATGGAGATAAGTGTCATTAAAGATGAGCCTCCTGCCCTGATCTGGGAAGATGGGAAAAGTGCTCAGTATTGAGGAGACAAAGGAAAGAGGATCATTGCCTTTCTAGTATAGATAAGACCCTGTATCATAGCATAGAAAGTCAAGCATAAATAATTCTTTGTACTGAATACAAAATTTCATTTTTTAAAAAAAGATTTATTTATTTTATATATTTGAATACACTGTCACAGTCTTCAGACACACCAGATGAGGGCATTGGATCTCACTATAGATGGTTGTAAGCCTCCATGTGGTTGCTGGGAACTGAATTCAAGATCTCTGGAAGAATAGTCAGTGCTCTTAACTTCTGAGCCATTTCTCCAGCCCAAAATTTTATATGTTACAGATATCCAATGAGTATTGTTGTGTTGATTTTTATTTTGCCCCTTCTAGCTTGTCATATTTCTGATGTATTGGAATATCTGTATAAATTTCTAAGCAAATATTATTATATTCTGTAAAGTTAAATTTTTCCAATTTTATTCAAAAAATTATTGGTGGTTCTGGGAGTGGTAGGGTAATAAATATACAAATAAACCTGAGATGGCTGGAGAGCAGATATCCTAAGAGGTGAGTGATGTTGGAAGAAAACTGGCTTCAGTGAATTGAAATAAGAAACTTTCCTGGGAAGAGAAGAGAGGACTTTTCAAAATTCATTCTGGAGCCTTTAGCCCCAATATAGAAGAGGACTTTAATTCTAGGGATATTGAGTCTAATTGGAAGGTCAAAACCACAATTATAATGAAGGAGGAGCCTCAGAAAAATCTGAATTATACTCCCAGTTGCCAGGAAACCTCTATCTGCATAGATAGTGTCAAGATAAGTTGCCAGGAAAACTTTGTTTGGGCAGAGAATGTCAAGAGACCATTTTTAATAGACCCTTGCTGAATTAGTTATTGGTGAACTTGGACTTGAACTAGAGACAAAGAGAGAAAGATTTTGCCCCAAATAATATGCTTTACAAACTGAACCCAGAACAAGGTTCATTGAATGATTCTCTGAAACTTAGTCTGGAGATTTGTCTAGACAATGGAGAAAATCATTGACTCAGAATGGATGCAGTGTTCATCAAGGTAGGTTTCTGTTCTGAGGCTATAGTCCCCAAGAGAATACAATAAAGAGTTGATTCCTGTTTTTCAACCCCACACCAAGAAGTGGAATTAACTATAGCATCAATATATAAGACCACATGCCGCCTATACACTCCTACCCAGCACACTTTTCTTGTCTTTCTTAATTCCCATTTAACACTGAATATAGATATTTGTAGGTCAGCTTACTACTGATCTGGTATCCTTTTACCTCTTTCCCTCCTTTCTTTTCTTACCCATTTTGTTGCTTGAGAATACCGTACATGTACATAATGTCTTTTGATCAATTCTAGTCTCCATTCCCTTCCCTAACATTTCCTCTGCTACCCTCCCGATACTTTCCTGCCCCGATTTCTTGTACATTTAACTTCAACTCACTGACCCCACTTATTCTGTTTATATGTGGATAGGTCAAAGCCCATTTACAACAACATGACTGAGTTCTCAAGCACATCTCATTTAGTGCTAACAGTAAGTCAACTAAGACACATGCAAGTCAACTAAGTACACATGTGAGTTCAGAATCAAGGATATAGAGTTTACTTATTGTAGAATGGGCAAGTTTCATCCTAAACAGCTTGGTTCATTGAATCCTAGATTTTAAATTATTTTTTTCTCATTGACCATTTAGAGAATGTTTTCTGTCATAAAATTATTGTTACTCCCACCCTTACAACATTTAGTTACACAATCTCATGTGGAATTATGACTTAGATTTTAAGAACCTGGTAAATACATAACAATACATTAAAGGTTGTTCTACTTTTGAAGTTATATAGCCATCTAGTAATATCTTTTTCTGTTTGTAAGTAAGAAAATCTGGCTGCTTTGAATGAGGGTATATTTAATACCCTAACCGTCATAACTGCCAGATAGCTAGGTAAACTGTCCAACACCTCAGTCTCATTCCTAAGGTTACAACAGAACACCAGCTCCAACCCCCTTTCCCTGCTGGCCACATCTCCCGTGGATCCCACAGACCACCCCATACTAAACTCTCTCCTTCAGCTCACCACTGCATCCCAGACTCCAACACTATCAGGCACTCCCTCTGAACAAGGAGCAGATTAGTAAAACAAGCAAAATACAGGCATCACACTCTCTAAAAATATAGAGACAAAAGAGAAACCAAGAAACAAAGCACCTACCCAACAAGGACAAACCCAAATGTAAGCACCAATTCTACAATCACCCCAAACTCAGATGCCTAGCTGCCAGCATAGGAACAGAATCAAATATTGCCTGGGAAATATGTCTCCATTAGAGTCCAGCTATCCTACCATGGCAGGTCTTAAATAGCCCAACAGAGCTAAAGCACAAGCAAAAGATATTTTATAAATTTTATTTATTATTTTTTTACTTATTTTACATTCTACTCACTGTCCCCTTCCTTGTTGCCTGCTTTCACAATCCTTCCCCCATCCCTCCATATCCCCATTCCCCTTCTCTGAGAAGGTGGGGGCCTCCTCTGGGTATCCCTCTATGCTGGCATGTCAAGTCTCTCCAAGGCTAGGAGCATCCCTCCCAATGAGGGCAGAAAAGGCAGTCTAGCTAGAAGAACATATTCCACTTACAGGCAAAAACTTTTTGGATAGTGTCTGCTCCAGTTGATTAGGAATCACATGAAGACCAAGCTGCACATCTGCTACATACGTGTGGGGAGGAAAAAGATCTTAAAACAAAAATATGAAGATGATAGAGGTCATTAAAGAGGAAATCAATAAAACCCTTGTAAAAATCAAAAACAAACAAACAAAAAAAAAACCAAACTATTAGAGGAAATGTAGTGGGTAATAATTAAGAAAGAGTACTGCCTTGCCAGGCCTCTGAACTACTCCTTCCAGGTATCTAGTAAAGCATGACTCTTAAACTTCAATAGTTAGCCAAATATATTCATGTATAAGAAACTCCAAACTTTATAAAGCCAATTTACAATGATAAGGTCTTACCCCATTATTTCTAACCTCTCCAAAACACCAGAAATACATCTGAAGCCATTTGGATGCCTGCATCTCCTTCCTTGCTTCACTCATGTTGCCCACTGAACCTCTCTCTCCCTCCAATCACAGGCCTCTCACTGCCTCAATGTGAATGAATAGGAAATACCTTGCAACAAGGAAATCAATAAATCCCTTAAAAACAAAACCCACCAACCAACCAACCAACCAGCCAGCCAGCCAACCAACCAACCAACCAACCAACCAACCAGCCAGCCATGCTACCACCACCACCAGAAACAGTTGAGAAAAATGAATAAAATGTTCAAGACCTGAAAATAGAAATAGAAGCAATAATGAAAACATAAATCAAGGGAATTCTAGAAAAGAAAAATTTAGGATTTCATGTAGGAACTATAGAGGCAAGCTTTATTAAAGGACTATAAGAGATGGAAGAATCTCAGACATTGAAGATGAAAAATAAATATATATATTCATATATAAATATGTATATATGTCAAAGAATATGCTAGATATAAGAGGTTTTTGACACAAAACATGCAGGAAACCAGGCATACTATGAAAAGACCATACTTTAGAATAAGAGAAATAGAGGAAGAAGAACAATCCCAGCTCCAAAGCCCAGAAAATATTTCTGAGAAAATTTTCTTAATCTAAAGAAGGAGTTGCCTAAAGTTCAAGAAGCATATGGAACAACAAATAGATTGGACCAGAAAAGAAAGTCCCCTTGTCTCATAATCACCAAACACTAAAGACAGAGAACATAATAGAATGTTAAAAGCTGCATGGGGAAAGAGACCAAGTAGCATACAAAGACAGACCTGTTAGAATTACACTTGGTTTCTCACTGGAGACTCAAAAAGCCAGAATGTCTCAAACAAACTCCATGATACTATTAACGCCAGTCAAAACTTTCAATAACCACAGGTGGAGAAAATGAGAATGATAATGTCAAATGTAAATAACATCTATATGTAAATCCAGTCCTATAAAACTTACAGGAAAGAAAAATTCCAACTCAAGGTGGTTAAATCCACACATGAAAAACATAGGAAAGAAATACTACCACATCAGAATACCAAAAAAGGGAAAACACACACACACACCACCACCACCACAACCAGCACCACCACCACCACCAGCAGCAGCACAACCACCAAAATAACAGAAATCAACAATCCTTGATATCTCTCAATATCAGTGGTCTCATTTTCCCAATATAAGACATACTAAAACTAACAGAATGAATGCCAAAGGGATTCCAATAAACTTACTTCAACATCAAAGACAGACGGTAGGGTGGAAAAAAGATATTCAAAGCAAATGAATCTGAGAAGCAAGTGGTATAGCTATTCTACTATCTAACAAAATAGACTTCAAATGATAACTAATTTAAAAAAAAAGATGTGGAACAACACTAAATACTCCTTAAAGGCAAATTCCATCAAGATGAAATTTGAATTCTTTACATCTATGCCTCAAAAATAAGAGCATCCATGTTTGTAAAAGAAAAACTACTACACCTTTATTCTCATGTTAAACCTCACACACTGATAGTGGGAGACTTCAATAACCTATTCTTGCCAATGGACAGGTCATCCAGACAAAAAACTATACAGAGAAATACTGGAGCTAACATACATTATAAAGTAAATATATCGTTCAGATATTTACTGAATATTTCACCAAAACACAAAAGAATATACCTTCTTCTCAGCACTCCATGAAACTGTTTCCAAAATTATCACAGACTCAGATATGAAGCAAGTCTTAACAGATACAAAAAATTGCAGCAGCTCCTTACATACCATCTGACCACCAAGAATTAAAGGTGAATATCAACAACTGCAGAAACAATAGAAAGATTACAAACTCATGGAAGCTGACCTGCTCTCTACTAAAAATAAATGGATGAAATTGAAACAAAGGAAGAATTAAAGACTTTCCAAGATTCAATGAAAATAAATATACAACATACCCAAACTTATGGGACACAATATAAACAGTGCCAAGAAGAAAACCCATTATACTAAGAGCTATGCCCTGAGTGGTAGACTATCCAGACACTATCAATGGTATTCTGTTATACTTACAGACAGGTGCCTAGTGTAACTGTCATCTGAGAAGATTCATCCATCATCTGATAGAAACAGACTCACTGTTAAACATTATTAGGAGCTTGGGAAATCCTATGGAAGAGGGGGAAGAAGCATTGAATGAGCCACGGAGGAAAAGGACACAACAAGAAAACCAACAGAAATAACTAACCTGGGCCAATGAAGGCCCACAGAGACTGAATTGCCAAACAGAGAGAATGCATGGGATAGATCCAACAAGTCTGTGTCACACATGCAACAGTTGTGCAGCTTGGTCTTCAGGTAGAACTCCTAACAGCAAGAGCCAGGGTTGGACTGACTCTATTGCTTGTCTTTGGATCCTGTTCCCCCAACTGGGATGCCTTACCTAAACACAATAGTAGAGGATGTACTTAGTTCTATTGCAATCTGTTATGCCAAAATAGGTTGAGACCCATGGGACTTCCTCTTTTTTATGAGGAGAAAAGAGAAACTGGAGGATAGAGGGAAGTGGAAGTGAGAGGTAGGGACTGGGAAAAAAGGAGGGAGGGGAATATTGATGGAACTGTAAAAACAATTTTAAAATATAATACATTTTAAAAATTATAAGAATATCAAAAAACAAACAAGTGGAAACCTATATTCAACAAAATTGGAAAATCTAAAAGAAATGGATAATTTTCTCAGTAGGTACAACTTACCAAAGTTAAGTCAAGATCAGATAAACAATTTAAATAGATCTGTAACCTCCAGTGAAATACAGACAATTATCAAAACTTGGCTAATCAAAAAAAAAATAGTTGTGAAAAATACTAAATAAAACACTTGCACAACAAATCAAGGAACAAATAAAAAAGATCATGCACTATATCCTTCATCTCAGAGATGGAGGGATGGATCAGTATTCAAAAACCAGTTAAGGTAATGTGCTATATAACCAAACTGACATGAATAAAAGTCCATACGCACATGATCATCTCATTAGATGCAGTAAAGTCCTTTCTCCAATAACTATTTTTTCCTGATAAAAGTCTTTGAGAGATTAGAGATACAAGGTACTTATCTAAAAGTAATGAAGGCAATGTATAGCAGGCCTATAGCCAACATCAAAATAAACTAAAATCAAAGAACAAGACAAGGTTACCCACTTTCAATTTCTATTCAATATAGTACTTGAAGTTCTAGCTAGGGCAGAAAGACAACTGAAGGAGATCAAGAGAATACAGCTTGGAATGAAGAAGCTAAAGTGCTGTTATTTGCAGATGATATGATATTATACATAAAGTGATCCTAAAATTTCCATCAAGGAACTCTTACAGCTGATTCATATTTTCAGTGTAGTGGCTGGATACAAGATTAATTAAACAAATAAATAAATTTGTATCCTTCCTATACACAACCACAAATGAACTGAAAAAGAATACAGGAAAGCAACACCTTTCACAACAGCCTCAGACAATAAAAAATGTTTTGGAGTTACTTTAGCAAGGTAATTGAAAAACTTCTATGTTAAAAACTTCAATATTTGAAGAAAAAATTTGAAGATGATACCAGAAGATGAAAAGATCTACCATGCTCATGGATCTGAAGCATTTAGCATAATAAAAATGGACATCCTAAGATGGGCAGTCTATAGAATCAATGCAATCATCTTCTATATTCCAACACATTTACAGATCTTGAGAGGACAATTCTCAACTTCATATGGAAAAGCAAAAATCAAAAGCAAAAGCAGAATATCTAAAATCAATTTTGAACAATAAAAAATAAAAACAAACAAACAAGAAAGGAAAATAGCAGCAACAAAAACAAACTGTTGGAGGTACAATCATCCTTGAATTCTAGTTGTTTTCTAGAGCTACAGTAACAAAAATCTCATGGTATTGGAATAAAAACATACACATTTAGCAATGATATCAAATGAAAACCAAGACGTAAACTCAAATACCTATGGACACTTGATTGTTTTTTTTTTTTTATAAAGAAGCCATAAATCACACGAGAAAAAAAAGAAAGCATATTCAATAAATTGTATTGGTAAAACTGAAGGTCTTTATATAGCAGAATACAAATAGATCCATATTTATCATCTTGCACAAAACTCAAGTCAAAGTGGATCAAAGACCTCAGCATAATCAGAATATATTGTACGAGAAAAGAATCTGTTTTCCATTAAGACAACAAAAACACCTTGCCCGTGACAGCCTTAAGAATATAAGCTCTTCTACTGTAAGGCCTTTGGGAAAGTGGCCACAAACATTTCTATATCAACATAATTTCATTCTGTAGCATGAACTTTGAAGTACTGCTTCTTAGAATGACTGTTTTATCAGTGTTTATATCTGGTCTAGTTTGAAATATCATTCTTTCGTCATGACAATGTGTTGGTAATTATTAATTAAGGAAATCTCAAGTGGGATATTGTAAAACCAGATGTCCTTACTTGCTTTTTTTGTAACTATGTATCTCTCCTGATTGTAAGCTAAGCTGGACCACAGTGTTATCATATACCAGGACAAAGTCTCCTTTTGAGTTCAGTGTATATATGCAAGATTCCAGATACATTCATCAAAAGACAGTACACAAGCAAAATACAGCTAGCTATAAATGCATGGAGGGATCTCCAGCATGAGAACATAGAGTCCCCAGTGAGCTTGTGTAAATTCCTATGCCACAGATCTGTGAGCCATATAAATAGTGGTTTGGAGGCTCTGAATATCCACATGTTTCGTTATGAAGCAAAAATACAACTGGCATATTTTCATAATAACTTATTTGTGCTAATACTAAATCTCTGTGCAGTGATTCTCTGCATTTAGCATGGCATCCTCTCCTGATATTTTCTTAATGGATTTTGCAGTTTGAATGTGTGTTTTTACACAATATTTTATATTTCCAATGAAGAAGAGATCCTCTCTAGTTTTCCATCATTGGATGCTGATGTTTCAATTGGTGCAAATTGATACTCATTCTGAGAAGATCATACTGTAGCATGCATGGAATGGATGTTAATTATGAGTAACTGCACGTGCATTCTGTTCTTCTGAGTCAGTGCCTCATTTGTTATAAAAGATGCATTGTTTTGATTGACATTGTAAATATTCTGAGTAAATGTAGATGTGGGTACCCTGTGGTGCTCTATATGTTAAGGGTACTAAATGCTTTCTTAACTCAGGGTAATTTCAAGTTATGGTGGGTCAGGAAATAACTCCAATGTAAATTAAGAGACAACATCTATGCAGATAATTACATCTAGCAAATTTCAACTACACAAATAACTTCTGTTAAACTTTTTTACCTTATTAGACATAATTCATCTTAATTCTTGACATACTTTTTTAATTCAGAAAGCTTTATGGAAGTAATGAATTTGCAAGAAAAAAAAACCTACTACTTCATGATACAAATATTTTCAAGAAGCAACTGGAAACTGCTGGGATATTTTCTGAACACAATTAGATTTGGAGATTAATGGATTAATAACAATGCTGATTGTATTCTAGCAATTTAACAATAGTGCAGAGACAGTAAGGAAATCTTTGTGTTCATTCAGTTGCCCCTCTACTAAGCACCCTCAATAGTAAGTATTATGATGTAAATTTTTATGTTTGTCCTAGATAGCATTTCTATTGCAGTGATAGAACACAACTGAAATCAAGTTGGAGAAGAAGGAGCTTATTTCATTTTACAACTTTAAGGGTCCATTCTATTACTGAGGAAAGTCAAGGTAGGATCTCAAACGTGAACCTATAGACAAGGGCTGATACAGAAGCCATGGAGGAGTGCTGCTTACTGCCTTGCTCCTTTTGGCTTGTTCAGTCTGCTTGCTTCTATTCCCCAAATTCCCAGGGGTAGCACCAACTCACAATGGGCTGGGACATCCCAAATTAAACACACACAAATTGTGCTATAGACTTGCATACAGGCAAATCTTATGGAGGCATTTTCTCAATTGAGAGTACCTCTTCCTAAATAACTTTTAACTTATGTCAAGTTGACAGTAAAGTAGCTGGGGCAATTTCTCATCTCCCATTTTTTCTCACTTAATACATTTTAAGCATTATAGATAGAATTTAGAACTCCATATATACCAAGCAAGTGCTTGACTACTGAGGACACACAACTGCTCATCCCCCCTAAAGTAAGGTTTTATTTTCTGTACTTTGACAATTAGTCTAAACATTTTAGGGTATTTTTGGTGAATTCTCAGCTGTAGAGCTGTTAAAATACTAATAAATTGAGTAGAGCATTGTTCAGCCTCCATGTGTATGTGGGTTTTCTTTTGTTTTTGTTGCCATTGAAGACCACCCTTATTCCATAGTGATCTGATAGGAGGCATGGGATTAGTTCTATCTTCTTATATCTGTTGAGGTCTGATTTGTGACCAATTATATGGTCAATTTTGGAGAAGGTACCATGAGGAGCTGAGAAGAAGGTGTATTCTTTAGCTCTAGGATGAAATGTTCTATATATATCTGTTAGTTCCATTTGGTCCAAGGCTTCAATTAGATTCACTGTGTCCCTGTTATATCTGTTATATCTGTTGAGGTCTGATTTGTGACCAATTATATGGTCAGTTTTGGAGAAGGTACCATGAGGAGCTGAGAAGAAGGTGTATTCTTTAGCTCTAGGATGAAATGTTCTATATATATATCTGTTAGTTCCATTTGGTCCAAGGCTTCAATTAGATTCACTGTGTCCCTGTTTAGTTTCTGTATGCTCCACTATGTTCATAGCAGCCTTATTTATAATAGCCAGAAGCTGGAAAGAACCTAGATGTCCCTCAACGGAGGAATGGATTCAGAAGATGTGGTATATTTACACAATGGAATACTACTCTGCAATTAAAAACAATGAATTCACGAAATTCCTAGGCAAATGGTCAGAACTTGAAAATATCATCCTTAGTGAGGTAACCCAATCACAAAAGAACACACATGGTATGCAGTCACTGATAAGGGGATATTAACCCAGAATCTCGGAATACCCTAGTCACATTTCACATATCAATAGATTTCTAAGAAGATGGAAGGAGAGACCCCTGGTCCTGGAAAGACTGGATGTAGGGGAACGCCAGGACAGAGAAGGGAGAGGGGTTTGAATGGGGAAAAGAGGGAGGGAAGGGAGCTTATGGGACTTTCGGGGAGGGAGGAAACGGGAAAGGGGAAATGATTTGGAATGTAAATAAAAAAAACTTAGAAAATAAAATTTAAAAAAAAATAAATTAAAAAAATAAAATAAAGCCACTCTAGCATGAAAAAAAATACTAATAAATTTTAAATAATAATTGACTGTGGCTACAACATTTTCAAAAGAGTTTTTTTTTCATTTTCTTTCTTTGATATTCAGACACTCTGATCAAATGATCACAAAAACAAACAAACAAGCAAAACAAAACAAACAATTCTTCACTTTCACCCCGTTGGTAATACTATAATGCCATTTCAAACCTTCTTACATCATGAAGTAAAAAGTATTTTCCCACTATGGGTCTGTGAAATTACCATGGCCGGTAGATGTGAAGAAAGTAATGCAGCTGTGACCATGACCCGACATTCGGCTGAAGTTCTCATGGTTTTGCTCACATGCATGGTCTCCTGACTCAGTGAGTCTACTGATGTGGCAACGTTCAATAAAGTATAGGCCACATGGACCAGAGACCTTAAATCATACTCATGAGTTAAGCTGCATCATCAATTTCACATGAAGTTCATAAGCTGATGGAAGAAGTGTGACCAAACCTACCTGGGACCAGTTTCACCCACCAAATACAAGCAGAACCATGCGACAGATATTTAGTCTCATGAAAAATAATTCATCTCTTGTAGGTCATTGGGCTTTGAAGTGGTTTGTGAGGCACGAATGAAAGACGTGATGTACAGAAAATAACCAACTGTTTATATTTCTTCCATTGTTCTAACAGTCAAGTTTTGCATATACATATGTAGGCAACAAGCTTATATGTGGTCAATATTATTTTATAAAATTTTACAATTTAAAATTTTAAATTCTGCTGGATTATTTTAATTAATGGACTACATTACATTTAGTAGATATTTAGTTTTTTTTTTATCAATTTGTGAGGTTAATCATATTAAATGAGATCACTTGCTAAGTTTTCTTTTCTTCTTTTCCTTAAAAGTACTCAGCTTCTCTCCAAATGGATCTTGAGAAAATATTAACAGTTTTTGAAGCTACTTTGGGTTTAAAATAATGTACTGAAAGGTGGTGGCCAAAAACTTTTAAAACTCCAACCTGATGTGTTTATCATCTAAGTAGGAAGCAAGCTCAATTAAAGGAACCAAACTAATCGTCAAGTCTTCAGTGATTCTCTATGTTAAAATAGTAGGTATTAAAATACCTGCTTATTTAAAAACTATATATCGTAAATAAAGACAGAAAAATCATGGCTCCTGGAAATGATTCAGTGCACTATCATTTTTACTTAGATAAGATAAGCACTTGCTAACTATGAGCATATTCTCTGTAATAGGATGTTTACCCTACTTTGATAAGGGTAGCTATTACTGTCAATTTCTCCTCTGAAAGGTCACATATGGGAAAATAGCATTCACTGTGAGCTTATCGACTTGGCTCTGAAATTGTGTTGTTAGTCCTAATGGCTGCTATGAAAAGCAGGCAGTAATTGTTTCAATTCTTTCTCCAATCCTGGGCAAGGCTGGGATTTGCATGCTACCTTTGCAGGTGCTGTGTGTGTTAGGGCTCTTCTAAGCTGTTAGCTCTCATTAACTTGTCCTTGTTTTAGCTGACATTGTCATTCATGGCTGCAGAGGACAGTAAATGATGGTCTAATGTCACTTCTCTAATTACTTGGCATCTTGCACTAAAGTTTAATCCCCCTGGGTCGATAGATACTCTGGGCTTGGTATTCAGCAAACAAGAATGGATTTGCATGTGAGGATATCTGCAGGCAACAGGAGTGTGGTGGACGTTTTAAGGGGCTTACTAACTGTGTGTCTTTGATAAATCTCGCCTGAACCAAAATGCTGATTTATGAAGAGCGAACATTAAAACTCTGCTTGGATACGCCAGAATCCGAACTGGAAGGTGCCGCGTGAACTGATTTATGAAAATGTAATAACCTAATGCTTAAATACATTTGATTAATTGAACCACACCCAATTTCTCCAAGAGAGATTTTTGTTTTAATTTTTGTTGCCTTTTAGTAGATGAGAAAACTGAGATGTTAGGCTGTTTGCCCAGCTCTGTGCCATAAATCACCAGCATGGCTTGGATTAGCATTCTGTGAACTTGTACTCTCTTCATAAATTCATGTCCCTGAATCTATAGGGCTGATGATGAGAGGTTTTTAGAAGCTGGATTATCATTACATTTGCATGAACTGCATATCCCTTAAAACTACGTTGTTCTTAACTAGTCTAGCCCAATAAAATGATAAAACCAAACAGCAAACAGGCAAATAAAACATAGGTTAAGGCTACCTCTTCCTGTGTTGGAAGCCCATAATTTATGTCACTTTCATTCCTTATACAAGAAAAGAATGCACAGAAGAAAGAGAAATGAACAGATTTGAGTCACAGGATTCATAATGCTATACTGTGACCTCTTTAAGTGTCAAATTATTTTTTGCTGTATTTCAAAGGATTTTCAGAGTTATTTAATGGTTTAGGAGAAGATAAGTTGAAATGGTTCATGACAAATCATTTGGCCTTTTATCCTTTGGTATTTTATTTTAAAATAAGATCAAATCTATAATCTTAACATTAAAATACTGTATAACTTAGCCCACAGGATGTATTTCAAGATGTGGAATTTTCTATAAAATTATGGTAAGATTTCTAAATAGAACTAAGCATTTTCTAGGAATTTTTATCACAACATTTCAGGGGAGAAATAAATCATCCAAATTGTTTCTAAATATATTTCTTTATTTTCAGCCTTCACTAATTCTTCAACCAGATTGAGACATGCCCTTTCTTCTCAGGTTTCTTTTGTTATGACTATGCAAAAGTAAAAACCAGTTGAATAAAGAGAATTCATTTTATGTCTCTGGAGACACTCCAGATAACCTCCTTGGTTCCATGTGGATCATTTTCTTTTCTTTCAAATTCAGGACAATTGGGAGTCAACTCAGATTTTATTACTTGAGTCATTCATGTTGTTTTCTGAGCTATATAGAGGGGAGCAGATAAGGAGACATGATAAAAGAATTTCTCTGTAAGTCAGGGAAATTTATTCGTTCTACAGTAGGGTTAAGGGAGGAGATCCTTAATCCTGTAACTCAGTATTCGAAAGTATCTCAGAGGAATAATTGTATATCAGAAATCGGATCTCCACCTGTTCTTGAGGATGACAAGCAGATTATTATTATTTCTATTGGATTTTGATTGACATCACTAATACCGTGGACTTACTCTGAAAACAGGATTAATACGAAGGAAGAAATTGAAAATAATCTAAAGATACTTCCAATTTTCATTCCACAGTAACATTCCACAAAAAATTCTGTGTTTGGAATGTAAAGTCAAGCATTCTTCTACTTTAATTTAGACTCATGAAAAATTTAGTGAAAAGGAGAAAAGGAGAAAAGATAAATTGTAATATAGTGTTCCTGTTTGAAATGTTCTGAGTGGTAGGAAACAACCTATAAGTATTTCTCAGAGCACCACCCTGGCTTATGTCATTGGATAGATTTCTAAAGGGAGAAGAAGCTATGTAAGGGTTCCATCTGTACTTTGTATGATTATGTCTCAACATCTCTGCACAAACTAAGTTTTCATTATGAGAAGATTTACTAAATTATTTATGGTTCTTACCTATGCTCAAACCTATATCCCCAGGAGAATAAGAGACAGATCTCCTTTATCAGTTTTACCTAGAAGTGTGAAGAAGAAAAGTGAGAATCTTGAAATCTTACTTTGTTCAATTAGGGGAGAGTATTTGGAGTGATGACAGATTTTTGTGGTTATAAGATGAGGACACAATATTTTAGACAACAGGAAATAGTGAACTTCTCCCCTCCCTTCCCCTCTGCCCCCCTCTCCTCCTCTCCTCTCCTCTCCTCTCCTCTCCTCTCCTCTCCTCTCCTCCCCTCCCCTCCCCTCCCCTCCCCTCTCCTCTCCTCCCCTCCCCTCTCCTCTCCTCTCCTCCCCTCCCCTCTCCTCTCCTCTCCTCTCCTCCCCTCCCCTCATCTCTCTTCTCTTCCCTTCCCCTCCTCTCTTCTCTCCCCTCTTCCTCTCCCCTCCTCTCTTCTCTCCTCTTCTCTCTTCCCCTCCCCTCTCCCCTCCTTCCCTTCCCTCTTCTCCCCTCCCCCTCCCCTCCCCTCCTCTCCCCTCCCCTCCAGTCTCCTCTCCCCTCCAGTCTCCTCTCCTCTCCTCTCCTCTCCTCTCCTCTCCTCTCTTCTTCTGTTCTCTTCTCTCTTTCCCCTTCTTTCCCTTTCCTCCCCTCCTTTCTCCTCTTCTTTCCTCCTGTCCCCTCACCCCTACCTTCTCCTTCTTCCTTTCCTCCTCTCCTTTTGTGAAACATATGTGCCAAGTAGTATTTAGAATCCACTAGAAAAATGGTCACACACTTAGAAGTTGGAATTTAATAAAGAGCATTGCTATATTTTATAAGTTGTTGAAAGCAGAATAAAATTGAGCTCAGAGAGGAAATAGCAATTATCTGTAGCATTCAAGGCTCTCATTTAAAAAATAACTTTCATTACTGTTTAGGATTTATTTTCATTTTTGGAAGTTTCCTTTGTTTCAGAAAAATTACTTTAATAATGATAAGATGGTAAAGCAATGCCACAATTCAAAACAGGAAACAAACAGGCGAAGAGTAGGTAAAATGTTTTTCACTCTAGCTTGCAAAGGTTTTCTTCACTGTGCTAACAGATATATCCTCCATATTTTAATAATACTTCTAGCTAGTGGAATTGCTTTGTAAAATAAGCTAGAATGAACTAAAGGCAACTTTATTTATTTACTTAGTTATTTATTTCTATCTACACTCTATTCAACTTGCCAACAGGGTTACTTCTTGCCTGAGATAAAATGAAGACATATGTAAATAGTATAAACTGTACTTAGACACCATGGGCGATTAAGACGTGCTATGTCTTAACAGTGTCAAATTATCATTCCACCAATTTTCTTTTTTTTACCAGTCTCTCTCCAACGCTTTTAACACCAAACATTGTCTATCTTCAAGTTTGATACCTCACAATGTGAATTTAAGTTTGAGGATATTAAACAGAAAATTATATGCTATTAAGGGTAGACATAATCATATTAAATTATGTTTATTTAGGAAAAAAGTCAAGATGACACCAATTAGCTTGTACAGGACCATAAACTAACAAAATTCATTAGAATTGAGGCAATAATTCTCACATATTTTTATTTTAGGAACAATATAGGATATTAATGTTTATGGAAATCTAATAAGAATTCATAACACTGTAGTAAGAAGCAAAGCTCGAGTTCATGCCTCTTTGGACACCAGATTCAGAAGTCTCCAGGTACTCAGTGACTAAGCAGCTCTAGGTACAGATCTTTCATGAGGCACATAGCATTATCCAAACGTAGAAGAGGATGGCAAATGCCACAAATCAACATTAAAAGTACAAACATAGGGAAAATCCCACAAGCAAACTTAAATAAAGCAAACAATTACACAATAAATATAAAATACACATGTCAATTTTTTATACTTTACAGATATGTAAATCCAAATAAAACACTGTCAAGGGAGACTTGTTGGCATAAAGATAACACTGAGTCACCAAGTGAGTTTCCATTTTTCACTTGCATTAAATAAAATGAGTTCATTGTAAATTAATTTCCAAGTGAAAAGTTATCACACTGTTAAAATTAATTAATATTAGTATTAAATGTCACCCTAAATATAATTGTAAAAATCTGACATTCAATTCTTCTGTTTACATTTGGTAGAGAAATTAAAATTCTTTTAGATATACTGATACAATAATGTAAGAAGAAATTCAAATTAAATCTAAGGAGGTCAACATGTTGTTCTCATCAATATTATTCAATAATGAGAATTCCATGATTCAGGTACCAAGCAATATGAAAAAGATAAAATCAAAAAATATAAGCAAAAGATAAAAATCTTAATTTTGGTTGAAAATTTATCAATAGAGAAAATACTACAGGCTAAAGTGAGAAATATTAAAATAAGATTTTCAAAACATTACACACACAGTTATAAAACCTATAGGTTAATTATGCATCAATAGCATCCAATTCAAAAGTTAATTTTAAAGTATAAATAAAATTATGAAATATGTCTAGGTATAATTAAACAGTGAGTATAAGAAAAGAAGTACAATAATGAGAAAAATTTAAATGAGTTGAAAGGCACATAATGCCTTTAGTTAAAAATTTCAAAAATGGAATCTTAATTCATGCATACATTCAGTGTATTCATTAAGAAATTAGTCTAAAGTTTTAATGCAACTCACATTCTCATTTCTTAAACTTTTACAAAAGAAAAAGCCACTTAGAATGTTGCTAAATTCATGAAAACTGTGGTAGAAAACTAAGATTAGAGAAAAAAGTCATTGAGCCAACTTATAATATAATTTGACTTTGAACTATATGAAAATAGCTCAATAATTGAATCATTTGTGATATGTGCCATTTGGTCATAAAATAAAACTATAAACCTATAGCATACAACTTTTTTTTAAAAAAAAATCTATAAAATTACTTAAATAAAACCAAGTTCGAAAAAGGAATTTTTGGTATTTTATAACAATTATCATCTGGATACAATTATTACCTGTAATACAATGAAATTATAAGAAATATTAATACACTGTACATTTCTTTTTTTATTTTATTTTATTTTTTTAATTTACATTCCAAATCACTTCCCCTTTCCCGTTTCCTCCCTCCCCGAAAGTCCCATAAGCCCCCTTCCCTCCCTCTTTTCTCCATTCAACCCCCTCTCGTTACTCTGTCCTGGCGTTCCCCTACATCCAGTCTTTCCAGGACCAGGGGTCTCTCCTTCCATCTTTTTAGAAATCTATTGATATGAGGATTGTGTCTAGGGTATTCCGAGATTCTGGGTCAATATCCCCTTATCAGTGACTGCATACCATGTGTGTTCTTTTGTGATTGGGTTACCTCACTAAGGATGATATTTTCAAGTTCTGACCATTTGCCTAGGAATTTCGTGAATTCATTGTTTTTAATTGCAGAGTAGTATTCCATTGTGTAGATATACCACATCTTCTGAATCCATTCCTCCGTTGAGGGACATCTGGGTTCTTTCCAGCTTCTGGCTATTATAAATAAGGCTGCTATGAACATAGTGGAGCATGTGTCCTTATTGCATGCAGGTAAAGTCTCTGGGTATATGCCCAGGAGTGGTATAGCCGGATCCTCCGGGAGTGTCATGCCCAGTTTTCTGAGGAACCGCCAGACTGCTTTCCAGAGTGGTTGTACCAGCCTGCAATTCCACCAGCAGTTATCTACAAAGCCATCAGTAAAAGAAATTGGAGAAGGTTGAGAGTCTGGGAGACATCGCTCTGAATTAAGTGCTTGCAATGGCAAGCATGAGGACCTGAACTCATTTCACTGACACCTACACACAGTAGTTCAGCTCAGGGGTGGGTGTGCATCAATAATCTCACCAGTTTGCAGCAGACAGGCAGATTTGGTCTCCCTGAAAGCCAGTATAGCAGAATCAATAACCTCCATCTTTATTGATACTGCTTATGTAAAAACATATAAATGAGATGAAGATCAACAGAAGAAAACACCCAGCATTAGCTTTTGACCTCCTCATGCACATGTGTGCCCCCACAAGGAACACATAAACACACACACACACACACACACACACACACACACACACACACACAGGAAATGGATTAAACAACTAACAACTTATCAAATAAGATATTTAATTGTTAGCGCTACATGGAAGAAGAGTTAATTTTGCTAGCAATTATGAAAATCATAGCAAGAATCATTTAATTACAATCATGAAATATATATACACATACATACATACATACATACATACACACACACATAACAGGCATCACTTATTTGATGGAAATATTAGACTGTAGGTAAATGTTTTGAAGGTTATCAAACAGTGCAATTAAGCTACACATATTTATACATATTTTCCATTATATGTTAAGGAAAGTTCCTCAGTACTAACAGCAGCAGCAAGATTTAAAATAAACATTTGAATAAACACAAATTTACCTGGGTATATGTAAATAAACCATGTATGTACATGTGCCATAGAACAAATAATAAACATTAGAAATGTCTTTCAAATATTAGGAAAATGTTACATTGTGTATACTTGGAAAATAGTATCTCTATATGAAAACTAAAATAATAGTTGATGTTTGTAATATTTTTCTAAAGCCTGGACAGGGATCTGTGCCCAAGTCATTTTAGCAAAACACTTTCAGAATCTTATGATGGAAAAATTGCATAGTTAGTTCATACATAAAAATAGTGAGAGGGAGCATACCAGATGGCTTAAGATTTCAATCTGAGGATTATTCACAGGATCACATGGTAGAAGGAAAGAAGCAACTCAAGCGTGTCATCTTTGAACCTCCATATATGCACTGGAGAAATCTGTGTGTGCATGCAAGCTTGTGAAGGCAGACAGATGGATAGAAAGGCAGGCAGGCAGACTGACAGACAGACAGACAGACACACACACACACACACACACACACCCCACAGCACACACTGATGTGTTAAAACTAAAACTAGCCAAATGAAAATTATTTACAGCGAAAGAAGAAACAGTGCTGTAAATAATTACAGAGCAATTTACAAAAGGCCAAATAAATCAAGTTGATTGTATTCTTGGATGATGCTTGACTTGGACACGGTATTCAAAACAAATTTATTAATGCTTGCTGTATGGAAAACAATTGATCTAGGTCCATGAAATGTTGTTTATTAATTTGAAAATAAAAGTTTTAGTTACCTGGGAAATATTCTACATCTTTGTATCTCAGATGTGTGGAAGTTTGACTTGTGACTTTTGAAAACTCCATTGCTACTGAGCCTTGAAAAATAATCTGAGGAGGAGGGCAACCACATAGAAGACCAGCAGTCTCAAATAACCTGGACCCCCGAGATACCTCAGATGCTGAGCTACCAACCAGGCAGCATAAAGGAGCTGGTCCAAGGTTCTGATACATATACAGCAGAGGCCTGCCTCATCTAGCCTCAGTGGAAGAAGATAAGTCTAACCCTCATGAGGCCCCAGAGAGTAGGGAGGTGTGGCATCCTCTTGCATGCAGGGCGGTGGAGGAATGGGATGAAGAACTGTGGCATGGAGGACCTGGACAGGGGCAAGGACTGGACTCTAAAAACTAAAAGTAATTAAAAAATTAAGAAAAGAGAAGGAAAAAATACATGGTAAATATTATAGATGGGCAATGTATTGTTACAGGTCTGCCCCCATTGAGGAAGAGGAACTTTTTATTCTGTAAGTAAAAAGGACAAAATGGCAACCAACAAATTGGGAAAAGATTTTTACCAACCCTACATCGGACAGAGGGCTAATATCCAATATATACAAAGAACTCAAGAAGTTAGACCACAGAGAGCCAAATAACCCTATTAAAAAATGGGGTACAGAGCTAAACAATTTCCACCTGAAGAATATCGAATGGCTGAGAAGCACCTAAAGAAATATTCAACATCCTTAGTCATTAGGGAAATGCAAATCAAAACAACCCTGAGATTCTACCTCACACCAGTCAGATGACTAAGATCAAAAACTCAGGAGACAGCAGGTGTTGGCAAGGATGTGGAGAAAGAGGAACACTCCTCCACTGCTGGTGGGATTGTAAGCTGGTATAACCACTCTGGAAAGCAGTCTGGCAATTCTTCAGAAAACTGGGCATGACACTCCCGGAGGATCCGGCTATACCACTCCTGGGCATATACCCAGAGGCCTCCCCGGCATGCAATAAGGACACATGCTCCACTATGTTCATATTTATAATAGCCAGAAGCTGGAAAGAACCCAGATGTCCCTCAACAGAGGAATGGATTCAGAAGATGTGGTATATTTACACAATGTAATACTACTCTGTAATTAAAAACAATGAATTCACAGAATTCTTAGGGAAATGGTCAGAAATGGAAAATATCATCCTAAGTGAGGTAACCCAGTCACAAAAGAACACACATGGTATGCAGTCACTGATAAGGGGATATTAACCCAGAAGCTCAGAATACCCAAAACACAATTCACCTATCAATTGATTCCTAAGAAGAAGGAAGGAGAGACCCTAGGTCCAGAAAAGACTGGATGCACCAGTGTAGGGGAATATCAGGACAGAGAAGTGGGAGGGGGTTGACTGGGGGACAGGGGGAGGGTAGAGGGCTTATGGGACTTTCAGGGAGGGGGAACCTGGAAAGGGGAAATCATTTGGGATGTACATAAAGAATATAGACAATTAAAAAAAGATAAAAGGATTACTTTTTGCTTAGCATTTTGCTTAGCATTTTGCCTCAGAAGAATGTAGTGCCCTCCAAACCTAACCAAAGGCCTTGCACAGGAGAAACCTGTAGACACGGTTGCCTCAAGGTAATCAGGTGAGCAGAATGAAAGTTTAATGCTTACAAATTGCATACCCTCAATACGCATTATTTCTTCCATGCTGATATATATTTCCCCTTACTCCAGAGAAGCTCAAACTGAGGAATATTTCACAGGACACCCAAGCAACACTCTTCAAACTTTTCACAGACAGTAAAAGAAATCAGGGTATGTCTAGAAAATTCCCCTTGCCCAAAGGCTAATGAAACATAAAAACTAGACACACCTCTGTCATCTCCATTGGGCCCTGAGAAACCCAGAAGCTCACACACACACACACACACACACACACACACACACACACACACACCACATACCACATCAGGGAAGACAAAACATATCCAAATAAGCATGTGGTACACAATCCCCATATTTTTTTGCTCATACTTTGCTTGTGACGAACGTACCCTATAATGTACCATGTCAGTAACAGGGAATGCCAAGTGCCGTAATAGGAACTCAATACATTTGCAACTTTTTTGTAAATGCAAAACTATTCCTTAATTAAAGGTTGATGTTTAATATTTTTTGGATTGTATTTTCATTTTTGGGACCACCAACATTTGAGCGCTACAACCCACTTTGAGATATCACAATAGATGTTTGAAAATTATCATTAGCAGGAGTAGAACAACAAGATGTTGTCATCTCTTTAAGTTAGTGTGGAGAGTGAGTTAGTTAACGAAGGGTGTGATAATCTGAGATGTGTCTTTTTTATCCCCTACTATGTCTTTAAGTGCTATTTTTCCATAGAAATTTGCCCACTGAAATGCGATGTCTATGAAACAAATTGGTAGGTGTCAAAAGCTGCACATCAGACGCTCAGAATTTGAATGCCTTACTTAAGGAACTGTTCTACAGGATAAGAACTCTGGAGGCTTTAGATATATTTGCACTTGCACTTACTTCCACTTTTGCGGCTGTAAGACAACCTTTTCATTGAAATTGTAGACAAAACAGAAAGTTACAAATATAGTTTAGAAATCATGTGCTCATATGAATTCTGTGAATGTGTCAAGAGCAAACAAAGCTATTCATTGTAGTGTATTGCGGGCATTTTCATAGAGAACTGTCAACCTTTTCTATGTAATCATCAAGTCAAGGAGAAGTGCAACTTGTCCTATTTAAATCACATATTTATCAAAAAGCTCTCATTTGCCTACTGTTAATTAAAAAATGAAATAAAATGAAGTGAAGATAATTTTGAAAATTAACAAGAATCACACATTCATTCTCTCTATCCCAATCCTCTGGGTTTTCTTTCTTTCTTTCTTTCTTTCTTTCTTTCTTTCTTTCTTTCTTTCTTTCTTTCTTTCTTTCTTTCTTTCTTTCTTTCTTTCTTTTTTCTTTACAATTTGGCAGGTGTTTGGTTCTCTGCAGTATGATTTTTTTTTAAAAAAAAAAAAGCAGGCAAGGATATCAAATTAAAAATGTATTTTGTTATCCATAAAGTGACAAGGTGACACTTAGGAGAGAAAGCATTCCATTGAGTTACTCATTTCAGTTGCCGTGTTAATGCATTGTTTTGGATACTGTAAAGCTAAGGCATACATGCTAGGAGATCCTTTATGTGCTTCTTTGTGTCTTTGGCCTTTATTTAAATTCTCTCTTTAGTTGCAATTTCAACCCACAGCTAAGACTTGGATTTCTGCTGTATCACTTTAACTCTTAAGAGTGTGATAAATTGTCATAGCTACTCCAGGGCTCTATCACCTTGATTTCCATATGGAAGAATCTTAAAGCACATCGATTCTCCTGTCATTAAATTTTAGATGATGGCTGTTTACCTGCTTCCAACCCTTTCCCACTACATTTCTCCACCATCCTTAAACTGGATTCTATATTTTCCTAATAAATTCCTTGGGCTTGAATCTTAATCTTAGGTGTTTTTTTCTCAGGAGCAAAGCCACTGTGAAAAGTAGTCAGAGTAACCATAAAAAAGGGGATAGGAAAGATTAGGAATGTACTCCTCTTAAATGCATGATATGTCACGGCCCAATGATTTGTATAAAGTTTTAAAGCTATTGAGCAGTATCTCATCTCTTGATTTAATGTTTTGAATAATTCATTTCTGACAGAGTGCTTTTATTTCAGGTTATAATCAAAAGCAACACATGCTTTGATAAGTATATAACAGACTAGAATAACTGTGACTTTAAATGTAGAGAATTCTTTTAGGAAAAAGGAAACAGAATCTGTATCTGGGGTTAGGCAGGTATTCTCTCCTAGAACCTAACAAGAAAGAACTCTTTCTTTGAGTAAACAACAAGATGGCTAAACTTACTTATAAAATGATAAGACTTTGGGACCTTGCTCAGCTTGAAAAGGGACACAAAGATACAGTACTTACCAAGTTACTTCCATTTATAAACTTAGCAAACATTTTGAGAAACACCTCTCCAACTTTGCTCTTTTATGTGACTCTATTTTTTGTTTACGATAATTTCAGTTGAGGTTTTTGCCATGTTCAGTTTTGTATGGTGTATAACTTCATGAATTCTAAAATTACACATTTTATGAGGACTGAAAGGTGAGAGTTTCTCGTGTTTAGAGCATAGAAGTTGTGTATCATCTAATTATTGGTGTTGCATACTGTAACCACAGCACACTGACATTTCAGAAGTATAGATCGAGCTCTGATGTAGAACAGAAGAAACTCCAGAAGCAGTAAAGAGAATTTTGGGATAGATGTAGCAACGATAATAATTATAGTAATGATAGTGCTACTGATAATTATATTAATAGCAGTTTCTGTTTATTGTAAGGTTATGAGAGGGCACACTGCATGGACCACTTTTATGTGGGCTACCTTATTTAATTACCACAATAACACCCTCAAATAGAGATGATTTTGATCAATCAGGTTATGAGGAAACTAAGGTTCAAAGCAGTCAACTAAGTTTTCTAAGGTCAGGGAATTGAGATAGAGATATATCGAAACCTAAATCCTGAAGTTCTTAGTGGTAATAAGAGATTGACTGATTGCTTTGAGGTTGGTGATTATTTCTTAAATGTTAAACACCATGTCAGCTATCTAGTTGAGTAAGCAAGCTAAAGCTGGCAAGATGTAACTAGCATAGGTTTTTTTGTTCTTGTTTTTGTTTTTTTCTGTGTGTGGGGATATGTACCTTCATACAGGTAATGAACAGGGCATAATTTTTTTTTTTAAATTTTCCTTCTGTAGCTCTATGGAATCTAGCATTTTAATTTTATGCTACAGATTTCTTAGTTGAAAATTTAGAATTTTTCCTTTTCTGGTGCATATTAGCTGAGGGACCACAGAAGGTTTGTGAGACTTAAGGAGAAAACACATTAATACAACTCTATCATTTGGCTGTTGGAGGTGCCTATCAGAACTAACACCTTAGGAAATATCAGTTTCTCTCAAGTTCTATAACTAACTTTGAATCATATGATTTTTTTAAGTTTTTTTAGCTATGTATTTATTGAACATTTTTATTATTTACATTTCAAATGTTATCCCCTTTCCTGGTCCCTCCCCCCCCAAAAAAAATACCCTATCCCATCCCCTCTCCCCCTGTTCACCAACCCACCCACTCCTCCTTCCCTGTCCTGGCATTACCCTATACTGGAGCATAGAGCCTTCTCAGGACAAAGGGCCTCTTCTCCCTTTGATGTCCAACAAAGTCATCCTGTACTGCATATGTACCTGGAGCCATGAGTCCTTCCATGTGTACTATTTGGTTGCTAGTTTAGTCCCTGGGAGCTCTGGGGGTACTGGTTGGTTCATATTGCTGTTCCTCCTATGGGGCTGCAAGACTCCAGGGAGTCAGGAAGCCTTCTGTGCACAGCCCTCCAGGAGAGAGTGGTCTCCCAGTAGTGCTTTCACTTCTGAACAGGGAGGTGAGATCTCCACCGGAGGGGAGCAGTTAGGATCACACAGGGCTTATGATCAGTGGAGCAGCTGGGACAGGAGCCTTCTGATCCCCATTTGCACCAGGGAGCCAGGTGGCTCTGCAGCCTTCTGTGCGCAGCCCGCCAGAAGAGAGTGAATCCTATGACTTCTTTGCATGAGATGAGATAATGGACTACTGTGTTTTATATAAAAATGGCTTCACACAAGTAACAAGAAGTACTGCTTTTCCCTGCCTTTCTCTTCACTTGCTGTGTAAATCACATGCCTAAAACTAAAACTGCATTACTTAATAACTAATGTGTCACTGTAATTCTTTCCCCACTGGGAGGCATTTATTGTCATTATTTCTATGCTTTCTTGCTATCTATTGTTTACATAATAGGGGGTTTTGTAAAAGTCTTCAGGATTGTATCATTTAATGGAAAATCTGATATGTTCATTTATATAATTTTTTTCTTGCTTGATTCCATAATTCATTAGAGAGATCTGTTTTTAGAGTTGCCAACACAGAAAGGAAATAAAAGAGAATTACCCCTGAGTAAAAACCTTATTAACAACCATTCAATGAGTTTAGTTTTTTTCTGGAAGGCTGACACTGTTTTTTTTTTGTTTTTTGTTTTTTTTCTGGCGTGTTGTTCTGTATTAAATGTCATACTGCTGGATTTCATGTACACATCGGAAACATTCTCCTAATTATCAAAGCACTTGAGAAAATTCAACCTGATTTGACCTGAGTTTCTGCTATAAAAATAAATGGAAAATACCATTAACAGTTATTAGCTATGAGGGGATAACAGAGACAAGAGAAAAATAAGGCTAAGTGATCTGAGATATACTCATCAATGTTTTAGCAGTCTTAATTACTACTGATGGTATTGTTCACACAGAGGCAGTGAGATAAAGATATGTCAATTGCTGTCACCCAAAATATTAAGACTTTCCAATGTAGCAAATTAAGAAATGCTAATGTTGAACTGAAATTTCACTTGTATCATTGTTCCATGCTATTGAGTTCATATACAGTTTCATATCATACAAAGGGTGAAGTCAAAGTTACAACTGTGTGTCCTAAAACTACTTATGGGACTATATGAGAAGAAAATAAGTTCTATAGGAATAAAGTGTACAATGATATTTCAGACAACATGAATTGAGTTCAAAATGTTTATTAAATTCCACCTATTAATAAAATAAAAAAAATAAAAATGCTATATTGAGTTTTAATTTAGCCCTATGTATTACTTAATTCTCTGTTATTCAAATAAATATTACGATCAAGATAAATTATAGAAGGAAATGTTTATTTGGGTTTACTGTTCCAGATGAACAATGCCCATCATGGTAGGAAAGCTTGGTAATGAGCTAAAACTTCGTGGCTGGAACTTGATGCTAAGAGCTAACTTCATTTGTTCCATTTCTTCAGTAGAGAGCACTGACTGTAAGTACAGAGGCTGTTTACGCTTATTTATTTATTTATTTATTTACTCCAGATTTTATTCCCCTCCCAGTTCACCTTCCGACTGTTCCACATCCCATACCTCCTTCCTGACTCCTGTCTCCACGAGGCTATTCCCACCTTCCCATCCCACCAACCCACTCAAAGAAACATACTTCTTGCAACAAGGTCTAAACCTTGCATCTCCTAAACCTCATCAAGTAGCACCATCAACTGGGGACCATGTAGTCATATGTCTGAGACTAAGTGGACATTTCTCATTGAAATTATCACATTCTGAAATCTCATTTTTAATTGGGATGTATAAAAAAATTAAAAAGTATACATTCATAAAGATGTAAGAATATATTTTGTGCTTTCTTAATCAAATATTTTTGAACACTGAAATTTTTATATTTTATTTTATTTTTTACTTTTTGAGATGGGGTATCTTGTAAGCCAGGCTGACCTCAACTGACATCAATTCTAAGGTACCCTAAAATCTTGATTTTTCTGTCTTTACCTCAAAATGCTTGTGGTATCTGGACAAGTGCTACATAGTTTTATGCAGTACCAGTGACCAAACTTCAAGCTTGAATGTAATTGAAAACATTTCATTTACATTTCCTGTGAGTATCTGCTGGAGTAAAAAGGCATATATAATTTTGAAGAAGAACAATATTTTTTATTTTATTCTATTTTATTTTTATGAAAAGTGAATTTTAGAAAAAGCTGAAAGGATTGAGGGAAATAGAAAACAAATTAAAAAAAATTCTAGGAAGAAAAAAAAACACTATTACGAAACCTCAGCCTCTCATATTTTACTTAGCCATGGAGCATGTCTAAGGAAATTGGTAACTTTAAATATGCCTTTCCTTGCCTACACATTTTCCTATATTTTACTTGCATTTTAGTTTCCCCTTTTGCCAAAATACCATTTGCATTATGTTATTTATTTACTTTACATCCTGATCACAGCTTACCTTCCCCCCTTTCTTCTCAGTCTCTTACTTTCCCTTCCCCTCCCCTCCCCACCCATCCCTCTTCCCCTTCTCAGAAAAGAGCTTTCCCATGGATATTAATCAGTCTTGGCATATCAAGTTGCAGTAAGACTAGACACCTCTTCTTTTATTGAGGTTAGACAAGGTAGTCCAGGTGGGAGAAAGGAAGTCAATGTAGTTAGAGACAGCACCTGCTTCTACTTAAGCATTACCCAGAAGCAAAACCAATACATATGTGCAGTGGTCCAAATTCTGTCTCATGCATGCTTTCTGGTTGGCAGTTAGTTTAGTCTATTGGTTTTCTTCTGGTATCCTTGACCCCTCTGGCAATTTTTTTGTCCTTCCTCCCCCTCTTCCACAGGATTCCCCAAGCTCTGCCTAATGTTAGGCTATGGATTTCTGAATCAATTTCAGTTGCTGGATGAAGCCTCTCTGATTACAGTTATGCTAAGCTCCTGTCTGCAAGTATAGTAAAAAATCATCAATAGTGTCAAGGGTGGGTTCCTTCTCAAAGCATAGGTCTCAAGTGGCCCTTCCCTCAAATTTTGATCTGCATTTTGCCCCTTTACAGTTTGTAGGCTGGACGAATTCTGAGTCTAAGATTTTGTGTCTGGGTTTGTGTCCCAGACACAAAAGTGTTTAGAAGTCTTGCCTGGTTACAAGAGATGGGTAGTTCAGGCTCCATATGCCCCAATTGTTAGATATCTTAGCCAGGGTCACCCTCATAAAACCTGTGAGTTTGCATTGCCCTAGGTTTCCAGCTTATCCCGCTGTTGCCCACCAAATTCAGTTGTCCTACTAATTTCTCCCACCCTCCTTCCCCCACCTCATCCCTCCTGTTCCAATCCCTTCCTCTGTCCAGTCCCTCAAACCAGATACAGTCCCTCCAACCAGATACACTAAATCTGATAGAAAACAAAGCTGGGAAATTTCTCTGAACACATTGATATAGGAGACAACTTCCTGAATAGGACACCAACAGTTCAGGCATGAGACCAACAATTAATAAATGGGACCTCATGAAACTGAAAAGCCTCTCTAAGGCAAAGGACAAGGTCAAAAGGACACAACTGCAGCCTATAAAATAGGAAAATATTTCTACCAACTCCACATCTGGCAGAGGGCTGACATCCAAAATATATAAACAACTTAAGAAACTAGATATCAACAAACTAAAATAACCCAATTAAAATGGAGTTCAGAGCCAAACAGAATTCTCAACAGAGGAATCTCAAATGGCCAAGAACCACTTAAAGAAATGTTCAACATTCTTAGTCATCAGGGAAATGCAAATCAAAGCATCTCTAAAGTTACATCTTGCATCCATCATTATGGCAAAGATGAAAAACTCAAGAGATTGCATATGCTGTGAAAGATATGGAACAAAGCAAACACTTTTTCATTGCTGATGGAAGTGCAAACTTGTACAATCACTTTGGAAATCAATTTGGCAATTTCTTAGAAAATTGGGAATAGTTCTATTTCAAGACCCAGCAATACTACTTCTAGGCATATATGCAAAAGATATCCCATTATACCATAGGGATATGTGCTCAAATATGTTCATAATAGTTTTATTCTTAATAGCCAGAAAATGGAAATAACCTAGATATCCCTCAACTAAAGAATGGATAAAGAAGATGTGGTACATTTACATAATTCAATACAATTCAGCTATTAAAAACAAAAACATCAAGAACTTTGCAGGCAAGTGGATTGAACTGAATGAGGTAACAGACCCAGGAAGGCAAACATGGTGTGTACTCACTTGTAAGTGGATGTTTAAAGTACATGATAACCATGCTATAATCCACCGACCCCAAAAAGCAAAGTAACAATGAAGGTTCAAGGCAGGGATTCTTGAATCTCATTGAGAAGGAAAATACATGCTCAAATATCATTTTTAGGCACTAGTATGAGAACATTTTCTTTTTAAACCCATTATTAATGACCGTATAGTTTTATTTCCTTTTAGTCAGAGAATGATCTTTGTGTTTCTTGAATCTTTGAGAGTTTGGAATGTTATGTTATTTATTTTATTATATTCACTGAAGAACAAATATATGAAGCATCAATATTTTTTTAAAATTATGTTTTTTATCTTCAATCACATAACTTATGGCACACTTTAGTATTTAGAAGTGACCTTCATTCATTTACATATCTGCACATCGTCTTCCTATTTTTAGAAAGACCTTAAAATCTTTATATTTGAGTCAGGAATTTCTCTCTACCGCCTCTTGCTTTACTTTGTTTTGTAAAATTTTTCTGCACTCGCATGGCATAAAATTTCCATCACTTTTCTCCCTCTCTCTTAGCAAACAGTCTGTACAGAGAAATGTGTACATAGCAGAATCTAAGAAGCTGAAATTAAGTTACAGAAAGCAAAGACTTCAATGTTTTATGTAGTCAGGCAATAAGTTGAAAATCATTATGACCCAAGAAACCCCTGAACTCTTCTCAGTGACTTAGATGTGCATACTCAGTTTTAACCTACCTGGGTTTGCTTTTTCCTGCTTTGAACATGCATAATTATTAGTATGATGCCAATCTATATAAGCTAATAAGATGTTTCTAAGATTTATTCACATGTCATATTGCAATGGCATATTTGTCCTAACTGGGTACATTGTGCTACATTATTTGTTCACATTGACAGTCCACACAGTTCTTCAGAAAGAACTGCTAGTCATTAACGGGAATTGTGAAAGCAAAGAGCCTCCAAAGGTCGCTTTTGCGATGTTCTGTTTTAATGACACCGCCCTTCTTCTACTCTTTCTTTACAGGAAAACCTACATCTCTGTACTGAGAATGGCAGGTGTTATACAGAAGTTGCTGGTGTTACTCATATTATTTTGTTGGAATGTTGTTCCAATAATGTCCTTTCTTCTATCCTTCCACCTCACCTTCTCTTCTTCCCTCTTTCCTTCTTTCTTCCTTTGGTCCCTTCCTTCCCTTTCCACATCATAAATTGCATTCTCTTTCTTTCCCTTCACCTTCCTTACCCCTCCTTACCTTTTATTTTAATTAACCATTTATTAATTTATTTTTACAACCCAGGGTCTTTTAAGTACAAGCATTTAAGTGTCTTATGCTTCTATGGAAAGATGCAAGGGTTGACTTCAAGTATTGCCTATTCCAAATACAGAACTGCTAGAACTGGGAGAAAATATTCTTTCTCTCTCTCTCTCTCTCTCTCTCTCTCTCTCTCTCTCTCTCTCTCTCTCCCTGTAAATATAAAATGTCCTTCCATTTTGCTAATATTCTATGAGAACTCTAGCTGCTCTACATATTAATTAAATACTGACATGTTTAGTCATGTAGGTTTTCATTCACTATATGGTGGAATTTTCAATTCAATGTAATTAACTTTTCTCTAATGGCTGAGTATGTAAGTTGTCAATCTCCGTGGCTGTTACTTTTATCAGGTCCTCAGTAAAAGTTTTTCAAGAATTTAATAAGGATGCCAACTGGAAAGTAGGTAAGTTTTACTTATTTGATTTCTGATATGATGGATTTTCTTGCTCTTTCTCTAAGGCCTTTCCATCCTGCTCAACACCCATGGCTACTTATCTCAAGCAGTATGAGTTTTTTCCTTCTCTCCTCTTCCAAGCAGCTGTTAAGATTTACAGCATGTTTGCTCTAGGACTCTGGAATGTTCACCTTTTAAACTCTTCAAGGCCTGACACTATTACTGATATTATGGTGTGTTTAGATAGGAGCCTACCATGGCTGATCTCCAGGAGGCCCAACAAGCAGCTGATTGAGACAGATGCAGATAATTACACCCAACCAATGGAATGAAGTTGGGACCCCTGTGGTTGAATTATGGAAAGGCTGCAAGAAGCTGAGGAAGAGGGCAACCCCACAGGAAGACCAGCAGTCTCAACTAACCTGGACCCCTGAGATCTCTCAGACACTAAGCTACCAACCCGGAATCACGCATTAGCTGGTCCAAAGTCCCTGACATATATATAGTAGAGGACTGCCTGGTCTGGCTTCAGTGGGAGATGAGGCACCTAACCCTTGAGAGACTTGAGATCGCAGGGAGGCAGGGAGTGGGAAAGCCTGGCATGGTATAAGGGATGATGAGACATCCTCTTGGAGACAGAGTGGAGAAGACGTGGGATGAGGAACTTTGGAGGGCAGACATAGAGGGGGGTATTCTTTTCTGTGTTACAAACAACCTTGTCAGAGACAATGGGGAGGGGGTAGGGAGTAGGGAGTAGCTGGGAGGGGGTAAGAACTCTGGGGACTGGGACTGGGAAGCATGGCAACATTTGGAATGTAAATCAATAAAATAATTTAATTGAAAATCAAAAAAAAAAACCCAAACAAAATACAAAAGAGTTCAATATAAAATTAATTGGAAGTTTTAGTCTTCTAAAGAAGTCAAAAGAAAATGACAAGAAAAAATTTAGATATATAATTGTTTAGAATTATGCATGGAAAATATACATACACTCAATCACACCTGAAGACACACACACACACACACACTCACACACATACACACCACAGATATACGAAGTTCAGATAATTGCAAAAAAGAATAAAAACAGAACAACACAATACTAAAAAAACTGAAAGTTCTTGAAAGCAATACAGAAGAAAACAGCAAAGGGCCACGTTACAAACCAAAGACTAGGCACAGATCACATTGAGCTTCTCAGTACAAGCCACAGAAGCCAAAAGACAATTGACTTTGCTTTTAAACCTTTTCTCCTGTTTTCTTCCACAGCACAATGACACATAGTTGGAACAGTTTACTCCTGTTTCTCTATCACCAGTGGATTTCCTCATTATAGTCATTTTTCTTTTTGGTTTCCTCACATTGTATGACTTGTATATTCACACCCTGGTTAATCAATCTTCACTCCATTGTGTTTGTCTACCCAATAGAATTTAATTGTTTATTCTTTGTTGTCTCCCATTTTAGGATCTTTCTTCTTTCTTTCTTTCTTTCTTTCTATTCATCTATATTTTATAACTTCAATTTCTCTGCATACAATTCCTTTATTTGAATTCATTGTCACACAAATTTGCTTTACTTCACTTTCGATACAAATACAAATTAAAGATATCAAAATAGAATTTTTTATCAACATAGGTGCCAAATTTGGTAAACATCTTTTCCCCCCAAAAGCATATATTTAATTTCTCCATTCTTCTTCAAATATTGAGGCATTCAGATTTCTTTACTAGACATAATTTTATTAATATTATTAATTTTTTGCTTTTTCTAGTATGTAGTTTCCTTCCTTTTGTTAGTGTTTTCCATTCATTATCCTTTGAAGGACTAGATTTGTGGAAAGATACTGTGTAACTTTCTTTTTGTCATGGAATACATTGGGTTCTCCATCTATGGTAATTGAGAGTTTTGCTGGGTATAGTAGCCTGGGTTGGCATTTGTGTTCCCTTAGGGTTTGTATAACATCTGCCCAGGATCTCTGGCTTTCATAGTCTCTGGCGAGAAGTCTGGTGTAATTCTGATAGGTCTGCGTTTATGTTACTTGACCTTTCCCTTACTGCTTTTAATATTCTTTCTTTGTTGAGTGCATTTGGTGTTTTAATATGTGATGGGAGGAATTTCTTTTCTGGTCCAATCTATTTGGAGTTCTGTAGGCTTCTTGTATGTTCATGGGTATCTCTCTCTTTAGGTTAGGGAAGTTTTCTACTATAATTTTGCTGAAGACATTAACTGGCCCTTTAAGTTGTAAATCTTTACTCTCTTCTATACCTATAATCCTTAGGTTTGGTCTTCTCATTGTGTCCTGGATTTCCTGGATGTTTTAGGTTAGGAGCTATTTGCATTCTGCATTTTCTTTGACTGTTATATTAATGCTTGCTATGGTATCTTCTGCATCTGAGATTCTCTCTTCTATCTCTTGTATTCTGTTGTTGATGCTTGTGTCCATGACTCCTGACTTCTTTCCTAGGTTTTCTATGTCCAGAGTTGTATCCCTTTGTGATTTCTTTATTTCTTTTTTTTTTTTTTTGGTGGTTTTGAAGATTTTATTTGGAAAATGGAGTGTGGGGAAGTACTGACAATTATAGATTTCAGGCCCCCAAATTATTCTGTTATACAATATTAACATATACTTATAATCTTATACATTGCTCAAAACACAGGGACTAAACTAAAAGTAAAATAAATTCTAAATTAAAACAGGTATATTTGATGATTATGATGTGAACACGTCATATTATTTTTTTTATTATTTATTTCATTTTTTTATTGATTTTTTTTTATTTTTTTTTATTTTATTTTTTTAATTTACATTCCAAATCACTTCCCCTTTCCCGTTTCCTCCCTCCCCGAAAGTCCCATAAGCCCCCTTCCCTCCCTCTTTTCTCCATTCAACCCCCTATCGTTACTCTGTCCTGGCGTTCCCCTACATCCAGTCTTTCCAGGACCAGGGGTCTCCCCTTCCATCTTTTTAGAAATCTATTGATATGCGGATTGTGTCTAGGGTATTCCGAGATTCTGGGTCAATATCCCCTTATCAGTGACTGCATACCATGTGTGTTCTTTTGTGATTGGGTTACCTCACTAAGGATGATATTTTCAAGTTCTGACCATTTGCCTAGGAATTTCGTGAATTCATTGTTTTTAATTGCAGAGTAGTATTCCATTGTGTAGATATACCACATCTTCTGAATCCATTCCTCCGTTGAGGGACATCTGGGTTCTTTCCAGCTTCTGGCGATTATAAATAAGGCTGCTATGAATATAGTGGAGCATGTGTCCTTATTGCATGCAGGTAAAGTCTCTGGGTATATGCCCAGGAGTGGTATAGCCGGATCCTCCAGGAGTGTCATGCCCAGTTTTCTGAGGAACCGCCAGACTGCTTTCCAGAGTGGTTGTACCAGCCTGCAATTCCACCAGCAGTGGAGGAGTGTTCCTCTTTCTCCACATCCTCGCCAACAACTGCTGTCTCCTGTGTTTTTGATCTTAGCCATCCTGACTGGCTTGAGATGGAATCTCAGGGTTGTTTTGATTTCCATTTCCCTAATGACTAAGGATGATGAACATCTCTTTAGGTGCTTCTCAGCCATTAGATATTCTTCAGGTGAGAACTCTTTGTTTAGCTCTGTACCCCATTTTTTAATAGGGTTACTTGCCTCTCTGGAATTTAACTTCTTGAGTTCTTTGTATATCTTGGATATTAGCCCTCTGTCGGATGTAAGGTTGGTAAAGATCATTTCCCAGTTAGTTGGTTGCCGCTTTGTCTTTTTGACAGTGTCTTTTGCCTTGCAAAAACTTTGTAATTTAATGAGGTCCCATTTGTCTATTCTTGATCTTAGAGCATAAGCTATTGGAGTTCTGTTCAGGAAATTCTCCCCTGTGCCCATATGTTCAAGGTTCTTCCCTAGTTTCCCTTCTATTAGTTTCAGTGTGTCTGGTTTTATGTGGAGAACTTTGATCCACTTAGAATTGAGCTTAGTGCAAGGAGATAAGGATGGGTCAATTTGCATTCTTCTGCATGTTGACCTCCAGCTGAGCCAGCACCATTTGTTGAAAAGGCTATCTTTTTTCCACTGGATGGTTTTAGCTCCTTTGTCAAAGATCAAGTGACCATAGGAGTGTGGATTCATTTCTGGGTCTTCAATTCTGTTCCATTGATCTACATGTCTGTTACTGTACCAATACCATGCAGTTTTTAACACTATTGCTCTGTAGTACAGCTTGAGGTCCGGGATACTGATTCCCCCAGAGGTTCTTTTACTCTTGAGAATAGTTTTAGCTATTCTGGGTTTTCTGTTATTCCAGATGAATTTTTGAATTGCTCTTTCTAACTCTATGAAGAATTGAGTTGGGATTTTGATGGGGATTGCATTGAATCTGTGTATTACTTTTGGTAAGATGCTCATTATTTTCTATATTAATCCTGCCAATCCATGAGCATGGCAGATTTTTCCATCTTCTGAGGTCTTCTTCAATTTCTTTCTTCAGAGACTTGAAGTTCTTGTCATACAGATCTTTCATTTGTTTGGTTAGAGTCACGCCAAGATACTTAATATGGTTTGTGGCTATCGTGAAGGGTATTATTTCTCTTACTTCTTTCTCAGCCTGCTTATCCTTTGAGAATAGGAAGGCTTCTGACTTGCTTGAGTTGATTTTATATCCGGCCACTTTGCTGAAGTCGTTTATCAGCTGTAGGAGTTCTCTGGTGGAGTTCTTTGGGTCGCTTATATATACTATCATATCGTCTGCAAATAGTGATAGTTTGACTTCTTCCTTTCCAATTTGTATCCCTTTGACCTCTTTTTGTTGTCTAATTGCTCTAGCTAGAACTTCAAGTACTATATTGAAAAGATATGGAGAGAGAGGGCAGCCTTGTCTAGTTCCTGATTTTAGTGGGATTGCTTCAAGCTTCTCTCCATTTAGATTGATGCTGGCTACTGGTTTGCTGTAAATTGCTTTTACTATGTTTAGATATGGGCCTTGAATTCCTGATCTTTCCAAGACCTTTAGCATGAAAGGATGCTGAATTTTGTATAATGCTTTCTCAGCATCTAATGAGATGACCATGTGGTTTTTTTCTTTGAGATTGTTTATGTAGTGGATTACATTGATGGATTTCCTTATATTGAACCATCCCTGCATCCCTGGGATGAAGCCTACTTGATCGTGGTGAATGATCGTTTTGATGTGTCCTTGGATTCGGTTGGCAAGAATTTTATTGAGTATTTTTGCATCGATATTCATAAGAGAGATTGGCCTGAGATTCTCTTTCTTTGTCGGATCTTTGTGTGCTTTTGGTATTAGTGTAATTGTGGCTTCATAGAACGAGTTGGGTAGTGTTCCTTCTGTTTCTATTTTGTGGAACAGTTTGAAGGGTATTGGTGTTAGGTCTTCTTTGAAGGTCTGATAGAATTCTGCACTAAAACCATCTGGACCTGTGCTTTTTTTGGTTGGAAGACTTCCAATGACAACTTCTTTTTTTTTTTTTCAGAATGATATTTTTTTTTATTTTATTTTTTTAATTTACATTCCAAATCACTTCCCCTTTCCCGTTTCCTCCCTCCCCGAAAGTCCCATAAGCCCCCTTCCCTCCCTCTTTTCTCCATTCAACCCCCTCTCGTTACTCTGTCCTGGCGTTCCCCTACATCCAGTCTTTCCAGGACCAGGGGTCTCTCCTTCCATCTTTTTAGAAATCTATTGATATGCGGATTGTGTCTAGGGTATTCCGAGATTCTGGGTCAATATCCCCTTATCAGTGACTGCATACCATGTGTGTTCTTTTGTGATTGGGTTACCTCACTAAGGATGATATTTTCAAGTTCTGACCATTTGCCTAGGAATTTTGTGAATTCATTGTTTTTAATTGCACAGTAGTATTCCATTGTGTAGATATACCACATCTTCTGAATCCATTCCTCCGTTGAGGGACATCTGGGTTCTTTCCAGCTTCTGGCTATTATAAATAAGGCTGCTATAAACATAGTGGAGCATGTGTCCTTATTGCACGCAGGTAAAGTCTCTGGGTATATGCCCAGGAGTGGTATAGCCGGATCCTCCGGGAGTGTCATGCCCAGTTTTCTGAGGAACCGCCAGACTGCTTTCCAGAGTGGTTGTACCAGCCTGCAATTACACCAGCAGTGGAGGAGTGTTCCTCTTTCTCCACATCCTCGCCAACAACTGCTGTCTCCTGTGTTTTTGATCTTAGCCATCCTGACTGGTGTGAGATGGAATCTCAGGGTTGTTTTGATTTCCATTTCCCTAATGACTAAGGATGATGAACATCTCTTTAGGTGCTTCTCAGCTATTAGATATTCTTCAGGTGAGAACTCTTTGTTTAGCTCTGTACCCCATTTTTTAATAGGGTTACTTGCCTCTCTGGAATTTAACTTCTTGAGTTCTTTGTATATCTTGGATATTAGCCCTCTGTCGGATGTAAGGTTGGTAAAGATCATTTCCCAGTTAGTTGGTTGCTGCTTTGTCTTTTTGACAGTGTCTTTTGCCTTGCAAAAACTTTGTGATTTAATGAGGTCCCATTTGTCTATTCTTGATCTTAGAGCATAAGCTATTGGAGCTCTGTTCAGGAAATTCTCCCCTGTGCCCATATGTTCAAGGTTCTTCCCTAGTTTCCCTTCTATTAGTTTCAGTGTGTCTGGTTTTATGTGGAGATCTTTGATCCACTTAGAATTGAGCTTAGTGCAAGGAGATAAGGATGGGTCAATTTGCATTCTTCTGCATGTTGACCTCCAGCTGAGCCAGCACCATTTGTTGAAAAGGCTATCTTTTTTCCACTGGATGGTTTTAGCTCCTTTGTCAAAGATCAAGTGACCATAGGAGTGTGGATTCATTTCTGGGCCTTCAATTCTGTTCCATTGATCTACATGTCTGTTACTGTACCAATACCATGCAGTTTTTAACACTATTGCTCTGTAGTACAGCTTGAGGTCCGGGATACTGATTCCCCCAGAGGTTCTTTTACTCTTGAGAATAGTTTTAGCTATTCTGGGTTTTCTGTTATTCCAGATGAATTTTTGAATTGCTCTTTCTAACTCTATGAAGAATTGAGTTGGGATTTTGATGGGGATTGCATTGAATCTGTGTATTACCTTTGGTAAAATGCTCATTTTTACTATATTAATCTTGCCAATTCTATTTCTTCAGGGGTTATAGGACTGTTTAGATGGTCTATTTGATCCTGATTTAATTTTGGTACTTGGTATCTGTCAAGGAAATTGTCCATTTCCTCAAGATTTTCTAGTTGTGTTGAATACAGGTTTTTGTAGTAGGATCTGATGATTTTTTGAATTTCCTCAGTTTCTGTTGTTATCTCTCCCTTTTCGTTTCTGATTTTATTAATTTGGATACTATCTCTGGGCTCTCTGGTTAGTCTGGCTAAGGGCTTATCTATCTTGTTGATTTTCTCAAAGAACCAACTCCTCGTTTTGTTGATTCTTTGTATGGTTTTATTTGTTTCTACTTGATTGATTTCAGCCCTGAGTTTGATGATTTCCTGCCTTCTACTCCTCTTTGGTGTATTTGCTTCTTTTTGTTCCAGGGCTTTCAGGTGTGCCATTAAGCTGTTAGTGTATGCTGTCTCCTGTTTCTTTTTGGCGGCACTCAGGGCTATGAATTTTCCTCTTAGCACTGCTTTCATTGTGTCCCATAAATTAGGGTATGTTGCGCCTTCATTTTCATTAACTTTCAAAAAGTCTTTGATTTCTTTCTTTATTTCCACCTTGACCAAGTTATCATTGAGTAGAGCATTGTTCAGCCTCCATGTGTACGTGGGTTTTCTTTTGTTTTTGTTGCCATTGAAGACCACCCTTATTCCATAGTGATCTGATAGGAGGCATGGGATTATTTCTATCTTCTTGTATCTGTTGAGGTCTGATTTGTGACCAATTATATGGTCAATTTTGGAGAAGGTACCATGAGGAGCTGAGAAGAAGGTGTATTCTTTAGCTCTAGGATGAAATGTTCTATATATATATCAGTTAGTTCCATTTGGTCCAAGGCTTCAATTAGATTCACTGTGTCCCTGTTTAGTTTCTGCTTTCCTGAACGATCCATTTCAGAGAGCGGGATGTTGAAGTCACCCACTATTATTGTGTGCGGTGCGATGTGTGCTTTGAGTTTTAGTAAAGTTTCTTTTACGAATAAGGGTGCCCTTGCATTTGGAGCATAGATATTCAGAATTGAGAGTTCTTGATGGTGGATTTTTCCCTTGATCAGTATGTAGTGTCCTTCTGTGTCTTTTTTGATGACTTTAGGGTGAAAATCAATTTTATCCGATATTAGGATGGCTACTCCACCTCGTTTCTTGGGGCCATTTGCTTGTAAAATTGTTTTCCAGCCTTTTACTCTGAGGTAGTGTTTGTCTTTGACACTGAGGTGCGTTTCCTGCATGCAGCAAAATGCTGGGTCCTGTTTACGTATCCAGTCTGCTAGTCTATGTCTTTTAATTGGGGAATTGAGACCATTGATATTAAGAGAGATTAAGGCATAGTGATTATTGCCATCTGCCATTCTTGACGCTATCTTTATGTTTGAGTGGTTATCTACTTTTGGGTTTGATTCAAGAAGGTTATTATCTCATTTTTTCCAGGGTGTTGTTTCTCTCCCTGTATTGGAGGTTTCCACCTATTATCCGTTGCAGGGCTGGATTTGTGGGAAGATATTGTGAAAATTTGGTTTTATCATGGAATATCTTGGTCTTTCCATCTATGGTGATTGAGAGTTTTGCTGGGTATAGTAGTCTAGGCTGGCATTTGTGCTGTCTTAGTGTCTGCATGAGATCTGCCCAGGATCTTCTGGCTTTCATAGTCTCTGGTGAGAAGTCTGATGTGATTCGGATAGGTCTTTCTTTGTATGTTACTTGGCCCTTTTCTTTTACTGCTTTTAGTATTCTTTCTTTGTTTACAACATTCAGTGTTTTGATTATTATGTGACGGGAGGTATTTCTGTTCTGGTCCAGTCTGTTTGGAGTTCTGTAGGCTTCTTGTACGTTCATCGGCATCTCTCTCTTTAAGTTAGGGAAGTTTTCCTCCATAATTTTGTTGAAGATGTTTACTGGCCCTTTAAGTTGCAAATCTTCACTCTCATCTATACCTATAATCCTTAGGTTTGGTCTTCTCATTGTGTCCTGGATTTCCTGGATGTTTTGGGTTACACGTTTTTTGCATTTTGCATTTTCTTTGACTGTTGAGTCGATGCTTTCTATGGAATCTTCAGCACCTGAGATTCTTTCTTCCATCTCTTGTATTCTATTGTTGATGTTTGCATCTATGACTCCTGATTTCTTCCCAAGGTTTTCTATCTCCAAAGTTGTCTCCCTTTGTGATTTCTTAGTTGTTTCTACTTCCTTTTTTAGTTCCTGGATGCATTTGCTGAGATCCTTCACTTGTTTGTTTGTATTTTCCTGTATTTCTTTAAGGTATTTTTGCATTACCTCTTTCAGGATTTCTTCCTGATGACCCACATTCTCCTGCATTTCTCTGAGCGATTTTTGTGTTTCCTCCTCATGGGAATCCATCTGTTGATCCATTATCTCCTGCATTTCTTTAAGCAGTTCTCGTGTTTCCTTTGTAAGGGCATCTAACCGTTGATTCATTTCTTTAAGCAATTGTTGTGTTGCCTCCTTATGGGCATTCGTCTGTTGACCCATATTCTTCTGCATTTCTTTATGCAATTTTTGTGATTCCTTTGTGAGTGCAAATTGACCCATTCTTATCTCCTTGCACTAAGCTCAATTCTAGGTGGATCAAAGATCTCCACATTAAACCAGACACACTGAAACTAATAGAAGGGAAACTAGGGAAGAACCTTGAACATATGGGCACAGGGGAGAATTTCCTGAACAGAACTCCAATAGCTTATGCTCTAAGATCAAGAATAGACAAATAGGACCTCATTAAATTACAAAGTTTTTGCAAGGCAAAAGACACTGTCAAAAAGACAAAGTGGCAACCAACTAACTGGGAAATGATCTTTACCAACCTTACATCCGACAGAGGGCTAATATCCAAGATATACAAAGAACTCAAGAAGTTAAACTCCAGAGAGGCGAGTAACCATATTAAAAAATGGGGTACAGAGCTAAACAAAGAGTTCTCACCTGAAGAATATCTAATGGCTGAGAAGCACCTAAAGAGATGTTCATCATCCTTAGTCATTAGGGAAATGCAAATCAAAACAACCCTGAGATTCCATCTCACACCAGTCAGGATGGCTAAGATTTCTTTATTTCTTATACCTCCATTTTAAGATCCTGGATGGTTTTGTTCAATTCCTTCACCTGTTTTATTGTTCTTTCCTGTAATTCTTTAAGGCCTTCTACCTGGTTACTTGTGTTCTCCTGTATTTCTTTTATTTTTAAAGATTTATTTATTATTTTATGTAAGTACACTTTAGCTGCTTTTAGACACACCAGAAGAGGGTGTCAGATCTCCTTACAGACGGTTGTGAGCCACCATGTGGTTGCTGGGACTTGAACTCAGGACCTTCGGAAGGGCAATCAGTGCTCCTAACCGCTGAGTCATCTCACCAGCCCTCTCCTGTATTTCTTTAAGGGAGTTATTTAAGTCCTCCTTGAAATCCTCTATCAGCTTCATGAGCTATAATTTTAAGTCCAAATCTTGCTTTTCTTATGTGTTGGGGGTATCTGGGACTTGCTGCTTTGGAGAATTGGGTTTGGATGGTGCCATGTTGCCCTGGTTTCTGTTGGTATTATTCCTACGTTTGCCTTTTGCCATTTGGTTATCTCCGTTGTTAGTTGGTTCTGCTGTCTCTGGTGCTTGTCCCTCCTGTGGGCCTGCAAGTCTGTCTCAGCACCCCTGGGTGACCGGCTCTTCCCTGGCACAGAGTGCTGTGGTGCTGCCCAGCTCCTGGATGCAGGTGGAGCTCGGACAAACCCTGTCGCAGCTGCTCTGCCACTCCTGTGTTCCCTGTGCTCCTAGCTGTACCTGCCTGCTCAGTTGCTGGAGAGAAGATGGAGGCCTCACCTGCAAAGCCTGGAGTCAAATCACTCCCTGCAGAGCAGTTCTCCTCTGGCAGAATTGGTACCCAGACAGCTGTGGCACTGCCCAGCTCCTGGGTGCAGGTGGAACCTAGACATAAATTTTTAACTTTCTTTCTTTCTTTCTTTCTTTCTTTCTTTCTTTCTTTCTTTCTTTCTTTCTTTCTTTCTTTCTTTCTTTCTTTCTTCCGTCCTTCCTTCCTTCCTTCCTGTCTGTCTGTCTGTCTGTCTGTCTGTCTTTCTTTCTTTCTTTCTTTCTTTCTTTCTTTCTTTCTTTCTTTCTTTCTTTCTTTCTTTCTTTCTTTCTTCCTTTCTTCTCCAGATTTTATTTCCCTCCCAGTCCATCCTTCGACTATTCCACATCTAACACCTCCTCCCCACACCCATCTCCCCAAGGAGGATGTATCCACCCTACCAACCCTCCAATCCACCAGACCTCTAAACTCCCTTGGGCCTTCAGGCTCTTGAGGGTTAAGTATATCTTCACTGACTGAACCCAGACCTTGCAGTCCTCTTCTGTTTATGTGTTGGGGGCCTCATATCAGCTGGTGTATGCTGCTTGGTTGGTGGTCTAGTGTTTGACAGATATCAGGAGACAAGGTTAATTGAGACTGCTGGTCCTTCTACAGGATTACCCTCCTCCTCAGCTTCTTCCAGCCTTTCCCTAATTCAACCACAGGGGTTAGCAGCTTCTGTCCATTGCTTGGGTACAAAAATCTACATCTGACTCAGCTCCTTGTTGGGTCTTTTGGAGGGTAGACATGATAGATTGCTTTTTGTGAGCACTTCATAGTCTCAGGAATAGTGTCAGGACTTGAGCCTCCTCTGGAGCGGGATCCAACTTTGGGCCTGTCTCTGGTCTGTCTGTTCTGCTCCTCAGGCTCCTCTCCATTTCTATCCCTGCAGTTCTTTCAGACAAGAGCAATTATGGGTCAGATTCAACTGTGGGATGGCAACCCCCTCCTCAGTTAATGCCCTGTCTTCCTGCTGGAGGTAGGCTCTGTAAGTTCCCTCTCCCTATTGTTAGGCATTTCATCTAAGGTCCCTCCATTTGAAGCCTGAGAGTCACCTCCCAGGTCTCTGGTGCTTTCCGAGGGGGTTCCCTCCCCACAACCTCCTACCTCTGGAGGTTGCTTCTTTCCATTCTTTCTGCTGGCCCTCAGGGCTTCAGTCCTTTTCCCTCACCCAATACCAGATCAGGTTGCCCTCTTCTCCAAACCTTTCCACTTTCCCTCCCAGGTCCCTCTCTCCCTCCCCCCTTGTGATTGCTTTTTTCTCCCCCCCCCCCAAGTGGGACTGAGCTGTCCTCTCTTGGGACCTTCAGTTTGTTGAAATTTTTGAGTTCTGTGGACTATATCTTGGGTATTGTGCACTTTTTTTTCAAATATCTACTTATTAGTGAGTACATACCATTCATGCCCTTTTTTTTTTTCAGTGAGTTACCTCACTCAGGATGATATTTTCTAGTTCCATCCATTTGCCTGCAAAACTCAGGATGTCCTCATTCTTAATAGCTGAGTAGTATTCCACTGTGTAAATGAACCACATTTTCTGCATCCACTCTTCCCTCCTGGAACATCTGGGCTGTTTCCAGCTTTAGGCTATCACAACAAGGCCTCTATGAACATAGTGGAACCCATGCTCCTGTGGCATGGTGGGGAATCTTTTGGGTATATTCCAAAGAGTGGTATTGCTGCATCTTCAGGTAGATCTATTTCCAATTTTCTGAGGAACCTTCAGATTGATTTCCAGAGTGGTAGTACCAGTTTGCAATCCCACCAGCAATGGAGGAGTGTTCCTCTTTCTCCACATCCCTGTCAACATGTGTTGTCACCTAGGGTTTTGATTTTAGCCATTCTGTTTGGTATAAGGTGGAATATCAGGGTGATTTTGATTTGCATTTCTCTGATCACTAAGGACTTTGAACATTTCCTTAGGTGCTTCTCAGCCATTCACGATTCCTCTGTTGTGAATTCTTAGTTTAGTTCTATACCCCATTTTTTTATTGGGTTGTTTCGGTTTTTCTTTTTGTTTGTTTGGTTTTTTTTTTATTTTTGTTTTGTTTCTGTTTTTGTTTTTTGGTGATTAACTTCTTGAGTTCTTTATATATTTTGAATATTAGCCCTCTATGGGATGTGGGGTAAGTGAAGATTTTTTCCCAGCCTGTAGTTTGCCGATTTGTCTTATTGTCTATGACCTTTGCCTTACAGAAGCATTGTGGAGATTTTAAATTCTGACACATTTCTTTCAATATCGTATTCTCTATTTGCAAAGCATTTCATTTCCTTAGTTGAAGCTGATCTGTGTGTTTTAGTTTTAGAAGTGGAACTGAGTTCTCATGTCACCTATCAGGAGAGAGCCAGACCTCTGGTTAGATAGCATTTAGACTTTTATCAATTGGTTCCTCCCTCTGTGGTGTTCTTATGACCTTTTAAGTAGGTACATATTGCTTTATTTATTGTTCCAAACCAGAAAAATCCTCTTCCCAATTACACACTTACTTAGGTGTATGGATCTCAATGACTACAGCTAATCATAAGCTAAAAGGCACACAAACATACTTATGCTTTCCTAATTGTCCTTTGGGAATTTGCTTGACTCTTGTGTTTCTGCCTACTGTCTGCACTTTTATGTAGTTTTTTTTTTTCAGGAAAAGGGATTTGTATGTTTCCAATATTTCAATGCACTGTGGTAATCCATGCCTTTTATTTATAATGTTTGCAATTTACCACCTTTATTCTTCATATACCCTTTTAATTATCCAAACTTTACATTTACACCTTTCAATCATAACTTAAAAGTATTTTGTGTAATTGTTATGGAGACACAATTTCTAAATCAAATATACCTCACATAATTTTTTGCTTTCATTTTTCTATGTTCAATTTTATTTATTATTAGGCAGGTATCCCTTTCAGATTAAGTTCTACATAAGCAGTTACTATTGGTATTTACCTGTCAGTGAATCCTTTACCAAATTATCATTGGATAAAATCAATTAGTTTTATAAATAATTCTTGGCAAAACCAATAAGGAAGGCAATAGAAGGACTGAAGAGAAACAAGCCAAGTTAAAATTCTTGGTGATGTTCCAGTCTCAGCTATCAATCAAATGTATATATTTATGAGAGAGAGAGAGACAGGCACAGACATAGACATAGACATAGACATAGGTGTCATTAGCTTTACCAATGAAGCCTAGACTTTCTCCAGAATTATTAATTTATTGACTAAGGTCTGTCTGTCTTCTTTTCTGTTTGCTCAAGCAAATATTTTCCAGTATCTGCATAATAAAATTCTAAAGGTGTGGATATGGCTTGGTATAGACAACCTCTCAAGCCTCAACAGTGTCACACAGAAATGGAAGAGGAGATGCGAGGTCTGCACTAGCTATTAATATTTCCCAGTAAAGTTAGCTTTTGCTTCCAATGTTCTCTATGCAACCACTTAACCTATGTCCACATCTAAACTCAAGTCCCATAGTTTAGGCTTTGTAAAAGTCAAATTAACAAATTCCTAGACAAGACTATATTTTACATTTTTATATCTTTCATCAAGTAGGAAAATCTTGATTTTATAGAAATTTAAGGTGATCACATCAGGGCAATTGATGGCTAATTTAATAATTAGTAATGTTGGCATTTTTATATCTTTTAATATAAATTACTGCCCAGTAATGTGATCAGAATGTCTTTGTTTCATTTTAAGAAAACAGACTATATTATATATTAAGTCAAACAGAAAAGTATAGAGGAATTGAAAGAAATATTATTTCTAGATAATATTTAGAAACAAACATTATGAAGACCAAAAATAGTCAGTGACAAGTTTAAATAAATTTTGTGAATAATACCTTTTCTTGATTTATTTTGTTTCTGTATTGCTTATTTCCAAAGATGGATTGCCGAAACTATCACTACCTGAAATAAAAATGCTAAATGATTTTGTTATAGTTGTTGTTGTTGGATATTTATAACTCTGTTAGTTCTTATTATGACGTGGCCAACTCCCCACCCCCAAAAATTGAGACAGACTTCTATAGATTTATTTAATCAGCTTTATTACAATTTCTGGGTGATTGCCCCCAAACCCTCTATACTAAACTGGAGATTACCCAGCTGTGCTCCCCAAGTTACTTGTCAATAGTTCTATCTATGCTGGATTCACTCCATCTGGCCATTTCTGGTTCTCTATCTCCACCCCCCTCTCTTTCTCTTTTATGGGCCCTGCCTGTTACCCCTACCCTAGGCACCAAAACCCTGTTTACATTTATTACCCCAGTTATTGGTTGTCAGCTACTTTTATTTAACTACTTAGAGACCATCCATGAGCAAAGTTTACATACTATCTTCATTACTAAAACCAGATCTTGCAGGGCAGGGTAGATTATTTGAATACATAGCAACATCAGATAAATCCCCAACCTAAACTAGAAAAGAGAGGTTTATAGAAAGGAAAGACTAGATTTACATACTGTTTTCTAAGATAGGAGTAGATTCATTAATACTGAGTATATTTTGATTGGATTCCTCCTGTTAGTGTGGCTATGAATTACTTGGTATTATCTATAGTGTTCCATTCTACTTTTATATTCTTGAAATAAAAGCAGAGGGATTTAATTGTTCTAATAAAGTTCCTTATCCTAATTGAATGAGAATTTCATAACTCAATAGCAAATAAGGGAACATTCCCGTGAAGTTAGCAATCACCAAAATTTTAGCTGAATTTCACTAGTCAATGGATACTTTTAATTTTAAAAGTAGACCAAGAATGTCTCAAGATTAGATTTCAATAAAAGGTTGTAAATACTACATTCTTCTGAATTTTTATGTAGTTGGCAAAACATTAGAGTCTGAAAATGAATATCTCTAACAAAAGCTACCTGATTATTTGCAAATACATAAGTAAGTTATTACTTGATCTGAATCCATTTAAAGAGCTTAGAATAAATTTTATTTTATCTTTACATACATCTACATCTCTACTAACGATTGTATACTATTTTTCATGTTTCTGAAGAAGAAATATGTGGTTAATCTTAGTTGTCAACTTGACCATACTTATAATCTCTACAAAACTACACCTTTGGCTGTGTCTAATAGTGTGCTTCCAAATGTGTTGAGCTGAGGAGGAAAGGCTCTCTGAATGTGGATTCCTGGCACAGTTGAAGACTGAATTAAAGGTGAAAGCCAGCTGAGAACCAGCATTCAATTCTTTCTGCTTCCTAACAATGGATGTCAGATAATGAGCTGCCTCCTGTTTCTGTTGCCATTTTCCCCTCACCATGACGTGCTGAGTCTCTTGGAGATATATGCCATCATGACTCTTTCCTTCCTCAAGTTTGTCTTGATATCACAGCATAGAGTTTTCAATTATATCTGAAGTAGAATTTTGAGTTATAATAATAACATGACTTTAAGTGTTTGCTGTAAGAATAATCGGAAACCCAAATGATTATGGCCTAAATCAGTTTATTCAAAAACTTTATAGACAGTATTAACTGATATTGGACTTTCTACTGAGAAACAATAATCTCCAGTTGTGGGGTGTGGCTGCCTGTTTACATGGATAGCTCAACCTTTATTTAACTGGCCGATTCAGTATAATCACTTCTATTAAAGTACTAAAATGACCTTTTCATATTTTCAATATCTTTCCATTAACATCAATGTGTAGATCCTTTCCTCATCCTGTTAAGTTATTTTTAGTAAAACCATTCACTGTATGTAGTCTATAGTCTGTTTTTATATGATGATATGAACTATGTTCACTTTGCAAGACACTGTTAAGGTATCTTGATATTCCAAGCTGAGAAATCTCATTGTGTGTAGGTGTGAAAAGTGGGAAGTCAGGTAAAAAGCAGACAAACATGAACACAAACTTCATATGAATTGTTTTCCGTTTTGAATACATGAAACTATTGCCATACCCATCAAATCTGAAAAAGGGGTACTCATTAAATCTCAAATTAAACATACATAGATAGGAATTACAAAATAGTACTTCACCTTTATACTAAGGATGATTATCAACCAAAAGCCTTAATTTTTTCTCTTATATTCAATTTTTAGTCATTTTTCTGGCTTTGCATCTCATTTTAAAATATAAACATCTTGGGAGTATATTCAATTAATAAAGCTTAAAATGGTTTTGAATAAAAATAAAGCTTAAAATGATTTTGAATGTAAATAAAAAAATCTTAGAAAATAAAATAAATTTAAAAAAAGCTTAAAATGGAATAAAAATACTTACTTCTTCGTATTTTCTTTGAAATTCAACATAATGTAGATTATGTAAGTATGTCTGCGAGGTGCTAACTTACAGGCGACTTTATATTGAACTCTATGCTCTGTGTGCCATTCAAAATAAAGATGCTGAGTATGAACAATGCCTATTCCAAGAAGCGTGCCTCTCTGTGCTGGGGACAGACTGCTAAACCATTCCAGCTCTTTTATTAATATAATAAAACTAACTACATCGCTGTTTTAAATTTCAACATTCTGTTCATTTTAGCACTAGAAAAAGATTAATGCCATGTTAATGACTACACAAATGTGAAATGAACTGGGCCATAGTATGGTATCAACAGCTGCATCTATTTAAAGTCTGTACTGGATAATTTTATATGCCAGCTTGTCTGGGTCTCGGCATCCACATATTTGGATTAGAAAACCCATCTAGTTGTTGTTACAAAGATATTTTTAGGAAAATTTTGCGTTCAGGTTGATATGTTTTTATTACAGCAGATTAATCTCCACAGTGTAGCTGGGAAATGAGTGCTGTTGAGTAAGTCAAAGGCTTTGAGGAAAACCAGTCTGACAATATGTAAGCAAAGGAAATTTATGGTCCTTCCTTACCATATACTTCAGTTACAAAAGCAACTTCCCCTTGTATCTCCAGTTTGATTGTCTATCCTGAAGATGCTGGGATTAACACTTCTATTTTAAAAATCTCTATCTTATTTCTGTCTTTTTTGTCTTTGTCTCTGTCTGTGTCTCTGTCTCTCTCTGTGTCTGTGTCTCTGTCTTTCTCTCCTTCTTTCTCTTCCTTTCTCTCTCTTATTTTCTTTACTGCATAGCACATGCACATTTGCAATCACCCAGATATCGTGCCATTTCTGTTTGGCTATAAAGAGCTACTAAAATATGATGTTCAAATACTTAAATCAAATCATGAAGATGTAGAGGAACAGTAGGGAGAAGCTGAGAGAAAAAGAGAGGAGGAAGAGAAGAGGAAGATAAGAGGGATTGGAGGAGAGGGAAAAAAATCATACCCAGCCTTGTATTTTGTGGTGTTATCTTCTTTAAAATAGTTATCCTCTGTTTTGACTTGTATTCTAGTTTTGTCTCCAATATCAAAAATTGAAAAATAACTATTCTAGCCACATTACCAGCATAGTTTTAGTAATCGCAATTTGATTTATCTATCTTTTGACAACAAATATTTTTCTTTTTAGAATATTGTATGTTGGAAATATGACTGATATGCTTTGAGTGACTATGAGATCAATACCTGATAATTTTAATTGGTAATATCATCAAAAATTATATTGTAAAAAGCTTAGTATTTTGAACAAGATTGAGTTTTCTCTGAGTACATATTAATCTCTTGGTAAGAGAAGTGATGGATTAAACAGCACCCAGCTATTTTATTCAAAAATATTTTTATAAGAAATATAACCTTTTGTTAACATAATTTTTATTCTCCAGGAAACCCTGATTTTTACTGAACTGATTTTTAATAAAAAATGCATGACTTTTAGCTTTATTTAAGGGATGGAAGCCTGTTTATGGAGAAAGGGCTTGAGGACGGCTCCAGGGGAAATGTCAGTACCTGTTCAGAAAGAATGCAAATGCCATTTCACATTATGGAAACATGATTGTGGCTTCTCTGTGAAATTCACAAAGCCTTTTATGGTAGGGGGAAAGCTTTCCTTGATTAAGTGGCACCAGACATAGATGTATATCAAATTATAACTACAGTGCTTACCAGAGAAATATGCTTTGACATGGAGGGAAGGCAAACTCCTCAATATTGCAGCGTGATTTGTGCTTTCATTTGAGAGGGAAGGCAGGACAAGGACTCCAAGTTAAACACTGTCGATGCTTGAGTTGCCGTTGTCTGCATGAGCAAGCATGGCTTCCTAATAATATCCAGCAAGCCTGCTCTCATTTGCAAATGCATTCTCTTTGGATAGAATAACTATTCACATCCTTAAGAAGCCTGTACATCTCTTGTCACCTCTAGCCTCCTTGGCGTTTAGTTAATCAAAACTTCATTGATGGCCAAGAATCAGAACGGTTGGAGACAGCACTGTATTCAAAATGAAGCTCTTTCTCATTAGGATGACTTATATGCTGGGGAGTGAACTGACGACTAACTGGAGAAAATTTTCTTTAATCTTTATTATTTATTAATTTATTTAAACGCTATTTTATTTTCAATGCTGTGTGCATTTGCCAATTTGTGGACACGAGTGTGTAAGGATGCCAGGGGAATGGATTAGATTCTCTGGAGCTGGAGTTACAGTCAGTTGCCAGTCACCAATTTTGATGTTAAAACCAAAGCTCAGGTACTCTGAAAAAAAGAATGTGTATCCTTACCAGCTAAGCCATGTTTTCATCCCGTAGAGAGTACTTTTATTTAAAATAATACATTTCATATTGATGAAGCCATACATTACTTTCATTTTTACATTTGTGCTTTGTTGCTAATACATTAAATGTATTCAACTGTCGTTCTACTGCTACTGTCTAAGAGACCCACTTCACTAGGAAGTCTTCTCCAGAGGAACATAACCAATTGAATGTGTATATTATATAGAGAGAATTATTTGATTGAATTATATAGTAGGGGCTGAGCAATTTAACAACAGATACTTGCGTACTGGAAAGGTAGATAGCCTGGAAGTAGCAGCTCGTCCAGGTACCTGGATGCCTCAGTGGCCCAAATCTTGTACTGAAGTCTTGCAAGCTCCTTGGTGAGTTCTGAGTATTGACTCCATGTTGGGCCTCTGGAGATGCTGGAGCCTTGCTGTCAAGGGGTGGGCGGGGAATAGCAACAGTAGGAATGAATGCAGTGTTCAGAGAGAAGGGAAGCCAGGTTGCCACAGACTGCGGTTTCTACATTCTTATATTTGGCTTTCAGTATGAAGGTGTTGCTCACTTTGGTGGTAACCGTTTTCCTCTTAAATGATTTTTTTTTTTAGTTTTATTTTCTAAATTTTTTTTATTTACATTCAAAATCATTTCCCCTTTCCCGTTTCCTCCCTCCCTGAAAGTCCCATATGCCCCCTTCCCTCCTTCTTTTCTCCATTCAACCCCCTCTCGCTTCTCTGTCCTGGCGTTCCCCTACATCCAGTCTTTCCAGGACCAGGGGTCTCTCCTTCCATCTTCTTGGAAATCTATTAATATGCGGATTGTGTCTAGGGTATTCCGAGATTCTGGGTCAATATCCCCTTATCAGTGACTGCATACCATGTGTGTTCTTTTGTGATTGGGTTATCTCACTAAGGATGATAACTGGCACCACAGAGGTGCTCCTTCAAAGTGATTCTAAATCCTGTCATCTTGGCAATCAGGTTCATTACAACCTCCTAGGAAGGTGTGCTGTTGCAGGTGTTCTAAGGAATGTGCACTTATTGGAATACAGCAATGTGATATAAGAAGAGGTGGTTAGGGGTAAGAATAATAAAGGCAGTTACTATTTTGCAGGCATAAATAGTGAACTCTCTGGGGTCTGCAGAACCTGTTCATCATAGAAAGGTCTCACAATGAGGCATGCACAAGTGGCTCATGATCATAATGAAGAAATAAAAATGGACCTTTGACATTTTCTGAAAACTCAATTCAACTTCTTAAACTTGAAAATATATTTTTTATAATTTATGGAGAACATCATGTATTTTATATATTGTATTATACCCTTTGGTCTTTATGCCAGCTAGGATTTTGTTCTGTCATCAAAATCTGTAATAAGAGTGCAAAAACTAGTTCATGCTTTATTGGTGACAAGGATATAGCCTTTTGCCTAACACTGTCAAGTCTATACAGTGGTGCAAGGAATCCATTCTAGATCTTTTTCATTGTTCACATTTCAAACAGGAAAAATGAGAAATTGTGTCTCCAAAGGAACCAGGAAAGTGCACTAGTCCTCTCAAGGAAGTATATTGACAGCTTCCAAACAAAACTTTCACATGTATACCATTAAAGAAAACACTCATATACACTTGCAGAGAAAGCTTAAATATGCAATATTTATTGCAGTGTCCAAATGTATCTAGCTGAAATATTTGGGATAACTTCTTTTTGTGCTTATTTTTCTCTTATGGTTGAAAATAGATTGGTGAATAATATTACAAATAATAGCTTGTTAATTATCCAAATCATGAAATTTTCCACAGTCAAAACCTTTTAGACATATTTTCCTCAGTGTATGGCAATGTACACTGATGTTGAGACAAGTTCAAACATGCAAGCAGGAAAACCCAGGGCCTCAACCTTTGAAAGATAATTATTTGCAACTGGGAAATGAGGAGAATGGAAGAAATGGTTTTCCTTAGGGAGGAGTACCCCCATTGTTTATCTAATCAAATCTGAGTGGGTCAGGTCATATATATATGTTTGTACATGTGGGAGAAAAAGAAAGACACACACCCAGAATGAGAGAGAGAGAGAGAGAGAGAGAGAGAGAGAGAGAGAGAGAGAGAGAGAGAGAGAGAGAACAAGTAGAAAGTGGACATAAATTTCAAAAAAGCAATTGTGAATGAATTTATAATCTGTGCTAGCCCATATAAAAGATGCCCAATCCATGCATTTTATTTATAAGAATTAGAAGCCGAAAGCCTTGGTTGGGCAGGCTTGGAGCCCTCTTAATTTATTCCCGATGCCAGAGAGATGACTCGGTGATTAAGAGCACTGATTGCTATTCCAGAGGATTTGAATTCAATTCCCAGCAACCACATGGTTCACAACCATCTGTAATGGGATCTGATGCCCTCTTCTCGTGCTTCTGAAGAGTGACAGTGTATTCAAATACATAAGATAATTAAATCTTAAAGAAAATGTTCCTCAGCTATAAAGACCTCTGTTCCTTGCTGTTACTCCTGGACCTGTGCTCATGGTCCATCTACTCTCATGGCAGCCTCCTCCACCTTCTTATACTTCTCCCTCTAACAGAAATCCCCTCTTTTGATCCTCAAGTCCCACCTTTCTTCCTCACAGGCTCTAGCCTTTACTGATGTGTTAAATTGGGAAGCATCACATTACCTGGTGAACATGAGAATCTGCTCATCAGGGGAAACCACATTTTGAGAAGTCAGTATTTATTTATGATTAGGATACAGGCAGCATCACACCAACCCACTACAAGCAATGGAGCATGTGTGAGAGGTACTAGAGAGAGGAAAAAGGTGGGAAAATGATGTAATTATATTAGAAATTAAAAAATAAAAGAAAATTTATAAAAGGACAACTTTCACTATGAAAAAAATGTTTCTTTGAATTTAAATAAATTTTCATTAATTCTGAAATAATTTGTCTATATAATGGAAGAGTACATAATTCCTATGGTGATAGATAGATCATAACTTTTGTTTATAATACATATTTTTATTTAATTATTACATTTTTCTTTTACAATTTCATACATACCTATATAAAATATGATTATTTGTGACCAAAATCCTCTCTTTTCTCCCTCCTATTTCAATCAATCTTGTCTTCTCTATGTTTTCCTTTCCTATATTCTTTTTTTTTTTTGGCTTTGTTTTGTGAACCACTGCATTTGACCTGTGTCTTTTATGTTACCAGAGTTTGCAACTATCCAATAGAGCCTGGTGGGTTCACGGTTGAGTATACAATTAAATACAGTGATTCCTTCCACTCCAGAATCCACCAGTAACCAATAGTCTAGCTAGGAGTGACAGATCCAGTGAGTCCTGTCCCAATTCATAACTGTCTACTGACAGTCATATGCGAGACAAGGGAGGAATCACAACAACTGTATGTTTCGCATTGGCTAAAATTTTCTCTGATGATAGAATTTCATAGTTATTCCAGTTTTTGCTTTTAGATTTTTTTCTTCATCTTCTTCTATAACATTCCCTGAGCTATAGACAGGGTGATATAAATGTCCTATTTGGGTGAAACCCTCAACTGTCACTTATTCTAAGTTCATTTTGGGCCCAATAGTCTCTACATTCATTGTCATTCATTGTGAAGAGATGCTAATGTGATTAAGACCTGGTACTTTTAACTCTTCTCATTTTTCATTGTTCTGATTAAGGCCATTAAACTCTAAATAATGGATGTATTTGTAAGAGATAAGGAATTTATTCATTTCACAATGATGCTGACCTCAGCGTTCAAGTGAATTCTCTAAGTTATCATTTAAGTTTTAACATGAATCCTAATACCATCGATGCAAGATTGCATTTTCCAATGAGTGACTTCTGGGGAAAGTAGAGTGCAGCAAGTTTATTAGTAGATGTTTTGATGATCAGAGTCTGTAGACAATGGGCAGGCAGCGAACAGAGGGAGATGGAGGTGTTATAGAGCTTTGAGAGTCTGTCCATGTGAGAGCTCAGATAACCAAAGAGACCTTCAGGGTTGTTCCTACAGAGCACTGAGAACTCTGAGTTTCAAATACTAACTGAGATAGGTTTGGTCAATTTGTGCATAGTGACTCTCTTCAGAAAAAAAAATGTAGAGAGAAACTGAGAGTGCCCATTTATAGTTCCTTAGTGCTGTAGCAGAGTCTAAGCAGTGACCCAAATTCCAAATTGTTCACCAAAATTGCTTAAAATTTTTAGTGAGGAATAAAACTTTACTTTTGCTCTTTAATAATTTTAGTTTGTCCTTTGATCACTGTAATTTAAATCACACACACACACACACACACACACACACACACACAGTGTGTGTGTGTGTGTGTGTGTGTGTGTGTGTGTAAGACAAAAGTAATGAGTATTGGGAAATGGTGTGGTGATTTTCTGGTAATCCATTGATAAGTGACTTTAAGTGAGTTTTATTTTCTAGCCAATTTTTCTTTTTAAGCCAATGATACCAATCATGTTAAAGATATATGGCACAACTTGATTTATTTCTACTCAGTAGTGAACTATAGTATATGTGTGTGTGTGTGTGTTTGTGTGTGTGTGTGTGTGTGTGTGTGTGTGTGTGTGTGTGTGAGAGAGAGAGAGAGAGAGAGAGAGAGAGAGAGAGAGAGAGAGAGAGAGAGAGGAGAGAGGGAGAGAGTATGACAACATTAACCTGAGCACACTCAGTAAAGAAATGACACTGGGTTTGCTACCAGAAGAAGGAAACACTAAACGCGGAGGTAGAGTGGTCCCTGTTCTCTCTGGGATCTACTTCTACGACTATCCATCTACTTTATCATTGCATGTGTGTGTATGCTTATTATGCATTTGCACTAGTGTTCATATGTGTTTTTTAGCTCTGATAACTAATAATTTTATTTTTCTAACTGGTTTTACATATTCCTCAAATGATGTAATAATTGATAATTAAATACTATTTTCAATTCACTTCTATAATTGATGGAAATATTTTGGAACATTATATTCTACTTTCTTCATCTAACTATAAGCCCCTAAGCACATGAAAAAATAAAAACCATATATATAACATATGGTTGAATATAATAGGGTTGGTCTGTTGGTCTTTAACTCTAACGCTAGAAAAATATCCAAAGTAGACAAACAAGGAAATAAGCTGTGCTTTCCTGAATGATGCATTTGTAAATGTAGATATTTATGAAGCTAATCTAGGACTAGGAATGACTCAGTGTGGTGAGCTAAAATGCATCCAGCAAGGGAACGCGCTTAAAAAAATTCCTGGAGGAGAAAATAAAAATGATAAAATAGACATTATAAAGGGGGAAACAAAGAGATTACTATCATAAAATTTAAAATTAATCAAACTAGTTTTACAAATACTTATTAATTTACTTTCTGCTTCATTGTTGTTTGCTATGTGTGTGGTTATTCACATTTTGATAGGAATGCACCAATTGAAAAGTGGAGACTTTGGATTGCAGCTAGAACACTTCCAGGTGACAGAAGAGAGGGCAGTCAAAAAAGAAGCCGACATTTTCTCCTTAATTAAAATAAAACAGTACTAAGCACCATTTGTCAATTATTAGAGTGGATGCTAATCTTCTTATCATCATGGTCCAAGTCTTTGGTGGTTAAGAAGAGATTTTCTTTTTTTTTATTATTTATTTTATTTTATTATTTTAATTTACATTCCAAATCACTTCCCCTTTCCCGTTTCCTCCCTCCCCGAAAGTCCCATAAGCCCCCTTCCCTCCCTCTTTTCTCCATTCAACCCCCTCTCCCTTCTCTGTCCTGGCGTTCCCCTACATCCAGTCTTTCCAGGACCAGGGGTCTCTCCTTTCATCTTCTTAGAAAGCTATTGATATGCGGATTGTGTCTAGGGTATTCCGAGATTCTGGGTCAATATCCCCTTATCAGTGACTGCATACCATGTGTGTTCTTTTGTGATTGGGTTACCTCACTAAGGATGATATTTTCAAGATCTGACCATTTGCCTAGGAATTTCATGAATTCATTTTATTTAATTGCAGAGTAGTATTCCATTGTGTAGATATACCACATCTTCTGAATCCATTCCTCCGTTGAGGGACATCTGGGTTCTTTCCAGCTTCTGGCTATTATAAATAAGGCTGCTATGAACATAGTGGAGCATGTGTCCTTATTGCATGCAGGTAAAGCCTCTGGGTATATGCCCAGGAGTGGTATAGCTGGATCCTCCGGGAGTGTCATGCCCAGTTTTCTGAGGAACCGCCAGACTGCTTTCCAGAGTGGTTGTACCAGCCTGCAATTCCACCAGCAGTGGAGGAGTGTTCCTCTTTCTCCACATCCTCGCCAACAACTGCTGTCTCCTGTGTTTTTGATCTTAGCCATCCTGACTGGTGTGAGATGGAATCTCAGGGTTGTTTTGATTTGCATTTCCCTAATGACTAAGGATGATGAACATCTCTTTAGGTGCTTCTCAGCCATTAGATATTCTTCAGGTGAGAACTCTTTGTGTAGCTCTGTACCCCATTTTTTAATAGGGTTACTTGCCTCTCTGGAGTTTAACTTCTTGAGTTCTTTGTATATCTTGGATATTAGCCCTCTGTCGGATGTAAGGTTGGTAAAGATCATTTCCCAGTTAGTTGGTTGCCGCTTTGTCTTTTTGACAGTGTCTTTTGCCTTGCAAAACTTTGTAATTTAATGAGGTCCCATTTGTCTATTCTTGATCTTAGAGCATAGGCTATTGGAGTTCTGTTCAGGAAATTCTCCCCTGTGCCCATAGGTTCAAGGTTCTTCCCTAGTTTCCCTTCTATTAGTTTCAGTGTGTCTGGTTTTATGTGGAGATCTTTGATCCACTTAGAATTGAGCTTAGTGCAAGGAGATAAGAATGGGTCAATTTGCATTCTTCTGCATGTTGACCTCCAGCTGACAGACCAAACCTAAGGATTATAGGTATAGATGAGAGTGAAGATTGACAAAGAGATTTTCTAAAGTGAAGAGCAGTGTGTAGGAAAGTATTCCAAGAGGAGGAATGAGTTTAAGAAAATGAAGACCAAGGAATGGAAACTGGGTTTCGCTAGTGAGGAAGGAGTGATGAGTATGTCTTCTCATAGATGACGCACTTTTATTTGAAAGATGATAATGTTTTTCTTACTATGAAAAGAGAATGATCTACCTGCTCACTCTGAAGTATGACAGGTTTGAGCTAATAAGCAGGGGAGCACTCTGACAGTGTGGAAGTCACTCTGGGTGTTTTATAAAGGTCCTTCAGGAAGAACAGACTCTTGCTTTTCTCTGATTCATTATGCATTGCCTGACTACTGAGTGAAAGCCAGCATGAAAGGATTCATTTCCACCTACAACTTTTATGTAAGGTTCTCACTTTAAACAGGGGGTAATGGGAGGTTGGAGGGAGAAGGGGGGGAGAAAGTGATATAACTATATCAGCTAAAACCATTAAAAATTGTATATGATATTATCTCATCAAAAACAATACCCAATAATTAAAATTACCCATCTATACAAAGTACTTAATAAAGTAACTTGGAGTGGCAAGCCCACCTGTTATTGCAATACCAAGAATATGGTTTTCAAATGTGCATCATTAATAGGGCTATGAAGAGAAAACACATAAACTTGAAAATAAAAAGAACATTCTGAAGTCTGTATTATAATAATAAAATAAATTAATAAGCCTTTGTAATGAACATAAACATAACAGCAACCTTCATATTTATCATAGTGGTTAATATTTAGAGTCCATTAAAATTTTAAGGCTCATATTTTTTTAAAAGGAGAATTTCTTTTCTAAAAGGAAAAAAATTACTTATGAAGGCTGAGGAGATAGTTCAGCCACTAAAAGCATGACACTCAACAAAAGTATCCTATAAAAAGATTATGGATAGTAAAATGACATAAAGTTTAAAAATATCAATATCTTTTTCAAGTGTATTTAAAATGGATGTTTTCCTGTAAGTAATTAGTGACGTTTTGATGAGCTCCCTTTCCCAAGGCCTTTGAAAGGGATACTACTTGGAAGGATTGAAGCTCTTGTGTGCATGTGTGTATACATGTTTATGTGAAAGTTTTCACAGGCATATGGATTCCAGAAGCCAATACTGGGTATCTTTTCAGCAGTTCTTCATCTTAATTTCCACAAAGCATGTCTCACTGAACTTGGAAATTTGGCTATATTAGCATGCCAACTAGTTCTGCGAATCACATCTCTGCTTCCTCAGCCCTGAGTTTACAAGTATACACTTCTGCTCCTGACTTTAATGTGGATGCTAGAGATCCAACACAGGTCCTTGGGTTTGCATGACAAGGGTTTTACCAGACAAATCTAGCCCTAAGCCCAGGGCAAGGTCCGTTATGCCATCTTCCCACCCTGTGTTGGCTGCTGACTTTGATTAAACTTCTCCAAATAGACTACCCCTGAATAGCTATCTCCAGCCATACATTTCAATAAGAAAAATGACAGGATGGAAGATTCCTATTATTCATCTAACTTAAAGTATAAAATAGCTCTTTTTCACAGAATTTTACTCTGTAGAAAGCAAATATATCTTTTGGTCTAAGGTTACTATTGAGGGCTAAATATGCTACATATGCATAAAGAACAAGGAAAGAATTATTTTTAGAACCAAAAGTAAACAATGAATGATAAAAACTGTAAAAAGTTGAAGTTAGTAAAGTTAAGCCTATATAAATTGAGTTTTCAAACTATCTTTACATACCATAATTGCATGGAATATATTTTTCATGCTCTTTGAGAAAATCATTTTGTTTATCATCCTCAGGATAAGATTCTTTTTCCCTCTCTTGGATAGGGAAATTCTTATAAGCCTCTCTTTCTGATTTAGAGAGCTTTCATGAGGTTTAGGCTTTGGGCATGATTGAAGATGTTTCAGAGCTGGGATTTTAGCAGTCCTTGGTAATTACTTCTGAAAAGCAATGACTATTTCTATCCGTTTCTGAAAAGGTATAAATCTTGATGCTATCGGTTATTTTGTTTGCTGAAATACTAGAGGAAGTAAAGCAAAGATTCTAGTTTTAGGCTATTTGGGTACCAGGCTTCAGCTGCACATTAACTTTGGCTCATGTTTGTGAATGTAAGTATGTCTAACAAATTGATTTCCAATCTTCACAATAATGCGCTGAACTTCAGGATTTCAAGACCTGTTGGTCTGTAAGGTAATTAGAAAGACATCGTGTTAAAAGCCACTGGGAGGAGAGCCTGGGAGATAGCTTAACCAGGTAAAAGGAGGCAAAAAGTTTGATTCTCATAAAAGAAATTCAGGCAAGGTGGCTATTCCAGATTGCCTTTCTATTATTAGGATAAAACTCAGATCAAAGGCAATGTGTGAAAGAAGGGGTTTGTTTGGCTTATAGCTATAGTCCACCTTGGAAAGAAGACACAACAGAAAATTAGCACAGGTACCTAGAGGCAGGAACTGAAGCAGAGATCAAGAAGGAACGCTGTTTACTGTCTAGTCTCATCTGGCTTGTTTCATTACCTGATTTTACAGAGTCCAGGCATTTCTTACTTGGATGGCCCAACTCACAGTGGTCTGACCCTTATACATAATAAAGAACAATTAAGAAAATGCTGGCGAGGATGTGGAGAAAGAAGAACACTCCTCCATTGATGGTGGGATTGAAAACTAGTTCAACCACTCTGGAAATGAGTCTCATGGTTTCTCAGAAAACTGGACATAGTCTTACCTGAGGACCCAGCTACACCACTCCTGGGCTTATACCCAGAAGATGCTCCAACATGTAATAAGGACACATGCTCCACTATGTTCATAACAGCCATATTTATAATAACCAGAAGCTGGAAACAACCCTCATGTCCCTCAACAGAGGAATGGATACAGAAAATGTGGTGCATGGGCACAATGAAGTACTACTCAGCTGTTAAAAAATGAATTCATGAAATTCTTAGGCAAATGGATGGAACTAGAAAATATCATCTTGAGTGAGGTAACTCAGTTACAAAAGAATACACATCGTATGCACTCACTGATAGTAGTAGATAGTAGCCCAAAAGTTCAGAATACTCAAGATTCAATTCACAGACCATATGAAGCCCTAGAAGAAAGAAGATAAAAGTGTAGATATTTCAGTACTTCTTAGACGGGGGAACAAAATACTCACAGGAGGAAATTTGGAGATAAAGTAGTAAGGAGAAGAGACTGAAGGAAAGATCATCCAGAGACTGCCCTACAGGGGGATCCAGCCCATATACAGCCACCAAACCTGGATGCTATTGTGGATGGAAGCCTGATATGGATGTCTCTTGAGAGACTCTGCCAGAGCCTGACAAATACAGAGACAGATACTTGCAGCCAACCATTTGACTGAGCACAGGGTACCCAATGGAGTAGTTGGAAAAGGGACTGAAGGTGCTGAGAGGTTTGCAGCTCCATGGAGGAAGCAACAATGTCAAAGTTCAATCTCTGGAGCTCCTGGGGACTAGACCACCAACCAAAGAGTACACATGGAGGAACCCATGGCTCCAGCTGCATATGTGGCAGAGGATAGCCTTGTTGGACATCAGTAGGAGGAGAGGCCCTTGGGCCTGAGGGTGTTCAGTGTAGGGGAAAGCCAGGGCAGGAAGATGGGAGTGGGTGGGTAGGGGAGAACCCTCATAGAGTTTGGGGGAAGGAGGATGGAATAAGGAGTTTCTGAATGGGAGACCTGGAAAGGGAAAAACATTTGAATTATAAATAAAGAAAATGTCCAATAAAGAAAACAAAAACAAAAACAAACCCAAAAGCAAACAAACAAAACAAAACAAAAAATGAAAAAGAAAAAGAAAATGCTTCCCAGAAAAATCTACAAACCAAACTGATGAAAATAATTTATCAAATTGAAATTTCATTTTCCAAAGTATGTGTAAGTTTGAGTCAAGTTGACCGTGACATAAACCTGTGTAATTTTCACACACACACACACACACACACACACACACACACACACACACACACACAAAGTTTAAACCTTACCCTTTGGTTTCTTGTTCACATCTCTTGTTATTACAATATAAAACACCGTCTAACTGTTTAAGTCTCATATTCCTTAAATATTTCAACACCATAAATGTCTAAGGTAACTTTAAAAATTTATGTATGTAGGAATACACACTCAGGACAATAATGGCAGTCATTAAAGTAAAAGACTGAAAAAGAATAAAGGTTGAGTGTCCATGGGAGGGCTAGAGTGAGTAAAGAGAAGAGGGTAATGAGGCAGTTACCTTATAATCTCAAAACAATAAAAGATAAATAAAAATCAAGGTCATCTAATAGTGGGTTCCTGAAAAATGCAAGTAAGTTACATAATTTCTTATTCCGATGAGTAAGAACCAGGGGCACACATAAATTCAAAGCAACTCAAACCCCAAATCAAACAGTATTAATAGTTCAATGCCCAGCATGAGGAAATCTCTCATCATATTTTGGGTTCTAAAGGGCTTGGGTAGCCCCTCAGCATCTCCAGCTCTGTGACCCACAGTGAACATGGCTTATCTGGGGGATGCAGGTACTGACTGGCTATTCTCCACACATCTTCTCTCTCTCTCCCTTGATGGTTGTTCTGTAACCTTGGCATCTCTAGTATGTGAGAATCTCCACTATGTCTGAGGCTCTACTTTCATCTACGACATTTTATGGGCTTCCCCTAGTGGTAAGCTTCAGCTGATCCTGAAACAAGTACCATAAGGGAAACTCTTTCAAATTGCCAAGTTTATATAACAGGTTCTGTGTGATAATCATGACGAGTGATAATCTTGCCAGGAGGTTTCATTTTGGTGATGCGGTTGTTCTATTAACTAGAGATGATTTTTAAGTTCTAGCTAACACACATCGATTGTCCCCAGTAAACCAAAGAAGGTTTCCCTTACACATATTCTTAATTCAAATATTTCATACAGGTGGTACTGATAGAGTACTTGGAGGATTCTCAAACCTCTTTCCAAAACTTTACAATTAAGATCTTTGCCATCTGCGTTTCCCTCACTATTTATTTGCTTTTAGGCTCTTGCAGAACAACTAAGCTCTGCTCACTTGATGACTTTTGCAGCCTAAAGTTGCAAATACATCCATTACACCCCTCCAAAAATGCCCAACATAGTCCAGGTCCATTACAGCAAGAAGTCACTGTCTGAGATCAATTTCTGCCTGGGGGTGGGGGTGGGGCAGAGATGAAGATAATTTATTCTAGCTTACAGTTCATCATTGAGGAAAGCCAAGGCAGGAACTGAAGCAGACACCATGGATGACTACAGCCTTCTAGTTTGCATTACAACTTCTTTATATAATCCATTCCCATCTCTGTATGAACAACACCTTGAGAGTGGCCATTGCCTATAATTCTTTTTTTTGGGAGGCATAGTCAAAGAGCACCTGAATTTGATGGTCAATATGATTGGTTGCATATATATAGAAGAGTAAGCACAAAATATAGTGGGAAAAGTCAAATCTGTGTTTCCTTTTGAGGACACTGAACACGATAACTGCACAACATAATTCAAACCTGCTGAGTGGCAGATTCACAGCCACTTTTGGCTTCTGATAATTCATCAAGCTGTGCACTTTGGGTTTGTTTATGAGCAGACAATTTTGACTACATAACTTATCTTTTGACAAAAACCTTATTAAACACTCGTTCATTAATAATATTAGACGATTTGTAATTTATATGTTACTGAAGAATTATTGCGACCAGTAGAGTGACAGCGTATATTTGGGGAAAATATCATTATTTTTAATTATCAGGCATAGAAATTTGATTAGATTTATACTTCATTCACACACCATGAGTTTTTACCTAGAACTTCCAAAATTGTGAGTGAAACAGTGTAAATGTTAAGTGTTAAATGTAGAGAAAGTTTATCAACCCCCTTGGAGTTTACAGTAGTTTTCTCTTATTTTCATCTAACAAGACGTTTGGGAAATGCATCCATGTTCTTTCATGTGGCAATTCTTTGATCATATTCTATTGCAGAGAATCTTCAGTTACTTGAATGTATTGATTCATTCATGTTGTGATTGACAGGTATTTAGCATGCTTTTTAGCTTTTGTCTAAGAATAATGTTTCTATTAACATTTTACACATTTTGATCTTTCATTGTGCAGACATGAACTTGTGCAGAATTTTATGAAATTCTGTGTTTTAAGAATATGCAAGCCGGGCGGTGGTGGCGCACGCCTTTAATCCCAGCACTTGGGAGGCAGAGGCAGGCGGATTTCTGAGTTCGAGGCCAGAGATAGAGAGCGAGTTCCAGGACAGCCAGGGCTATACAGAGAAACCCTGTCTCGAAAAAAAAAAAAAAAAAAAAGAATATGCATTTTTTTTGAGAGAGAGTGATTTCATGATGTATATCTGGGTGACCTCGCAGTTGCTGTGGAGACAATATTGACCTCAAACTCATAGAGAGATCCATCTGCCTCAGCCTTCAGAGTGTCAGATTTAAGGTGTGTGTCACCAAATCTCATAGAATATACATTTGAACATTAGAAACAAATTCAATTTAAAAAAATACAGAAAATTTGAGCTTCTTTTGCTAACATAATAGCTGACATTGTTATTATGAGATTCTATCAAATATAGTATCTATATAGTACTGTTTTTATAATCAATTTTGTGGGCCTGCAAGTGAGCCAAACAAGATACCATTTGATCACACCATTGTCCCTGGAATACTTTAACTTAATACTTGTTCCCAAGTCTATCCTATGTGGTACTAGTTTTTCAAGCTATTTATTTTAATAGTTTACCTAAAAGTTAGATTATTTTGAAATATCTTGATAGAAGAACTAAAGTACTTTCTGTATTCTTTTTTTCATCAGTACTGAATGGTGTTATTCACTATGTCCTGTTACTAACCTCAATAGATTAACCCAGTGCAATGAAAATACCCATGTTAAATAAAGGCTTTTACTTGTGATAAATACATAACTGCTTAAGTCACAATCTTTTTAAGTGAAAGCTCACGGCTGTCCCACAGGGCACAGCTGCCACAGACTTGCTTTCTGTTGGTGGGTGTCTTGCTTAAAAACCTCATGATCATAATGGAAGTGTGAAGAATAAAACTATAATATGTGAAATCAAAGGCAGAGCTAAATATTTTAAATGTTCACATGGAAATAAATTCTCTGCGTATTACAATAGAAAACTGTGTGAAGTATTAAGAATACCTAGGAACATTAAGAATGCTCCCCAGAAAAAGAGTTCTTTATTGTGTTTTAGAGAAATTTCTTTAGTAAAAACTGCTAACAATAAAGAATTAAAAACCGAAAGGATTTTTTCTTTTACAATACAGGATTGTGTAGGGAAATTAGTACACACATTATTCAACCATGGTATAAATAAAACATTTATGAATGTGTGTGGGAACAGACTAAATCCGGCAACAAATTTGGTAGAATCTAGAATGCAGCGGTCCTGAGGGGAGTTATAGCTTCATTTGTTCAGTTAAACAAAAAGAAGTTAAGCGAGAGGGAAAAAGACTGGTTAACATACTAATTATGTTAATATTACAAAACCTTACAGCTAAGGAGAAAATGGAATAAACTCATTTCACATAAAAGAAATTCTGGAACCCATTTCCACCTTTCCTCTTTATAGCTCTGCAGTTATCCTGGAGACAGAATGTCCCTATGTCCAAATTCAGACATAGCAGCTTGTCATGTTTGCTTTCTGTAGTTCTGAAATTTTTGTACAGATAAAAATTAACATGGACTCGAAAATACCAAAAAAAAAAAAATTAACATGGAAGATCATTGCAAAAAAATAACTATACTTTACAATGAGCTGTGTCTTTTGTTTCTGATCGGGAGGCTAAGATTTTCAAGGGCAGCTTTAGTAATCTAGATAATTTATCATTATTTATTCTTAATTTATTGCAGACTTGAGAAATGAACACATTTGTGGGATGGTAGATTTTTGTGTTATAATGTGAAATATAAAGTTAGTATTTCCGGGCAGTGGTGGCGCACGCCTTTAATCCCAGCACTTGGGAGGCAGAGGCAGGCAAATTTCTGAGTTCAAGGCCAACCTGGTCTAGTTCCAGGACAGCCAAGGCTACACAGAGAAACTCTGTTTCAAAAAAAAAAAAAGAAAAGAAAAGAAAAGAAATAAGAAAAAAAAGAAAATCGTACTCAGGCCAGCGATATGGCTCAGGAGCTAAGGTGACTGCTGCCAAGTCTGAGGACCTGAGTTCAGTCCCCCAGGGTCTCCACATTGAAGAAATCTGCAGACTGTTCTCTGTCCTCCACCTGTGGCCCGGCAAATGCCGGCCAACTCTTACAAGTGGATAAAATGCATTAAAAAAAATAAAGTAAGTATTTCTTAATATTAATGTATGAATTAAATTACAAACCATCAGCATCATAAGAAAATGTAAGGATCAAAGTTATAAAATCCTTGATTTTAGTGCATGAGCAACAATATCCCCTTCACATTTAAAAGGAAAAATCTAAACAGATATGCTCAAGATAGTCACTCTAACATGAATTATCTGTTCTTAAATATATGGTATATTTAACTATAATTTTAAACTTTGTTAACCTTCTTGAACTTATTTCTATTTAAAATATTTTTATATAGTATATTTTAAAAATCATTTTCATCACTCTAAAATCCTCAAGGCCCTTCTAACCTCCCTTCCTATCTAACTTTATGCTGTTTTCTCCCACTTTATCAAAAAAAAAATAACAAGTTATAAGACAATAAAACAAGAAACCCAATATGATGTCAAAAAATAAACCAAGCAAACAGGCCACAAAACAACTAGGCAAACAAACAAACAAACAAACAAACAACCTCCAAAAACAAAATAAAAGAAAAATTAGTTCTTTTAATAAGTGATACATCACAAAAATAATAGTATTTTTCTATTTTGAATGTTATACAGATCTTCCCATTCTTACTATGATTATTATCACATTATTATTATTATTATTATTATTATTATTTTTAAATTTTATTTTCTAAGTTTTTTTTTTTATTTTCATTCCAAATCGTTTCCCCTTTCCCGTTTCCTCCCTCCCTGAAAGTCCCATAAGCCCCCTTCCCTCCCTCTTTTCCCCATTCAACCCTCTCTCGTTTCTTTGTCCTGGCGTTCCCCTACATCCAGTCTTTCCAGGACCAGGGGTCTCTCCTTCCATCTTCTTAGAAATCTATTGATATGCGAAATGTGTCTAGGGTATTCCGAGATTCTGGGTTAATATCCCCTTATCAGTGACTGCATACATGTTAGTGAGGTAACCCAATCACAAAAGAACACACATTATTATTATTATAAAGAAAATCAAACAACATAATTTGAAGCATAGTAAAGTCCAATGTTAAGAACAGATGACACCCTTTAAAATCTCAATTTGCATAATTTAATTGATCAAAACCATTTATGCACTTATCCTAATGTTGAAAATTGTTAATCTGTGACAGTTTTCACTAATTCACTCAGGCTAGACAATTTCTTTTTTCTGAAACCTATTTTATGTTTCTGCATTTTTTTTATATCTTTTTCCTGTTTTATCCTCTCCACCTTCCATATTGCCAAACTTATTTAAGAAATGTACTCTCTTGACATACAGAGAAATTTTGTCTGTTTTACAACCCTACCTACTGCTGGTGTAGCATGGATCCCATAACTGGGTAACTGTTGGAGAACTAACCCCTTTCTGACAAACTTGAGAACAGTTGTCTGAGGATGTGGTTATCTGGCAGTTATTTTTCTTACTTCATAGGAACATGGTCAGAAAAGGATTATTTTTTACAAGTTTTAGAACAAAAATTCTGTGATTTTTTAAAAACAGATTGAGCAGAAATATTTCTGAATTAACTGGTAAATATCTCTTTTGGTCACTAAATTCTTAAGCCATTTCAGATTCATTGCCTTCTGGCCCAGTTTATCTGAGATTTGTTTTTATACTAAAACAACATTAACATTAATATGATGCCATATCTCTTTCTAGAATAATTGGAGAATGTTGGTAGCTCAGAATGTGGAAGAAAACTCAGTGTTAATATATTCAATAGCTGTGTAATAGAGATAACAACTTCCTCCAGTAAATATGACAGCTGAACAATACAATTTATATTTGAACATCTGCTTTGCACAGCCCACATACACACAAAATCCATTTGCCAAAATGTTTTGAGCATTTATAAGGTGCTAGGCCTGTTGTAGGGACTTTGGGTTTAAATATGAACAAAGCATAAAGACTCCCTTGTTGCAATGACTCCTATTTTGTGATCTAAGCAGTGAATAGAAAGTGGACAGAAGTAAGATCAGAAAATCTCTTCTGGTCAAATGCCATGGCTTTCTCAGTCAGGACAAATAGGTTTAATCTATTCTAAATATGATGGAAAGTCATAGGGACATTCTGGGTAGAGGCTTGAAATGACTTTATATAGGTCTTGAAAGTTTTCCTTGGGATTATCATTCTGATATTTGAGTTCTTTTAATTAATTTACTTATAAGTTATAGTGAAACAATGTATATGAATTGCGAGCTATATTTATACATATAAGTCCACATTTTGTACACATTGTCTGACTATCTAGTAATAGACTTTAGTCACAGGGTAGAAAGTTCTAGGCAATATTGGGTAGAAGCTGCAGAGGTCAGCACAAGTGTAATATATAACTATACCTTTTAAAATTATATATGTGGGTTGTTTTTGCCAATGTGACACTTTGATATCCATTAGTAGCTCTCTGTTGGTTTTGTGTGAAGATTTAGAATTATATGTGTGCATATGAACATCTTCCCATCTGTGTTTTCTTTGAGGTCCATGTTCTATTCCAAATCGCCTTGCAGTCCTCAGTGGTCAAATTTGTCATAGCTCAGGCATTCCTGTCCCTGTGCTAGGGTTTCTTTTCTATTCTCTGTTTTGGCATTGATACAATTTTGCATGCTCACTGAGAATTATTCCTCCCTATTCTCCTTGGAAGGTCCTTTTACGTTGAACCTGTGGCATCCACTTCTGGACTTTTAAAAGAAGTATATTTGTTCATGTCATAATTATTTCTATTACCTTCTCCTCCATAAGTTATTTTCTGTATGACCAGAACTCATAGGTTCCCACCATCATCATTTGGTACCTGGCATAATTATGATGTAAAATTGATTGATTTTATTCAATTCATATCTTTAGAGTAAGCATTTATTAATATTTGTTACAATTTATTCTTCCTGTTACTCAAACAATTCTAAATGGGCCTCTGAATATTTTACTCTTACTAAGTGATTAGAAGACCCTGGAAAATGTAAACAGCAGATCACTTTTCTTTACTGCTTCAAGCAACGGTTTTACTTGAAGTCTAATAGTGAGTTTTCCTAGAAGGCTTAGGAATCTACTGTTCTCACATTCGTGACTCTGGAATTCCATTGCTTTGGCCTCTCTGTCTCTTGCTATCCTCCATTAAGGAATATGTTGCCTTGCTGAAAATAGGTGTGAATCTCAGGCTTCAGAATAGAACATTATTTTAAGTAGATTCTCCCTGTCTCCCTGCATCTTTGTCTAATTATTTCTTCAGGTCTTTGATGGCAATTCCTCCATTTTGGTAATGTGTTCCCTGGAAGTTTAGAGAGAACTTTGTGGATAGGTATCAAAGACCTTGAGGATATTTTTAAAAAGTGCCATTATAGGGGTCATTGGTTCTTCTTTTTGGTACCTAACATTTATTAGGAAGCTGCATTTGACTCTAAGACTGAGGAGATATTACAAGTTCATAAATATTTGGAGGTAGCTGCAGTTTACGGAATTCCCCAATATAAATTTAATAATCTTACCTGAAAATGACTTATAAAATGGATAACTGAGGTATTGGCTCATGCATCCCTGACTCTATGACCTTGAGAGGATAAGTATCTGCTTTCAACATTATTTCTGCATAATAGTTTGAGGAAGGGTAAATAAGGGAGTATGTTTCTTTTTGCCCATGAAATAATTAATAGATGAAATTTAGAGTTTTCATTGGAACTATTTGAAAAATAGTAAAGACTATAAATGTTCTCTGGTAGAATTTTGGGGGTTACTTAAGGGTACTTCCATATCATCTGCAAACTCAATTCTTCATAGAATAAGAAAGAGCAGTTTCCAAACTCATCTGGAATAACAAAAATCCTAGGATAGCGAAAACTATTCTCAACAATAAAAGAACTTCAGGCAGAATCACCATCCTTGACCTCATTCACCACGATCAAGTAGGCTTCATCCCAGGGATGCAGGGATGGTTCAATATAAGGAAATCCATCAATGTAATCCACTACATAAACAATCTCAAAGAAAAAAACCACATGGTCATCTCATTAGATGCTGAGAAAGCATTTGAAAAAATTCAGCATCCTTTCATGCTAAAGGTCTTGGAAAGATCAGGAATTCAAGGCCCATATCTGAACATAGTAAAAGCAATTTACAGCAAACCGGTAGCCAGCATCAATCTAAATGGAGAGAAACTTGAAGCAATCCCACTAAAATCAGGGACTGGACAAGGCTGCCCTCTCTCTCCATATCTTTTCAATATAGTACTTGAAGTTCTAGCTAGAGCAATTAGACAACAAAAAGAGGTCAAAAGGATACAAATTGGAAAGGAAGAAGTCAAACTATCACTATTTGCAGACGATATGATAGCATACTTAAGCGACCCAAAGAACTCCACCAGAGAACTCCTACAGCTGATAAATGACTTCAGCAAAGTGGCCGGATATAAAATCAACTCAAGCAAGTCAGAAGCCTTCCTATACTCAAAGGATAAGCAGGCTGAGAAAGAAGTAAGAGAAATAATACCCTTCACAATAGCCACAAACCATATTAAGTATCTTGGCGTGACTCTAACCAAACAAGTGAAAGATCTGTATGACAAGAACTTCAAGTCTCTGAAGAAAGAAATTGAAGAAGACCTCAGAAGATGGAAAAATCTGCCATGCTCATGGATTGGCAGGATTAATATAGTCAAAATGAGCATCTTACCAAAAGTAATATACAGATTCAATGCAATCCCCATCAAAATCCCAACTCAATTCTTCATAGAGTTAGAAAGAGCAATTCAAAAATTCATCTGGAATAACAGAAAACCCACAACAGCTAAAACTATTCTCAAGAGTAAAAGAACCTCTGGGGGAATCAGTATCCCGGACCTCAAGCTGTACTACAGAGCAATAGTGTTAAAAACTGCATGGTATTGGTACAGTAACAGACATGTAGATCAATGGAACAGAATTGAAGACCCAGAAATGAATCCACACTCCTATGGTCACTTGATCTTTGACAAAGGAGCTAAAACCATCCAGTGGAAAAAAGATAGCCTTTTCAACAAATGGTGCTGGCTCAGCTGGAGGTCAACGTGCAGAAGAATGCAAATTGACCCATTCTTATCTCCTTGCACTAAACTCAATTCTAAGTGGATCAAAGATCTCCACATAAAACCAGACACACTGAAACTAATAGAAGGGAAACTAGGGAAGAACCTTGAACATATGGGCACAGGGGAGAATTTCCTGAACAGAACTCCAATAGCTTATGCTCTAAGATCAAGAATAGACAAATAGGACCTCATTAAATTACAAAGTTTTTGCAAGGCAAAAGACACTGTCAAAAAGACAAAGCGGCAACCAACTAACTGGGAAATGATCTTTACCAACCTTACATCCGACAGAGGGCTAATATCCAATATATACAAAGAACTCAAGAAGTTAAACTCCAGAGAGGCAAGTAACCCTATTAAAAAATGGGGTACAGAGCTAAACAAAGAGTTCTCACCTGAAGAATATCTAATGGCTGAGAAGCACCTAAAGAGATGTTCATCATCCTTAGTCATTAGAGAAATGCAAATCAAAACAACCCTGAGATTCCATCTCACACCAGTCAGGATGGCTAAGATCAAAAACACAGGAGACAGCAGTTGTTGGTGAGGATGTGGAGAAAGAGGAACACTCCTCCACTGCTGGTGGAATTGCAAGCTGGTACAACCACTCTGGAAAGCAGTCTGGCGGTTCCTCTGAAAACTGGGCATGACACTCCAGGAGGATCCGGCTATACCACTCCTGGTCATATACCCAGAGGCTTTACCTGCATGCAATAAGGACACATGCTCCACTATGTCCATAGCAGCCTTATTTATAATAGCCAGAAGCTGGAAAGAACCCAGATGTCCCTCCACGGAGGAATGGATTCAGAAGATGTGGTATATCTACACAATGGAATACTACTCTGCCCTTAAAACCAATGAATTCACGAAATTCCTAGGCAAATGGTCAGATCTTGAAAATATCATCCTTAGTGAGGTAACCCAATCACAAAAGAACACACATGGTGTGCAATCACTGATAAGGGGATATTGACCCAGAATCTCGGAATACCCTAGACACAATCCGCTTATTAATAGATTTCTAAGAAGATGGAAGGAGAGACCCCTGGTCCTGGAAAGCCTGGATGTAGGGGAATGCCAGGACAGAGAAGCGAGAGGGGGTTGAATGGAGAAAAGAGGGAGGGAAGGGGGCATATGGGACTTTCGGGGAGGGAGGAAACGGGAAAGGGGAAATGATTTGGAAAGTAAATTAAAAAAAATAAAATAAATAATAATAAAAAAACATATATAATAATCAAAAAAATGAATTCATGAAAGTCTTAGGCAAATGGATGGAACTAGAAAGTATCATCCTGAGTGAGGTAACCCAATCACAAAAGAACACACATGATATGCACTCACTGATAACTGGATATTAGCCCAGAAACTTGGAATACCAAAATGCAATTCACAGACCACATGATGATCATGAAGAAGGAAGACTAAAGTGTGGCTACTTCAATCCTTCTCAGAAGGGAGATCAAAAAACCCATGGGAGGAGATACAGCGGCAGTGTGGATCAGAGACTGAAGGGAAGGCCATCCAGAGACTGCCCCACCTGGGGATCCATCCTCTATACAGTCACCAAACCCAGACACTAATGTGGATGCCTGCAAGTGCTTGGTGACAGGATCCAGATATAACTGTCTCCTGAGAGGTTCTGCCAGTACCTGAAAAATACAGAGGGAGATCCTCTTAGCCAACCAATGGACTGAGCACAGGGTTCCCAATGGAGGAGCTAGAGAAAGGACCCAAGAAGCTGAAGGATTTTGCAGCCCCATAGGAAAAACAATATAAACCATCCAGTACCCCCAGAGCTCCAAGGGACTAAACCACCAACCAAAGAGTTCACATCGAGGGACCCATGTCTTCAGCTGCATATGTAGCAGAGAATGGCCATGTTGGACATCAATGAGAGGAGAGGCCAGGCCCTTGGTTCTTTTTTTTTTTTTAATTTAATTTTATTTTATTTTTTTTAATTTACATTCCAAATCACTTCCCCTTTCCCGTTTCCTCCCTCCCCGAAAGTCCCATAAGCCCCCTTCCCTCCCTCTTTTCTCTGTTCAACCCCCTCTCATTACTCTGTCCTGGCGTTCCCCTACATCCAGTCTTTCCAGGACCAGGGGTCTCTCCTTCCATCTTTTTAGAAATCTATTGATATGCTGATTGTGTCTAGGGTATTCTGAGATTCTGGGTCAATATCCCCTTATCAGTGACTTCATACCATGTGTGATCTTTTGTGATTGGGTTACCTCACTAAGGATGATATTTTCAAGTTCTGACCATTTGCCTAGGAATTTCGTGAATTCATTGTTTTTAATTGCAGAGTAGTATTCCATTGTGTAAATATACCACATCTTCTGAATCCATTCCTCCGTTGAGGGACATCTGGGTTCTTTCCAGCTTCTGGCTATTATAAATAAGGCTGCTATGAATATAGTGGAGCATGTGTCCTTATTGCATGCAGGTAAAGTCTCTGGGTATATGCCCAGGAGTGGTATAGCCTTGGTTCTTTAAAGGCTCAATGTCCCATTGAAGGGAAAGGCCAGAACAGGGAAGCAGGAATGGGTGAGTTGGTGAACAGGGGGGGAGGTATGGGATAGGCGTTTTCAGAGGGGAAATCAGGAAAGAGTATAATATTTGAAATATAAATAAAGAAAAAATATAATTAAAAAAACTACCTCTCACTTTTCTTCCTTCTTTCCTTCCTTCTTTCCTTCCTTCCTTCCTTCCTTCCTTCCTCCCTCCCTTCCTTCCTTCCTTTATTCATTCCTTCCATTCTTTCTTCCTTCCAGCCTTCCTTCCATCTTTCTTTCTTTCTTTCTTTCTTTCTTTCTTTCTTTCTTTCTTTCTTTCTTTCTTTCTTTCTTTCTTTCTTTCTTTCTTTCTTTCTTTCTTTCTTTCTTTCTTTCTTTCTTTCTTTCATTTTGTCAGTTAGCATGATGATCTCTATTGACATCCATTTACATGAGAGCAATACGATTTAATATTTTTTAAGTTTGAGGACTACTCCACTGCATATTTAACATTTTTAAAAGTCCATTCATCTGTTTGTGGCTGCTTAGACTGACTTCATAACTATATTGTCAGGTGATGCTACATCAGGATAAATCCTACTTTCTCTATTCCTACTTGAAACTGCCTTGCAGACTCTATAAACATGAATGCATTTCAGCTACTGAAACCAAGAAGAGAATCAGAGTTTGAAGTACTTACTTTTATCATTGATTTGTAAGGATGCAGCTATTGAAATTCTCTACATAAAAGTTAGATGTACTTCGAAGTGCCATCATGACTTCTCATTGGTCCTCACCCCCGACAATATTTCAGTAAACTTTCAGTAAGAACACATATCATACCATCATAAACTTCTGCAATGACTGTCACTGATTTTCCAAAAAAATTATTGCAGACCTAAGGCTTTACACTCAAAGGTTTAGTTATAATGCCCCTTTCATTTTCGATTATTTTATTTGAGTCTAGAATGCTTTACTCTTATATATCCAAGTAATCACACCCTTATATCCCTGACATTTCCTAGGACTCTGTTTTACATGTCTAGAAATGCTTTGCTTTGCTTGAAGTGATCTCCTCATTTTCTTTCTATAGAAATCATTCCTAGAATGGACAAAGTGATCTTTATTGGGATTCTATAAGATTTGTATCTTAAGATTATTTAGCATCTGCCTCTCTAAAGTAGGGGAAAAACAAGATTAAACTCTGCTTGGACATTCTTGTTCTCGGAGTATGTAGAGACCAACAAGGGCAAGATGTAAAGATCAACTTCACTTAACACAAGCAATTCAGAAAAGAGCACAGAGATGCTGATGCATGGGTAATAAATTTAAATATTAATACATCTTGGGCAAGTTAACAGGCTGATTAAAGATATTTTAAGTAGGGAACTGTATAAGTGTGGAACAAGGGTTCTTGATTGAAACCAAAGTATCCCACAGTACATTTTGGAAATAGTAAATAATATAGTGATGAACATATTGGAATTTAAGTAGATAAAAAGATTGTATTGGCAGTCATACAATAAACTATGAGTTATGGAAGAATTTAAAATTTTTTCTCATAATCCTGTTGCCGCCAGGCGGTGGTGGCGCACGCCTTTAATCCCAGCGCTTGGGAGGCAGAGGCAGGCGGATTTCTGAGTTCGAGGCTAGCCTGGTCTACAGAGTGAGTTCCAGGATAGCCAGGGCTACACAGAGAAACCCTGCCTCGAAAAACCAAAAAAAAAAAAAAAAAAAAAAAAAAACACAGTCATAATCCTGTTGCCAAATAATGGTTAATGAACTTAATGATCTCAATAAAATCTTTGTGATCGTTATACTTATCTATGTTGTTGTTGCTGTGTGAATGTGTATGTGAGTGTGTTGGTGCGGGGTTGTTGGTGATACATTGTATTAGAGCTGGCCTTATGGGTGCTGCAGTGTCACACAGTGAACTCAAGGGACAATTTTTGGGTGAATATTCTTTCTTTTCATCTTGTCATACAGTGTCTCTCGTCTCCACTATCTATCCATAAGAGTTCCAGGATAAAGAAGTGTGCGCTTGTCTTTAGCAATTCTATTTGTGATCCTGGCATCAAACACAGGTCACGTGGCTTGTGGGGCAAGTATTTTTGCCTGTTGAGCCATTTTGTCAGTCTGTACCTAAGCTTTGAATAGTTTTTCCCTTCAGCGATATTGTGATTGTTGTTTCTTGAAGGATTTTTGTAGGTTTATCATTATTCTAAATAAGAAGGAATTATGATTTAAGAAGTTTCAACTAAATATGGAATTTATATTTAAATTTTTGTCATGTTTCTGTCTGTCCATGTATTCAAAAGGACAGACTAATTAACTTTAAGGCTTTTTTTTTCTTTACTAGACCATTACTTCTATGTATATTAAAGTCAGTTGTTTTAAGTTATGTCTTGGGTATACTAATGTATCTCTTATCCAAGCAGCCCTTTTCAGAGTCAAGAAACCATGTTTTCCAACACAAGCTCCTCTACTCCAGCCTCTATAGCAATAGTGTTAGACATAATATTAATTTCTTGAAAAACTTTACTTTGCCTAAATCTTGATTTGGCCTTTGTTTGACCCAAAAGTTAGCTTGTTTCCATGATACGTATTCTCTTTTGAGCTCTACAAGCCCAAGTTCTATTTTCCTCATAGACTGATTGAAATTTATTAGAAGTATTACAAGTATTCGGTGTCTGAAAGAGCCATCAATATTCTCTCTGTAGACAGGATCCTGGCTATATATGGTTGCACATTCTTCAAAGAGTGTATATGCCTTTCTTTTCATTTATTTTTAAAATGGTCCTATGAAGAGAGGTAAAGATCCAGAAATATGTGATGCCTTTCCTCGGCTACCAGCACATTTTTTAAACATCCAAAGAACTACTACAAGACCAAATAGCTCCCTATTGACCATCTGAATTTACACCACACTATGGAACTTTCCTTATTGACTAATACACTAGGTTTAATACCTGTAGCTTTGCAGTATTATAAAGAGGTCTCTTTTCAGCATCAATTCAGAAAAGTAAGATTTAAATACATGCTCTATCTTTTGACTCATGTAATTGGTGACAATGTTGACACTTGTTATATTAGACTTAGCATATGCTACTTACCAATTTAGTATGATAAAATATTTTTGTCCCTGAATTTGTAACTTTGATAAGCTTTCTGCTAAAATATAAAGGGCTGCCCTCCTCCTTAGCTTTTTTCAGCCTTTCCCTAATTCAACCACATGGGTCAGTTGCTTCTGTCCATTGGTTGGGTACAAATATCTGCATCTGACTCTTTCAGCTGCTTGTTTGGTCTTCCAGAGTGCAGTCATGCTAGGTCCCTTTTTGTGAAAGGCTGAAAGAAGTTGAGGAGGAGGGCGACCTGTAGGAGGACCAGCAGTCTCAATTAACCTGGACCCCCAAGATCTCTCAAACACTGGACCACCAACCAGGTAGCATACACCAGCTGATATGAGGCCCCCAGCACATAAAGCAGAGAACTACTGGGTCTGTGTTCAATCAGAGCTGATGTACCTAACCCTCAAGAGACTTGAGGCCCCAGGGAGTTTATCAGTCAGGTGGGGTAAGCGATGGGGGATGGGTGCTGACATCCTTGTGGAGACATGGGGAGAAGGTATGTGATGTGGAACAATTAGAGGGTGGACAGGAGGGGGGAATAAAATCTGGAGTGTAAATAAATAAATAAATAAATAAACAAAAAACAAAATACCAAATACAACCCTAAATGCAGTACTCACGCATGAAATTCTTAAAAATAACATTAAAAGATATTGGTGTCATTCTTGTTCAATTCTTGTTTAGGTAGCCATATTGGGGAGACATTAAGGGTATAAATTCTGACATTAATAAGGGAAAAAATATCACAGTAGGCTCCATGTTCCTCTGGCTACTAAAATCATTTTGGCCTGTCTTCTGCAATGATCTCTGGGCCTAGGTAAAAGAGTAGTTACATAGTAGATTGGAGTCAACTTTAATTTCCTATGCTGCACTTATGTCTTCTAAATAAAGAGGAACTACTCTGCAATAAAAAACAATGAATTCATGAAATTCTAAGGCAAATGGCCATAATTGGAAAATATCATCCTTAGTGAGGTAACCCAATCACAAAAGAACACACAGGGTATGCAGTCACTGATAAGGGGATATTAACCCAGAAGCTTGGAATACCAAAGACACAATTCACATATCATTTGATTTCCAAGAAGGAAGGAGATACCCCTGGTCCTGGAAAGACTGGATGTAGCAGTGTAGGGGAATACCAGGACAGAGAAGCAGAAGAGGGTTGACTGGGGAACAGGGGGATGGAAGAGGGCTTATGGGACTTTCGGGGAGGGGAGAACTGGGAAAGGGGAAATCATTGGGCATGTAAATAAAAAATATAGAAAATAAAAAAAAGACTCACTTTTTGTTAACATTTCTAATATATCTCAAATCCAGACTCTTATACTCTCCTTGGGATGTAAAATTTATTATTATTATTATTATTATTATTATTATTATTATTATTATTTTCTATATTCTTTATTTACATTCCAAATGATTTCCTCTTTCCCAGTTCCCCCCCTCCCCGAAAGACTCATAAGCCCTCTTCCCTCCCCCATTCCCTATTTGCCTAAGAATTTCATGAATTCACTGTTTTTAATTGCTGAGTAGTATTCCATTGTGTAAATACATACAGAAAATATCTCTGATAAAATTGAAGAAATATATAGAAAAACATGTTAAGATTGACTATTTCATGGAAAAATTATACAGATAAAATGGTAGGCATAACAATATTCCTAAGTTGATTGAAAGTGGAATTATAAACATATTCTGATGAAATTGAAAATCTACAAGGAAAATATTTCTGATAAAACTCAAGAAATATATAGAAAATACACGTTAAAACTATTTCATGAAATATTATACAGATAAGATGGTAGGCATAAAAATATTCCTATATTGGTTGAAGTAGAAATAAATACATTTTCTGATAAAATCGAAGATTTACATGGAAAATATCTCTGATAAAATTGAAGAAATTTATACAGATAAATTCGTAGGAATTAAAATATTCCTAAGTTGATTGAAAGTAAAATTGTAAACATTTTCTGATAAAATTGGAAATTTACATGGAAAATATTTCTGATAAAATTGAAAAAAATATAAGAAAAAACATTAAAATTGAAAATTATCATGGAAAATTATATAGATAAAATGGTAGGCATAAAAATATTTCTAAGTTGATTGAAAATGAAATTATAAACAATTTCTGATAAAATTGAAGATTTAAATAGAAAATATCTCTGATAAAATTGAAGAAATATATAAAAAATGCGTTAAGATTGAGTATTTCATGGAAAAATTATACAGATAAAATGGTTGGCATAAAAATATTCCTAAGTTTTTTAAAAATGAATTATAAACAATTTCTGATGAAATTGAAGATCTACAAGGAAAATATTCCTGAAAAAAAATCAAGAAATATATAGAAAAATATGTTAAAACTGACTATTACATGGAAAATTATACAGATAAAATGGAAGGTATAAAAATAATCCTAAGTTGATTGAAAGTAATTATAGACATTGTCTGATAAAACTGAAGATCCACATGGAAAATACTTCTGACAAAGTTGAAGAAAAATACAGAAAAACGTTCAAATTAAAGATTGTCATGGACAATTATACCAACAAAATGGTAGGTACAAAAACATTCCTAAATTGATTGAAAGTGGAAATACAAACGCCCCCCCTCCCCAATGAAACCGAAGATCTACATGGAAAACACCTCCGACAAAATCGAAGAAACACACAGAAAAATATGTTAAAATTAAAGATTATCATGGAAAATAATACAGTCAAAATGGTAGACACAAAAAGCATTACTAAATTGAAAGAGGAGTCACAAACATTTTCTGATAAAATCGAAGATCCACATGAAAAACATCTCTGTTAGACTATGTTTTTTGTTGGGGAATTGAGTCTATTGACGTTATAAGATATTAAGGAATAGTGATTGCTTCTTCCTGTTATTTTTGATGTTCTTTTTATGTTTGTGTGGTTACTTTCTTTTGGGCTTGTTGGAAAAAGGTTACTTTCTTGCTTTTTCTAGGGTGTAGTTTCCCTCCTCATGTTGGTGTTTTCCATCTATTATCCTTTGTAGGGCTGGATTTGTGGAAAGATATTGTGTACATTTGGTTTTATCATGGAATATTGTGGTTTCTCCATCTATGGTAATTGAGAGTTTTGCTGGGTAGAGCAGTTTGGGCTGGCATTTGTGTTCTCTTAGGGTCTGTATGAGATCTGTCCAGGATCTTCTGGCTTTCATCGTCTCAGGTGAGAAGTCTGGTGTAATTCTGATAGGCCTGCCTTTATAGGTTACTTGACCTTTTTCTATAACTGCTTTTAATATTCTTTCTTTGTTTAGTGCATTTGGTGTTTTGATTATTATGTGCTGGGAGGACTTTCTGGTCTGGTCCAGTCTGTTTGGAGTTCTGTTGGCTTCTTGTATGTTCATGGACATCTCTTTCTTTAGGTTAGGGAAGTTTTCTTCTATAATTTTGTTGAAGATATTTACTGGCCCTTTAAGTTGGAATTCTTCACTCTCTTCTATACCTATAATCCTTAGGTTTGGTCTTCTCATTGTGTCCTGGATTTCCTGGATGTTTTGGCTCAGGAGCTTTTTGTATTTTGCATTTTCTTTAACTGTTGAGTCAATGTTTTCTATGGTATCTTGAGCCCTTGAGATTCTTTCTTCTATCTCTTGTATTGTTGTCTATGACTCCTGAATCCTTTCCAAGATTTTCTATCTCCCGAGATGTCTCACTTTGTGATTTCTTTATTGTTTCTACTTCCATTTTTAAATCCTGGATGGTTTTGTTCAGTTCCTTCACTTGTTTGTTTGTGTTCTCCTGTAATTCTTTCAGGGATTTTTGTGTTTCCTCTTTAAGGGCCTCTACCTGTTCACCCATGTTCCCCTGTATTTCTTTCCGGGATTTTTGTGTTTCCTTTTTAAGGGCCTTTACCATTTGACCCATGTTCTCCTGTATTTCTTTAAGGGAGTTATTTATGTCCTTCTTGATGTCCTCTAACAGCATCGTGAGAAGAGACTTTAAATCCAACTCTTGCTTTTCCGATGTGTTGGGGTATTCTGGACTTGCTGTGGTGGGAGAACTGGGCTCTGATGTTGCCAAGTAGCCTTGGTTTCTGTTGGTATGGTTCTTGTGTTTGCCTTTTGGCATCTGATTATCTCTGGTGTTAGTTGGTCTTGATGTCTCTGGCTGGAGCTTGCCCCACCTGTGGGCCTGTAAACCTGTGTCTGTACTCCTGGGAGACCAACTCTCTTTAGGCAGGGCCTTGCACAGAAGGCTGTGGAGCTGTCTAGTTCCCTGCTGCAAATGGCGATTGGAAGGGAAGACTCCTGTCCCGGCTGCTCCACTGATCATATGCCCTATGCGCTCCTAACTGTACCCCTCCAGAGAAAAGGTGGAGATCTCACCTCTGCACTCAGAAGTGAACTCGCTGCTGGGAGATCATTCTCTCCTGGTTGGCTAAGCACAGAAGGCTGTGTAGTTGCCTGGTTCCCTGCTGCAAATGGCGGCTGGAAGGGAAGACTCCTGTCCCAGCTGCTCCACTGATCGTATGGGGATGCAGTATTTTATGCTGCTTTCCCTAGTATGTGAAGCTGTCCTTCTAGTATTGGACCATTCCGGTGGAGAAGTGGCTTCACTGAATCCTAAACGCTACCTGGAGAAGAGTCGTTGCAAGATCACTCACACACATTTTAAAACAACAGGAATTTGCTGCAATATAATTGTTCGTTATTTCTTATTCTAGTAATCCAGCATTCATTCTGTAAGGCTTAGTGACATTTATGTGTGTATATGTATTTCATCTCCACTAATTTCATTTTACTCTCTTTTTGTCTTCAATTCTCCCCCTCATAGAGAATATTATTAAATTATTATATGATTTTAAACTTTTATTTTTTCAAGTATACCCCTCTATTTAAATCATAAATTTACAGATGGGAACCACAGTGTTATTTTCTTTGTATTACTATCATAGCTATTAATACCTTCAACTTCATGATATATTAAAAACACTAGTTTGAGAAAGCCTCTAGTAATCACTATATTTTATATTATCAAAATTTATACACAGCAAACACACACACACACAGAAGAAAGTTGTACTACATGGGCTGATAATGCTCTCCGCAAGAATCATAAGAAAAGTTGGAGGCACAAGAAATTTCCTTTTGGATGCTTGATCGGGATAGATTAACCAATATAGATTATTGATTAAACATTTGGTTGCCTCTCAGATACTAAAGGCAACACTTTCTTCCTGGAGAGCTGGATCCCACCTGCAAGGCTCTATCCTGAAATCTAGCTTCCATTACACCAGAAAATACTAAGCAAGCTACAAAGTGGAATTTAATATTCCTACACAACTGCAACACCTGTGAATCACAGCCATAACCAATACAGCAAGATATCTTCAGTGGTACAATAAATGGCCCTCATATGTTGGTGATAATCAATGATTGTATAAAGGGACTTAAAACCCAGTCAGGAGGGGAGTCACCCCAGTACTCATAAACCTACTAAGGAAGAAGCTTCAACTGCCACTTTGAAATACATGCATAATTTGTGACTATCTTTTAAGTCTTATACTTACATCCATAGACACACGTATCTTACCTATGTAGCATCTCCCCCTCCCCCAATCAAAGAGGCTTTTCTTTGCAGCAAATGGAGACCATCACAGAAAAATAACAGGTAGTTACAATACAGAAATCAAAGGATCAAGAAGATTCCACCCCAATGGATGCATCTTCATCACAGCTCCCCTATCTAGAGCTAATGAAACCTCACAGAAGATGGAGTGATAAGATTCGAAGGTCCAGAATACCAAGATGTCTGCTATGAATCTATGTCTTAGGAGCGGCTGCATGAAGAAAGTTGTACAATGGCAATTTCAATAGACATGCTGACCTGGAAAGGGAGAAATTTTATCGATTCCTCTTCCTAGACAAAGAACTATGGGCAACTAAAGACCCCTGGAAGGGGAAGATTAGCCTTTTCCATGAATGAACCCCCTTAGTTTTCCAAACAAAGTGGTCAACCCAGAAAACAATATACACACAAACAGCAACAATGGACTCAGTAGGATTTATTTTTATCTACATATATTTATGTAACATACATTTGGATTTATATATATATATATATATACAAACACACACATACACACACATATGTTTTAACAGTAGCAATGAAAGAAAGAGAGGACATCAGTTAGAGAGGGGGCTTGAGGAGGGGTACAAGTAGAGACTGGAGAGAGAAAAGAGAAGGGGAAAGTGATGTGATTCCATTATAATTAAAAATATATTAAAATGTATGGATTACCTAATGTGCCACTTTAATTTGTTTTGACATGTTTTAATGAGAAACATATGTGAGCATGCAACTTTCATTGTTTGTCTGGAAAGGACTGGAAAGGAATGGATGTATTCAATTCAGCATCAGATTTTTAAGTTCAGTAACTTATTTTGAGTAAAGCCTAATGTTGAAAGTTCTAGAAAGCATTTTAGCTCTCTTTAAAACACAATTGAAACTTCGGCATCTAATCTTTTGATTGAAATGTGCAAATGTTTATTTTTAACCTTCTTTGTGTCATTTTGAATCACAGGATTTTATGCCCAATTTCAATGATACAGACAAGGTTATGACAGTATAATTTATTCATTGAGTAGGCTACACAGCCAATTTAAATATTTCCTGTATCCCTAATAGCAGATTGGTACTTTGGACAGCCAATATCCCAGTAAATGCAAACAAAAACAACACCAAGGATTTGTTTTGTGCCATTTATTTTCAATGTGCTTTAATTGCACAGGAACTTTAATTGAGCTGTAATTGCACTTTATTGCATGCATTTGTATGAATTAAAAAATACTTAAAGCAGAAGCGTGGTAGATGAAACAATTCCATGCATACAGCAGTTGTCATAAAGAAAAGTTTTATCATCAGTTTTGTTACCACTACTTGACAACTTTAACGTGAAGAATGCAATACAGTCACATTGTGTTCAAGTGAACCTTTTATTTTCCATTAATTTTCCTCTCCAATCTCAAACATTTTTGTTCAGTCTCAGCTATTTTGTGCCCAATTGTCTCCTACAGTATTCAGTCCTCAGAGTCTGTAGGAAGCCCAATGTTTCCTGGCCTTCACCTTTCTGAAGCAAGACAAAACATTTGACGAAGATGGCAGCTCCCAGGAAGTATGGCTTGTGTGTTGGTCCTTACTGTATTCTTGCTATTCTGTGTATGACAGCCTTTTGCTATGTCCACAGGTCCTGTTGGCTGTAAATTTTACTTAAAGGTAGCTTTTGTAATTCTTTGGTTATTCAGGTCAGGATGCTACTGACTTCCTAGAGATCTGGACTATTTTTTTTTATTTCTTCTTGGTTTCATTAATTTTGCCCTCACTTCTGTGTCTACTTCCTCTTTGAAATTCATGTCAGTTAGATACTTCATGGACCATCTGTTTCTTGCTGAGACCTTAAACTGTACATCATCTTTACAAATGTACGAATGTTTCTTGTTTTCTTTGTGTGCTTCTTTAATATTCAATGTGAGATATAAATTGTGCTCTATTAGAAACAAGTGATTAGTTGACTGTATCCTATATGTGAGATTCTTTGTAGACTAAATTCTTCACACTTTCCACACCAGAACTGATTAAAATGCAGCTGCATATCAGAGTGGGAAAGCACTGAGTTCAAATTCTCATTATTGCTTAGGCCATGTAACAAACTCTTTTGGTGTTAAACTGTGTCAATATTTACCTGCTTAATTGAGCTTGGATGGAAGGCCTATTTTTACATTAAGGATAACTCCCACTAAAGTTAGGCATTGTTCACATGGAGAGATGAAGAATGAGTTGTCACTGAGAGATGGTTCTCCCTTTCTGAATAGGAATTTTTATGGGCTTTTTCATAGTGTGACCATCTATCTATTGGAATTTTACTACTGTAGATCTATATTTGGCCTAGAATGCTCCCCATTCACTTTGCTCTGCTTCTTTCACACTCTCACCAGTTTTCCTTGCCTGTCCCGGGTGTATTCAGTGGCCAGATTACTTATGTTCAATAACTGTTCTTGTTTATCCTCATACATTTATGTGTTTAACGGACCGTCAGTTTCATTCCTTACATTTTAGCAGATGTAGCATTACCATGCTTTTCCCAAGTTCAATATTTGCAAAGCAGTAACCAGTTTTATTGGCCATTCCTAACAAGAAACAATCCCTAAAAAATTTTATGGATTTTGCTTTCGGTTTGCCAAGATCTGTTCAATATTCACAACCATTAATTGTCATCCCAGCCAGGCATGGAGAGCAATTGCTGAAGGGGAACTACCAAGGCAGGTTGTGTAACAGACCAAAGGGTGAGACTCACTGGAAGAGAATGACTTTCTTTTCTCAAGATATGTTTTATTTATATTTTTCTGTAGCTGGTATATGCTGTGAATTATAATATTGATTGGTACCTTATTAGGATTTGAAAATAATGCATCTACCACACTAGGTGTTTACATCACTGTTTAAACCTCACACCTATTTTATATTAAATATTAACACAATCTCTAATTCTGGAAAAATAAGTTATAACATTGAAATAGTTCAATAATATATCCAGAGTCATATAGTTGATATTCAGTAGAGATATATTTCAAAGTAAGTCTCTGTTGCCCTTGAGGTACATTGATCTTTATAAACCTTTTCTGGGGTGTTGTGAGTGAAAAGGAGCATCCCCTCCTATGGCTTTGATAATATAACACTTTGAAGTTCACTGGCCCCAGACAAGGTACTTAGACAAATAGTGAAAAGGTAGATATAGAGTTAATTTTTGAGTATTGTGTGAAATATAAGAATAAAATAACTAATGGAAATATAGTTTCTCTTCTAGTTGGGCCAATTCTTCATGAGCCTTAAAGATTCTTTTTCGAACTTGCACGTAGGTCATAGATTTTTATACTTTTATACTGTTTTCTCATCTAGCGGCTTCGTTTCTGGAATAGAAATCCTTGCTAATAACAAGATCATCTTGTATTCATTAGAAAAAACATATGTGACATTGTAAATACCATTTATGTCAACAGCAAGCTGTCTTATTTTCCATTCACACATATGTGAGGCTTTAGTTTATCATGCCATCTACCATCTGGTTATCAGGAGAAAAATTTTTAATGTATTTTAATAAAACACATATTAAAGGAAGCAACTTATTGCTAAGGAACGTACATGGGCATTTACATTTTCCCTGGTAACTTGTCATCATTAATTATTAGTCAGGTAATTTGTGTAGGCATAGCATTGTGGTGCATACATTTTGTACAAGTGGTTAGGAGGCAGGGTTAGCAGTATTAAGGCTACTTCTGCTACATAATGAGATCCTGTTACAAACCTAACAAGAAAACAAATGAACAAACATCAAAGTTCATGGAATACTGTTTACCAGTGCAACAGTTTCCCAGAATGTCTAAGTCCCTGGTGTTAGATTCTAATGCCAGAATAAGAAAAAAATATTCTGATTTACCTACTTTGTATTTACATAAAAGTATAGTTATGCTTATATTAAAAGACAAAAATTATATCATTATGTATGCTTCTTGTCATCCACATGTTCTTGAGTCTTATGTCAGCTATACAAGTGTTCAATATCTAGTATTTTAAAGTGATTTTGGTTTTTTCTTTTTATAAATCTAGAAATAAATAATCTGTACAGAGAAAAATTAAGAGTGGGAGCAGCCTGGTATATCTTTCTAAAGTTTCACCAGTTTTATCAAGTTCCCTTTTAGCTCAGACATAATGCTTCCAAAAGAGACACCCTTTTCAAGTCCATTAGTTATTGTCCCTTAATGAGGATAATCAATATTGACTCACCCTGAAGGAATCAGGATTAGATCATCCCTTCGACACTGAAATTTCCTGTAAACACTAGCTCCATTGTGAGTAATCCTGGAATGGATTCATGAGTCTATACTAGAAGTTTACTCACCCAGGGCCAGACATATTTTATTTTAATGTATCTTCCTCTATGATAAATTATAGACTTCTGAAAATGCATTGTTTCACGATCTTTTTCTGTTGACAAAAAATATTCACGAGAACAGTTCCATACCCTGGTGCAATGTCATCTTTTCTAAACAAATGACTTTTCTGGCATTTTTATATTCTATACTTCAATTTCCTCCAACTCTGGTGTCAGAACAATTACCTGATTAAGGGACAACACAATGTAAATATGAGGCTCTCTCACAGGCTCAGGATTCCTTTGGCATGTTTATTTGTTTATTTATAATTTATTTATTTATTTATTTATTTATTTATTTATTTATTTATTTATTTATTTATCTTGTTGGTAAAGGTAAAGAAATGAAAAGGAAGCTGGGCTTTTGTGGACTGCTGCCATGGTTTTCTCCCCCTGGGCTTTTCACTTGCTCTCAGGCTGGCATACCCTGAGACAGCAAGAGTCACTGGTGAACCTTTGATCTCACTCTATTTAATTAGGGAAACCAACAGGATCTTGTATTTGGAGGCCGGCGATGTGTAAAAAGCCATGTGTAGTGTGAAGCCTGACAAATTGTAGTGAGTATTTTTGGACAGCCGACTTAGCGGGGCCTTTGTTGTCTGTGCACTGTCAGCTTTTGACTCAAACGGAGTAGATTAACATAAAAAGAGAATCCTCCATTCCCGGGGCATGCCTGGAAAGCATGAATCTGTCTCTTTTGATTCATTTTTTTTTTCCTTGAGCTAGGTCATGTACACTATAAAACCATTACCATTTATAGCCTGCAGCTTTTTTCCCTCTTACCTTGGCTTTATGTAAGTAGGTAGCTATCTGCTCAATGCCTTAGTTTTCCCTAGTATAAAATACTAGCGAAAATATTGTCACTGTACATATGTCTTCTGAGGATTAATATAGTAATTAATTTAAATTACATTGTATCCTTACGTATTGTAACACAGTAATTTAACTTATATTACACCTGCAGTGGAGTTATGAAAAATATTCTTTGCAGGGAACTTTCAATATAACTGTAAGAGATGAGGCTGGCTTTTGGCAGGTGGAGAATGCTTGTGAGTTTTACATATACAGTACATCAGAAGTGGGACAGTATATCTATGTTTCAGATCTGAGTCACTGCTGACTGCTAAACTTTGGGATCTTACCATATGAGACAGCCCAGAGAGCTCTTTGGTTTTGGTCAAGGATGGGCTCGAATCTTGGCCCTTTGTCTCTAGTTATTTTCTATTCTCGTGAGGATATGCCATGACCAAAACAACATGTAGTAAAAGGATTTAATCTGTTGCTCGGAATTCCAAATGATTACATTCCTTGACCATGCAGATCCAAAATTTGAGAGAGAGCTGGGGTAGTCAATGAGAGCTGACCTGTTGAGATAAGAAATTAAATGCAGACAGACAGAGAGAGAAAGAGAGAGAGAGAAAGAGAGAGAGAGAGAGAGAGAGAGAGAGAGAGAGAGAGAGAGAGAGAGAGAGAAAGACTGACTAAGCTTCCTGTGAATAACTTGGGATTTTGAAATTTCAAATTGTATCTCCAGTGAGACACATCCTTCAATAATACCACGTCCCCTAATCCTTCCCAACAATTCCACCAACAAAGGACCAAGCATTTAAGCATACAACGGACATTCTTAATAAAACCACCTCATTCTTACAAGAGGGTGTGCTTCTTTGTTACTGGACGTACTTCTTACAACAGTTGGGGATGATTTTCCCATCTCTGAAATAGTGTCAAGGAGTGAGTGCATGTTATCTCCCCAAAACTCATAGGACCTATGGTCCTCACACTATGAAATCACCATGAGTTACCCATTCTCCCTCCCCCTTAATTTCTGCTTGCTCCCTCATTCTTTCTTTCTTTTTTTTTTCTAGTGTGATCATAGATTACAACATTTAGTGGTTATATTAAGTATAATTTAAGAATAACCATCTGTGGTAAAGCCACAAACCCTATCTCTGTTCCATTCCAAGCAAACTTACCTTAGTAACTCTGACCCTACTGCAAGGTTTGTCCATAATGTAACTGCAGCATACTGTACCCTGAATGCACTTTCTACTTAAAGAAGCCTTAATGAAGCTTATGGGAATTCATCACACAACCACATTTCTCTTACATACCATCTCTTTGGCTGTCTCCTTTCTTTAAGTTTACAAGACTCAAGAAGGGCACTGATACATTGAGCTGGAATTTTATACTCTTCAACTTTGATCCAAAAGTCTCTAGATTTTTTTGCTTTCTGGACAGTCAACATGTTTCTTTATAATCAGATTTGTCATTAACAGCAAGAAGGAGTTAATTCATCAGAAAGAAATCCATAGATCCCTTGGGTACCTCACAGTTCCTATATACTTACCAGTTTTATTGATTATTCCTTTTTGGTGATATAATATCAAAAATTTCATTTAATTTTATTGATAGTATGGTCTTAGCACTTAGCCTATCTTACCTGGCATAATTAGTTGTTCTTTACTAATTCATACTTCTCTTATTTAATTGTGTCTTCCTACTCATTTACCTCAATAGATTTTATGCAGGTCACTTCACTGTTAAATGCAGAAACTGCAGTACAGATACTGACTTCCCATGCACTATAGGTATATTTTGATGATTTTAAAAGTCTTTCTTTGTTTTGGCTTAGGAACTACTGGACACTTACAGGTCCAGTAGTTTTCTTGTTTGAATTTCCAAATACACTGAAATATTCCAAAGGAGATCAATTTGCATCCCAAATTTTAACTTGTTCTCCATTTTTAGGCATTAGCAACATATCAAATGGGTATTTGTTTTATTGCATTTTTTTTTAAACAGGAGGCCAGTAATGATCTCCTGAAACACTTCAGACTTTCTTTCCTTCTTGGATATCTTCATAAATTGCATTTCTATAACACCATAGGAAAAAGGTTGCATTTCTAGCAAATCTCTGGGAAAGTGACACTTTGTATCTATTGTAATTGCACTAACCATTTTCTCTCAGTTTCCATGAAATTTACTCATTTTAACAACCCTTTCCCCTTTTCATTTCTCCCAAAGTCTCTGTAGTACTGAGTTCTTCATCCCGTTCAAAGTGATTTCTCTGAAGCTGATTTCCATTGGATTTCAAATACAGAATTTTACTGTCTCCTTAAATGATCTCGTCAGTGTGGGTTATTTGCCAGCATACCTTATTTACTGGATGCATAGATATTTTTCCAGTGAATCTTATCACTCAGTGTGCTCAGATTGCAGTCAATCCTTTCATGGTATTATTCACCACCTGTATTTAACACGCACATCAATGATGCTATTCTATTCTTTCTGGCAGTGACTATCATTGGAATATATTCCTACATATAGCAAAGACTTAGAATGCTTGGACTCAAACTGTTTTAGTTAATAAATGTATGTTTCCCTTCCTTTGTAACCAAGTCATATATTTTAGAGCTCAGAGACTTTGGAGATCTGTAATTACTGTATTCTAGGAAAAGTTGTCTCCATGTTAGAGAATGACTAAGTCAGGTTAAAGCCAATTTCTCTTACCTTAAAAGGTGTCTAATGTTCTTTATATTGTCAAAGTTTAAATTAACCCTATTCAGTGTCTTTGAAAGGGTCACCTAAGAAATGAGTTAGATAGCCCGTATTATTTTATTTATCAAATATATTTGATATCGTTTTAAATGTTATATTTAATATATTCCTATTATTTTACATATTGAATTATGTTATTATCTAATAAACAAAATAAAATGTATATATTTTGTTTATGTTGGAATATTATTAAGTAGATTTAAACTTTATAAAGAACAGATTCTCTTCTATTAATTAACATAATAAGGTATATTTTCTATGGTTTGTTATGAATGTCATTTTTCTAGACTGCTATAATGTTTATATAATTCCTATTTTAAATTAATTACTTTTAAAGAAGCAATGTTCCTGTGTGTGTTTGTTTGTGTGCTTGTGTATCAAGTGCATGAAGATACCAATAGAGCTGATAAGAGGGCATTAGTTTCCTGTTACTATAGTTACAGGTAGTTGTGAGTTGCCCCAATGTGGATGTAGGCAACTGAACCAGGATTTTCTGCAGGATCAGAAAGTTCTCTCAACTGTTAAGGTGTCTTTTTGGGTCCTGTCATACGTTTTGAAAAGGGAAAATATATTCCAGAAACAATCTGTTAATTGGTCTCAACTCTTCTACTTAATATTCTCTTAATCTTCCCAAGTGCTTACAAAGAGGTTTGTAATAATATGTTCTTAAATGAATCATGAATCTTTACTCATACTTCCTGTCATTTCAGGGTCACATGCCTGTATTTCAATCCTGCAGAACAAATGAGTTATTTTCTTCATTTATAATAAAATGAGGATGCCACAATGGGATGGTGGGAAATGCATAGCATTTTAGCAAGAGCTGTAGGTTTAAGTTCTCGACATGACACATGTAACAGTGGCTATAAAAATTGCTGAAGTTTCTGACATATAGTTCCATTATTGACAAAGGGCTTCACTACCACTTATGTTACATGAGACTGTAAGTATTAAGCAATAACTGCTGCCTGCAAAGACAGCAGACACTGTACTATGAAAAGCACAACTGATTTACAAGAAAGAATAAAAATAAGATGATTTAAGATTAGAACGGAATTATCCATAGAGTGTCCAATTCTTCAACTCATGGATTCTTTATGAATTTTCCAGGTTCTTAACATGGTTTTAGTAAAGTCTGCTTGACAGAATGTATGCCTCACATCTGATTTGATTACAAATGACTTTAGATTAGGGAGAGTATTTCTCTATGATTTGTTGGTCATAGTATTAAAAATCAAACCCAAGTAGGTTTTGATATTTTTTTTCAAAATCATATGTTTCATGTATACATAACTAGGTTTTGGTAGAAATTGAAATATTTGATGCAGGGTGGCTCAGACACAGAGTTGTAGTAATATTTGTGAAGTCTTCAGAAAGAGCACACCATGGGCTCTGTCTCCAGATTAAACAGTTCACAGTGTTCTCTCTGATGCATCCCAGCCTTGGCATTACACATCAGGGGAACAATAACTCCCTAATCACAAAATAAGGGGTAGTTTGTGCCATCTCTGAACTATCATTGATCTGTGGTTGTTTGACAATGTTTTTCTTAAATTTCCTAAGTAAATGGAGTTAAAATATCATCTCATGCCTTCTGAACTTACTGACACAAATAGAGAAAATTAAAGCGTCCAACTATGGTACCTTAATAAATAAAATTATTATTGATGGAATCAATGATTATTTATAAGTTTAGTCTATGCTTTCTTATGTGTAAGGCTAATTTTAGCCTATAATGTGAAATTTTGCTTACAGATTAATAGTCTCATGGTTTTATTTAGTGAAATTAGGTTTTTAGAACTTTTTTGAGATATAGACACACACACACACACACACACACCATATTTAATAACCAAAAAATTTATTGTGTTCAGAAAGGACAATATTGGAAACAAAAATTGCATGGACATACCTTGTAGGCATAATGTTTTTGTGCATTGTGCAAAAATTATCCTTCTGTTATTTAGATATCCTCTTATATTGTTGCAATCTGGACAAGGCAATGTAATACTCATTTCCAACATCTACTGCTTCAAGTTTGTGTAAGCAATGTTGACAATTTATTCTCTGTCTTGTCAGTAAAAACTGGTCAGCCAATGACTGTGCAGAAGAGAGAATAGGACAGGACTTCTGCTAGCCAGGGGATGGGGAGAAAGAGAAGAGTAAGGGAGATTTAGCCACAAGGAAAGCAAGAGAAGACATCATGGAAAAACACATATGAAGCCCAGAAAGCCAAACCAAAACTAAAATATAAGTATCTCAGGGATTTTGGCTAGGAGGTAGCCACATTAGCTTAAAGGATTAAAATAGCTCAATGACTACCCAAGTATAATATAGTAAAGCTTGATTAAATTGATCTTGTTTTCTCTGTGTCATTATTAGTGAATGAGGTAGTGTAAAGAAAAACATCAGCTGTATTAACTACTGCATACATTTATATTAAAATAACTCTTACAGTACCCTGTATTTGTCATGGTTCCAGGGTTCTCTAGAGAAATAGAACTTATAGAATTAATCTCTCTCTCTCTCTCTCTCTCTCTCTCTCTCTCTCTCTCTCTCTCTCTCTCTCTGTCTGTCTCTCTCTGTGTCTCTCTCTCAGTCTCTCTCTCTATATATATATATACATATATATATACATATATATACATGTATATACATGTATATACATATATATATACATATATATATGTATATATATATGTACATATATATATATATGTATATATATATATATACATAAATGCACACACTCACACACATATCATATATATACAGGTGGTTTCTTAGCAGGGCATATAGTCTGTGATTAAGTCATCCAACAATGACTGTCTACTAATATAAGGTACAAGATTCTAGTATTTATTCAGTCTATGAGACTAGATATCTTATCTGGGCTTCAGTATTTGCCAGAATTCCAAATATATGAGCTCTAATGTCAATGAAGAAGTATATTTTCCAGCAAGAGCTAGAAGACAAAGAAAGGGCTTCCTTCTTCTGTGTCCTTTATACAGACTGCCAGAAAAATGTGTGACCCAGGTTAAAGATAGATCTATTAATGTTCTGCATCAGAGGTGAGTGGTTTTGCTTCAAATGATTTATAATAACAACAACAACAAAAAGGCTCAAAGATGTGACAGTCATTTAGATTTTAGTTAATTCCAGATGTAATCAAGTTGATAACAAAGCATAACCATCACATATCCATTTATAATATCTTGGAATCACATAATTAGGCTTCCTATATAAAATGGGTCTTTCCTCATACTTCACCATAGTAAAAATGCACTTATTTGTAAGACATACTCAGAGAAGTAGCCTGTTTAAGGAGCTATTGGTAATCTTTGTAGATAATGAAGCAGTTAGAAAAAAGAAATTCTTCAAATTCACAGCTGTGAGAGAGTGGAAAATGTGACAGAATCCAAGATATATTTGTAACTTGAAGAAACTTTTTATTTTAAGTTCAAATTTTTGTTGAAACTTATTTTTGCCAACGAATTAGTCACATTTATTATAAAACAATCATATATCACTCATGGAATTTAAAGAAATGGATCTTTCTTATCCACTTTGTTCATATGTGATTACATTGCTTATTGTCTAAGTTGATCCAACAAACAGCTTGAGATTAAAGGATGTTTTTTTCTCAACAAGATCAGAACACTTAAATTTTTTATTTTATTTTACAGTATCACAATAACATTTTGATTTAAATAGAACGTGTATTCCAATGTTTCTAGTCATTAAGGTATTTAATCAAAGCAACACATCTAGTAGGTAACTAAGCTGAGGTTTCAAATGAAGTTTTATAACATTTGTTCAGCTCTCTTTTCATTCATTAAAAGTTTCTCTCTTGAGACAAGAATTCCTTAACTACTAAGATTCTGTAATAAAAACTAGGGAGATGAAGTCAATGTTCTCTTGAAACTTCTATACTAGCGAGTTAAAAACAATTAAAAACGAATATTTTCAAGTACAAATTATTTCCACAGACATTTAGACTGAGTCATGTGATTGAAATTGACATAGGTGAAACATGTTTGTTGTATAATAAAATATCTCATTGGGCTGAGTTGCCATCAATGGCAGAAAAAAAGTAAAGAAAAGCTTTACAAAAATATATAGATGCGCATAGAAGATTTCAGCTCATTTTTCTTAAGTGTAAACATTCAGAATAATAATAGCCCTTGTATTCTAGAGCTATTCTTCATATATAATCAAATATGAGGGCAAATGATAGAATTTATAACCATTTCTTAGAATATGGTCCAAAGTATGTGCATGATTTCCTTTCACATAATACCTCAGAGATGAAGATGTAAAAGAACTAACTCACTCTATGTCTGTGAGACATTCATTTTAGCTTGTTTTAGACATGGTAATATTACTTTATAAATTTGCAATGTGTATACAGTATGAACACATACAAATATTTTCATAATGTGTACCAGATTTATATCATTGAGTTTCATAAATGACATGTAGCTGCTTTAAAAATATGAAAAAAAAATAAAATGTTGGCCTTCAAATATAAGTTAATGTGAGGGTATATATAAATAATACTTTGAAATAATTGCTACTATTTTTTACTTGAATGCCAGGAGTAATAGAAATATATGATTTTAGAATAAAACTCCGGCACTATGAAATAAAACTTTCCATAAGATTCATATATATCTGTATGTTTATGTATATTAAATTTGTGTGTATGTGTATATGTGTGTATCTATATTATACTATATGTGCATGTATATAATATATATATAATATATATATGCATGTATATATATATATATCAGCTTAACTAAAACTTCATCACAGCCTAGACCCTGATGGTACCTCATCATCTGTAACATGAAGCTCAAAGGTATGTGTTCTAGAAAACAACACAGGGAAATATCCCAAGATTATGCATATTATCTATATTTAAAATTTTTACCATTTAATGTTATATGGAATACCTACCTTCTCTGTACTAATAACTGGATTTTTGAAAACAATAGCCAAGAACCCAAAAGAACCAAAATGCTTTTCTTTTTCATCAAAAGCAAGGATTAACACTAAGCCAAGAAAAAAAAAAGTGTTTATTCTCCAACTTCCAATTTCATCACCTGAAAAACTAAAGACCTTTTCACTGTCTGTTGGAAAATATTTGTTCACTTATCATCTATTTAACCTCAAGGACCGTGATGTATATACAATTATATAGTGAATAGCGTAATGTTGGGGCTTATTTTCAAAAATCTCAGAGTCGATTTACATGCTTATTATTAAAATGCCTCACATATAAAAAAATGAACATAAAAAGGTTTTGTAAGGAAATAGGTGAACTTATAATATGACAATTAACACCTTCCAGATCTTAAAGTTTGTGCTGAGAATATGAGTTCATATGGCAAGCAATAAATTAATAACAAGTAAGTCCTGGTATGGTGGTGGTGGTGGGGATTTAGTCAGTTTATCTTATTATACCAAAATATCAGGAATGGCCAGTTATGCATTTTTCAGTGGTTAGGAGCACTGATAGCTCTTCCAGAGCACCTAAGTTCAGTTCCCAAATGTCTGGCTGCTCATGATGCTCTATAATTATAATTTCAAGGAATACGGGGCCTTCTTCATGTCTCTTTAGGCACTGCATGGATGTAATTCTCATAGATACTTTCAGGAAAAGAAATATTAAATAAAAATAAATAAAATAAAATCTCCATAAAGATATGGCAAGATAGTCAACATATACAAAGGAAAGACTTAGTTAATTTAGAGGTTTTGAGATCCAGGCTATGACCTCTGGGTTGGCTTGGATGTGTGTTCATGAGGTCCTCTTGACGATGATGCAAGTGAGTGTCAGAACAGAGGGAGGGGTGTGGCAAAAATTAGATGTATGTAACAAACTATTTGGAAACACTAACATAGTGTAAAATGCTAAAATTATGGAGAAGTAAATTATTCTGAATCTCAAATCATTGATAGGTTATAAAGCATCCTGGTTATGTTTATTTTCTTCTACTCCCCCTATAGAATATAAAACATAAAGACATAATCTATGGTACTGATCAATAATATATAGATGGAAAGTTCAATAATCAGGCAAGACACATAGAAAGCAGAAATAAGTGTAGACATTGTACATAGGAGAAGTTATGAAATCAAGTGGCTGACAGTATGAGTAACAAAGAAGAGAAAATAGAGGGATCAGGTTGATTACATAGAGCCTGGAATTGCAATAAAGTAAAATGGTGGTTCCAGGAGGAGTGTCCTATGTTGAGGTTGGCTACATCTGTATTTATATTACTGGGACATCATTTTGATATATTTTGAATGCCTAGAGATGCTATGTCATCCGAAATAGAATGTTTTACAAATGCAGAAGCCACTTCCAACCCTCTGTGTGAGCATCCAACCCTCTATGGAGTGTTAACACTCCTGGTATGGCAGCTACTCTTAAATGTTGGACTCAGGAGAAGATAAATCATCATTTCACAATTTATTTTTCTGTCTGCCTTTCTTAGTACCAAAAATTAATTGGAAGCCACCACACAAGTAGTAAAACAAACAAAGAACAAATAAAACAACAAGAACAAGAAAATGCAAGTTTCCAGTTCCAGAAATATAAAGCAAACTAGAGAAGGCAGCTGTGTGAGTAACAGACAAACACTCTAGTGTAAAGGCAGGCAGACGAAAAGAAGTGGGGAGGCAAAGACTGATGTGTGAGGGGAAAGAAAGCAAAGCAGGCCAGCAGGCACACAACACACACACACACACACACACACACACACACACACACACACATACACACACAAACACATCACATACACAAACACATACTCACAAATATATATACATCTATATTTCTATCTATCTATCTACTCTCTGTCTGTCTGTCTGTCTCTCTCTCTATGCCATAAAAAGAAATGTGGGCAAGAGGGAAGAAAGGTAAGCTATGAAAAGCATGCATTAAGAATGTGTTAGTTCCTAACTTTGAACGTTCATGAAAGAGCTTTTGTAGAAGTTTCTACACTGAAGATTTGTGTCTGGTTTATGAAATCAAAGCTGAAGAAACTGTATTGAAATGGATCATTGGCTTTCCTGTGAGATGATATCCCTTCCAACTGTGGCATTGTTCCAAAGACTGTGAAACTAGTTGATTATCTCATAGCAACTCGATAGTGCCCACATAAAAATGAAACTCCACAATTCTGAGTCTAATATAATGGCTTTCACTCATCAGCTGTCTTTTAAAGTCACTACTTTGTTAAACTTCAAGAGGACAAAGAGAGATGCATTGGGAAAGTTGTGTTAAATGTCACCTGGTAGAAATGTCTATGGTAGAGAAAAACATTATTTAGTTGTTTATTTAATTCAGTAGTTGTATTTACTAATTCTTTGATTTTGTGAAAGCATCTCACACAGCCCAGTCTAACATAACATTTCTTATGTAGTTAAGGTTGGCCTCCTGATAGTTCTGGTTTCTACCCCAAATCATACCTCAGTTTTATCACAATAAATAAAATTAAATCTAAAGCCACACAATTCCTATGTCAATGTTCAGCACTGACTTTAGGTAAGAACACTGTCCATATATATCTAATATACATTCACAGATGGCATATATGGAAATATCAAGGAAAATGATATATATTCCAAGACAGATCCATTATTTAATTAATTGTTAAATCAGTCAACAGTAGTTTATTTAAATATAAAACAAATTGGAAGATAAATATACTTTGATTTTCGAATCGAATAGAAACCTAATCAGTATTTATATTTGAAGCAGTTTTTATTCTGCTAATTGAAATTATATAATTTGCTTTTACTCAGGATGTTCCAAAAAAATTAAAACATTTGAGAAACAATGTCTTCTGTTATTTGACACTATTACTCTAACATTTTTCCTAAATGTTCTGTATTAGACAAATTAAAAGTCATAGTCAACATACTGGGAAGAATATGCTTGTTATAATGAACAGTTTCTTCAATGATGTTTTTAGTTCCACTCTGTTTACAGGATATAAAGTAGACATTTTGAACAATTGTTGCTTAGGCTCAAAACAATGACTATCATATTTTTTAAACAATAAAATAGTGTAGCAGAAGACTGCCTTATCTGTCCTCAGTGGGAGAGTTTATACTTAGTCCTGTAGAAACTTGATGTCCCAGAGAAGAGGGATGCTGGCAGGGGTGAGGTGTGGTGGGGAGAGCATCCTCTCAGAATCAAGGGGAGAGGGGAGGGGTGAAGAACTCTAGAAGGAGGGACCAGGAATGGGGACAACATTTGGAATGTAAATAAATAAAATAATTTAATAAGAAAAAGAAAAAACTTGAAAGTAAAAAAAAGTAAAGGTTATAACCAGTTCCTTATACAGTATTCCAATAAATTCATGAAGCAAACTTGGAAAGAAAATTTACTGTCTAAAAGTCTTAATATTTTATAATTATCATGTTTAACACAAAGGCATATTAACTTTTTGTTTAAATGTAATTTTGGTCAGGGGTTGGTGGCACAAGCCTTTAAACCCAGCACTTGGAGTATAGAGGCAGGTGTACTTGTGAGTTTGAGGTCATTCTGCTGTACAGAGTGAGTTCCAGGACAGCTGGGGTTACACAGAGAAACCTTGTCTCAAACAAACAAACAGAAAACACAATTTTTTTTTCTCTGCCGTCAAGCTGGGCCAGGAGGTAAAGGTAATGGTTGTCAAGCCTGAGACCTGGAGTTTAATCTAGGGAACCCACACACTAGGAAGAAAAAAACCAACTTCCACAAATTGACCTCTCCCCTCCATACTCATTCACTTTCTCATGTACAAATCCAGACAGACAAACTTGAGTGTACACACACACACACACACACACACACACATGCACACGCACACTCACATGCACACACACACACAAATACATACTATATACATTTTTTAAAATCTAATTTTCATGGAGCATAATAAATTATTTGCTTTGCTTTTCATACAAATATTCTTTATTAAAGTAAGGATATGTCTATAAACTACATGGACACTGGATACCACGACGTAGCTGCATTTCCCTTGTGGAGATAATGGTAGACTTCCTCCAGCCTACTATTCTTTGGGTGCGCAGGATGCTAGTGTATCCCTCAGTGCACATACAGCTTGATGGGTCTGCAAAACAGCTGCTCACTTTTCTTTCTGTGTTATCCCTTGTAAGGATGGTTAGGGCATACTTGGCTGATTTCAAGAGTTACAGACTTCATTCTATAGTTGGGGAACTGGGTCACCACCCTGACTCAGAGCCGCCAGTCAATCACAGTGTATGAAAATTTTGTTGTTGTTGTTTTAAAGTGTTTCCACATATTTTCTTTTACAAGAAATATTATTTTTTATTCTTGCTTTTGAACAGTTTCATATATGTGAATAGTAAATTCTACTGACTCTCAGTCCTTCCTCTCTTATCCGTGTAATCCCCTCCGTTCTAAAATTTCCTCTCCCACATTCATGCCCTTTTGTTCTGTGGTCACCTGTCATTAAGCAGGACTATCCTTGTGACTTTGTGCTTTGAAACTATCTTTTGGAGCCTAATGGGTGAACTTTTGAATATACATCTGAATAAAACATCTGCCTCTCCATCAGAACCCACTAATATTTAATTGTTCAGTGCAGGAGAAGGGGGCATTATAAGTTACTACCTGAGTCATGATTGGCTCTCGACAGGCACAATTTTACTTAAGCTCGTCACACCTGAGTTCATGATTGACTGTTCATGCCCTGAGGAAAGCCTCTTCTTATCTACCACCTGGTCCACATCATTCTCTGACCTATAGAAAAGTTGAAAATAAAGTGTCTATTTAGGCATGAGCACTAAACTCACAGTTATTCCTGGTGTCTTGAACAGCATGGGTCTTTTTGTACTGTTCAATGCAAAAAAGAAGCTTATGTGGTTAAGAATGTGAGAAACATTTTCTGTGAAGATAAACACAAATGTTTAGAATGCAGCTTGATTCTATGTTATTTTACCTAATGAATAGTAGTGTGCTCTACCCTAGGATCTATGACCTCTCCAGTCATGCGAATGTCATTAGGTTTACAGTACTGGGTATAGATTTCCTCCTTGGAACAGTGTTCAAATATTGAGATTTTTCTTACACTCATCTCTGTCATGACCCTGTGGTGCCAGTCACTGTGTCTTGCCTTGCAGAATTCATAGTTCCTAGAGTATAGAGGGGGTGTTGTTAAATGTATATCAAAAGAACTGAAGCAAGGATCATATGTAAAAAAGAATATGTGCTTTTTGTCTTTTCAGGCCTGGGTGACCTCACTCACTATTTTTTTCCTGTTTGATACATTTATCTGCCAATTCATTTTCCTTTGTACTTTAACAAAATTTCATTAGATATATTTATCACATTTTGGGGCCTGGGTGACCTCACTCAGTATTTTTTCCAGTCTTATCTCTCTGCCAAATCCATATATTCATTTTCCTTTGTACTTTAATAATATTTCACTATGTATATTTGTCCTATTTTTGTTATTTATCTGTAAGTTGACATCTAGGATTACTATATTTCCTAGTTGTGGTGAATAGAGCTAACATGTACATAGATGTTCAAGCATTTCCCAAGTAAGATATAAAATCCTTTTGATGTATGCCCAAGAATTGTGCTGCTCATCATTTGACAGGCTACTTCTCGTTTTGTTGAAAAAAAAAACACTGATTTCTGCAGTGACATTCTGTATTTCCATTAACAGCAATTAAAGGGTATCCTCAAAACTTCCCAGTGTCTGCTTCCATATGATGTCTTGGTAGTAACCATTCTGATTGCGATGATGTATGATCTTAATTCTTTTAAAAAAATTCATTTACTTCTCTGCAAATGATGTTGGATATTTTTGAAGTGTTTATGAGCTTTTAATACTAATTTGTAGTTTCAGTTTGGAGAACTTTCTATTAAGTTCTATTGCCCGTTTTAATCAAGTTCTTTGTTTACATGGCGTATAGTCCTTTCCAATTCTTTGTGTTTTCTACATATTAATTATCTGTTAGAAATGTAGCCTATAAATATTTTCCCTCATTCAATTCTGATTCACTTGATTGGCAGATTTTTTTTTGATGTAGATAAATATAACTTCATATATCCAAGCTGTCAGTTAGGGCCTCATTTCGTGTGACCGGAGTCCTATTTAGACAGTCCATGCCTATGCCTGTATCCTGTTATTTGATACTTTCCCTTTCAGCAGTTTACAAGCCTTATGGTGAGGTCCTTGATATATTATAGCATGTGTAAAGCAGGAAGAAAATTTATTTGGCTTTCATTTTGACCACATTCAACCAAAGTCATGGCAAACTACCCCTTAGAGCGGTTTTACTGCATTGTTACTGCTTTTTGTTTCAAGTATTCACCTCCCGCTGCTTGATAGTCCAAGGCAGTAACCCTGAGCTAAAGTAAGAGACTTTCCTACTGCTCACATGGACCTCTGAACAGGAAACTTCGTCCTTCTCCATGCAGGTTCGGGAATTCTACTCCAGGCAAATGAAATCTGCCACTGATTTGCCGAATATCCCCGAATGGTGACATACTGGGAAATATAACAGGATCTAAGAGACAATATTCACATACCTATAAAGGAAACACATGAGATTGAAATTCAACGTGCTAGTCCTTTCCCATAGTGCTGGGAATTTACAATGCATTGATCAAAATGCTTACTGGGACAATCTTGAGAGCAAGTGTCAGTGGGGAGATAGCAAAAGAGCCCATGTAGATTTCTGCCGTGTGGGTTAGAAAAGGAACCTTCTAGCTACACCTATGTATCTCTAAAGATGGTTACTATATTTTTCTAGAGGCAACTGAGTTCATATTTACTCCTTTTCAAATTGTAAAACTTTCCTTCTCTATATACATAATTAGGACATAGAAGAAGTATTGAATATATTGGTCTTTATACTTACAGAGAAAAGGTACAAAGATACAGTATCATTGATTTTTTTTTTCATAAACAAGAAACTGTCAAACAATCCTGAGCCCCATGTGGCAGGTTTGAGATATGAGTAAGAGTCATTCCTTCTCTGAAGGAACAATGTACAGTGGGTTATTTATCTTCCTGAACTAACTTGCAGGAGATACAAAAGAAACGAATTACATGGCATGGATACACAGACACTCTTCCACAGATTCTGAAGCTTGCCATCGGTGTGTTTGGAAACTGTCTCACTATTGGGCACTTAACAGAATTTGAGTTTCAGACCTCTTGGAAAACTAGTACTTATTTAATGGCTGAAAGTAAAGCAAGACTTTCAGAGCATTTGTGATATTCCTAAAGATTACCTTTGTAGTATTTGATTATATTTATATGTTGATCATATTGTTTTATCCTTTTTCTTTTGGTACCTTATCACTGTTTGCTACATTTAAAAAGATCACAACTCTGCCTCTTTCTCATACTATATTTTGAATGTGTTCACGACAGAATGATATTCATTGTGATTTTCCTGACTTCAAAGAGATTACAATATGATAGTCCACGTTGAGATCTAACCACAGCTATGTTATTGCACTTGAAACTGTTGAAGTATACAGGCTCGGCTGGGTTTTCTAATAGCAATTTTCATAGAAAGTCAAAACCCTTTCCAACAAGTCATCTCACAGAAATGTTGCAAGTATTATTAATTCTGAGAAATATCCCTAAGGATCCCTGGTTGTGGCTTGAGATTAATACCACAAGTTTTAAAACATTATTTTCAATGAGGAAAAGAAGAAAAGTATTAAATGAAGAGTGAGGATTAAGGAATTTGCAGTCTTATTAAAAAAAAAGGCAGTAATAAAGTTTACTGTTACACTGGGTAGCATGAACCAAGAGAGTATCAATTCAGTAGAGTTCAGTTAGTGTGCCTTGACAGATTTAATATTTCAGGTCAATATATTGGACTATAAGATCTGAGTATCCATCTAAAAGTTGTAAGGCAGCCAAAAGTTATATCAAGTTTGGTGGTGATATTTCATTTCTTTTTGAGCAGAACAATTACAAGACTACAAAGATAAATTACTAAAAATTCTTATATTAAACTGTTCTCTTTCGGCCATTTGGCATGGACTCTTGATTTGTGTGGTAGGGTCGTACCCCCCCCCCACCTCCAGGAGTCCTCCAAAGGGATGCTGATAAGCTCCATAGGAAGTGAAGGTAAACTATTACGGCAAATGTCACCTTCTGGGTATTGGGTGCCTTAGGTTTCTATGACCATAAAATATTGATGTAGATGTCAATAAAAGCAATAAGACAGAAAAGAATAGGAACTTGTATTTATTATGTATCTGCTTGAGTCCCTGCAAAAACATTTCCATATATTTTGCTTTGTCATTTAAATGGGATAAAGATTAAATTTAAATTGATTGAAGCAATGTCTCTTATGTCCCAAGTATTGTGTCTTATATATGAAAGACATCAAGTATTTATTGACATTCTCTTGGATTTAGCAGAAGAAGAAAGAGCAATTCAGAGTTTGGGTGAGTTCATCTAGGTTTCAATGCTAATTCAAATGTTAATGAACATATCAGTAGCAGCATTTAATTTTAAATAATCACACTAAGAAAAAAGTCCATCAGTTAAGCACATTTTCTGTGAAACATGCTTATGGATTACTGAGAAGAATTATTATCTACATTTTAGATCGTGGAAACTTTGTAATTTATTTTTCTTTTGTGGGTGACATTATGTTAGGTAGAGGATTGCAAAGATCTTGTGGCTCACAATTTATAATGAAGATATAGCTAAATTAATGGTGTCAGCTGTGAAGTAGTAGCCTATGTCACTGCTTTTTGGGTCATGTGTGTCCGTGCATGTCTTGCACATGATTCGCTTTCTAACATGAAGCTCATAGATGAAATCACCAGGAAAAAAAAATAGCAGGGTCTAACACTGTGGTTTGAAAAGAGAGGGTATAGTCTAGTACATGACAGATTGGCACTTTTGTTTCAAGCAGGAGATGGATGGACCTATAGATTTTACTCAAAACACTAATGTGCAAGGCTGCAGGCAGAGAGAAGCATTAAGTTATCAAGATGGATAGGCAAGAAGGACTTATTTCCTGGGTCCTACTTTCTTCAAGATAAATGGAGTAGTGGAGAGGGAAGGAACAATGGGCAGTGAGCAGTCCCGGGAAGTAGAATTTGTCAGACCTTTGTTGACAGAAAATGCAGGCAAACATCTCAAATTCTTCTTCTTCCTCTACTCCAGAAAATGTGATTGTTTTAAAATCTGTTATAGACTATCATTAAATACTAAATATTGTGTCAATTGTTTTGAACATGACTGCTTGTCCACTCTTATTTAACTATTATTTGCTTGTTTTTCTTATTATACTAAGTTAATAAAAATATTGTCTAGTAGTACTTGGGAAAAACAAATGTTACTTGGACCCTGACTCACTTGTTAGAAAATTCAGCATTTATGCTTTCATTTTTTTAAAGCATTTCAGTACACATAATGATGACATAGTTATAACCATATTAATTAAGCTGGTGGATTAAAAACATACATAAAAGTTACTTTTGTATAGTGACTATGGTAAGTTACCACCTACAAGAGGATATATGCATCATATTTTCTTCACTTTCTTACATTTAATTTAATGTGTATGTGTCTGTGCTTTGTCTATGTGTCTGAAATGTTTGTGTGTGTGTGTGTGTGTGTGTGTGTATGTGTGTGTGTGTGCTTGTATGTGTATATTTATGCCTGTGCACATTTATGTGAATCTACATGTATATTTGTGTGTCCATGTTATGTCTTCCTGTGCCTGTGCATGTGTGTGTAAGTGCCCATTGCCATCAAGTAGCACAGATTCTCAAATGGAATGGCTTAAAATTGTTGAAATAATTATTAATAAGCAGACAAAATGCACATGTACTGGGTTTCCACACATGAATAGTCATGTGATGGGGGGGGTAAATTGTTATGCTCTAAACTTGGATTTTTCTTTCCTGTTTTAGTCAGCTGGATGTGACTAAGTTTCACAAGTGCTCTTCTCCTTTAATCCAGTGAAGTATCTGGGGCTTCTTTGTCCATATTGAAACAGTCAGTTTCCAACAGAAAATGAGAACATGTTAGGTTTCTTGGGTCCTATCCCAACAATTTCTCCAGTATCCTTCTGTCACATTCTGCTGGCTCCAAAGAGCCACCCAGACTCCACGGTGAAGAAATCACCTGCATAAATTCATAGAAGAACCAAGAAATCGGTAATGCTGAATCATCAACTTAGACAGAGTAGGAAGATAGAGCAACATTTGGATTAATCAAACAGGCTTATTTTTGTGTCATTTTTTCCATAATTATCTTTATTTAGAAAGTGGTAATTACATTTATGTCACTACCTTTAAGACCCAGGGAGGACAAAGTGTAGGGGTGTGGAGAAAAGACCCCAAACATGTCCAGGAACATGATGAAATGCTGTCTTCGTGTTATGACATGCCTGTCATACCTGGTAATATTGCCCTCCATGCATAATGACTTATCAAAAGAAAAGCAAAGACATGGGAGTAGGAAAGGAACTGCTTGGGGAGACAGCTACAGAAAGCTTAATGATGGATGAGGGCTACACTTATCTTTGTGTCTAAGAACTGATACTAAGAATGTAGATTGACATTTCCAGCTTAGTAAAATCTAACTTGTAGGCTCTCCTCTAAGATCTCTGACTTGTCTTGCCCTAAGTAGCTGGCTATGTCACTAGTTCTTGGCCTAATTTCACTCCTGCTAAGTGGGTCTTAAGAAGGGCCTAATTTTGAACATGTCCGTCACTTTCAAAAACATGTCACTCATGACCACATCTTCTTAAAACACACTAGACTAAAACTACAGAAGTAACTATTTGTTCCCCAAATCTTATTTTTTTAAACATGGCTGTTTCCATTAGGTATACCATGAGTTATTTTAAAAATTACTTCAAGATGCCATGATGCTTTAATTTATATTTCATTTGCTATCTTTGTTATTGAGAAATTATCTCTGCATAGCATTATTTGTATTCAGTAATAACAACCTCATCCCAAACTGCATGGTCCATTTTAAAGGTTTCATTTTGTCTTCGATTTTCAGTGGTTCTACACTGATATAGCAAAGTAAAGGCCCTATTTGTTCCTAAGGAATTAAAAATAAATTCCTTTTAGAGTTTGTTGCACCTGAACATGTACCTTGATTCTTTTTAAAAAATACTGATTTGCTTCGCATTCTTGTATAGAACAGAGAATAGACTCATTTATGTTTTGTTTTGCCATGCTTTCTTAACTTTTAATTTCATGACTGTAAATCATTTTCTAAAGCTTGTGGCTTTAGCACTTATATTTGCTTCTGCCCCTCAGGTCAGGTTATATTGTTTGCTTTTATTGAATCTTGTAAGTCATGTCTCATCTTCCTGCATCCTGAGTGGTTTTGATTAAAAGTTGGCTATCATTTAAGAAGACTATGGAAGTAATATAGTGTTCTTGATACAGGAATTCGGTTGTTGTTTTCTTCAAAAGAAAGAAGCTGAAGTCAAATTTGTGTGTGTTGAAATTCTAAGGCAGTTCAAATTTTACATAATTAGGATTTGCTCAGCCTTAATTAACATGGATCTCAGTGGATAGACCCGTGGGTCCTGGAAACCTAGTGGGATTATATGCAAATTATCTCAGGTGAGTTTGTTTTAAAGAGCGTGGGTCTTTGAAGAAAAGTTTAAAATCTACCAGAAATGATTATATACTTGTTTGTGTGATGGATTATCCAGTCTTGGCATGTCTTATATTAGAGATACTTAATGGAGATTTGAATATTTGGTGGATTTAAAAACAGCAGCAGCAGCAGCAACAACAACAAAAGCACTTGCCAAATGTCTGTGGATGTCCATTTCTAAATTAATTAGCTTTGCTTTGTGCACTGCTACTAGTCTGCATCCTAAGAGTTAGAGATTCTTCTATAGACTAGGAGAAGATAAAACTGTGAAAGAAGAAAAAACATGTAGTGTGGGATAAGCAATGTAATAGAGAAAGAGAAATTTGAGAAAGGTATTGATAATTCACCTACTGAAATGTGAAAAACATATCTCTTCAGATTAACACAAAGCCATTCGACAATGAATATGTTCATTCTTTCCCTGATGTTCTGCCCTTTTGTGACTAGAAACATCTTTGTGTATTAAATATCTTTATGACTGTCTTGTCAACCTAACAAAGTATTCACTTGCATTAGTAACTACTGTCCTCCATTTGATATTGATTCTTACTTTGCTCTCCCAGATAACAATGGTACACTTAAAAACTAATTTAAAATGCTAATATGAGATTACAAAAAATAGGTGATTTTGAGCTATGCACATTTTAATAATACATGAAATGTATGAAAGATGGCACAAAATAATTGTTAAAGCCAAATATTTCATTGTACAAATTTGGGGGACTGTGGATGAATTTTTCTTGTGGTTCTTTAATCAAGTTTTGCATAACATGTAATGAAGAAGGACATGCAGCATAAGCCTTGTTCTTTTATAATTTAGAGCATTATACTCCTTCTACAAAGAAAACTTTTGTGAGAAGTCTATTTCAAAATTACTTTGGATTTTTTACTAACTCATAGTCTAAAACTGAGAGAGATATTTGAACTGAATGTTCTTATTATCTACCTGACTCATAATTAAAATTGTATCGAAAGCTTACTGGTTTGTGATACCTATAAAATTCACCAATGATTATTTTAAATGCTCTACAAAAGTTGTCCATAAATATGTTTGTTTCATTACATTACTAGATTGGTTATCCTGTAATTTATAATATGAAAAACAAGAGTCATCAGTTGGAAAATAGTGTATATACATTAAATAAAGCCATGTGTTTGTGTGTGTGTGTGTGTGTGTGTGTGTGTGTGTGTGTGTTTATCTGTGTTGTATGTGTATTTGTGTATGTGTTTGGGCATATAGATGCATGTGTGCATGTTACATATATGCGGTTTATGCACATTTGAATGTGTCCTGTTTTTTACTCTCTGACTTATTTCCTTGAGAGACTGGATCTAAACCATGTTAAAAATTATCTACAACCCCCACCAATTTGTACTCTGAAACTTTTTCTTTAACAATTACTTTTGTACCATCTTTTATATATCCATTATTAAAAGGTACATGGCTATAGGGTAAAGCTATTTTTCTCTAATCTCATGTTAGCTCTTCTGTTCTAGACTTTTCTACTCGCATCATTCAGCAATCTCCAGTGATGATCCACTGGTTCCCACTGCACTGGGTTGAAGGATCGTGTATACCCAAGGTCAACTTTTTCTTGGGGACTGAGCAATTTAACTCAGATTCACACACTCATTCTTATTCTCATGCACTCTTACTAGCTGAGGCACCTTCCCAGGACTAAAACCCTTTTTAAGCTAAAATCATTCACTATTGAACATAGGACCTTGTGCCTGCTAGCCAGATAAGCCCTATGTCTAAGAGCTATATCAAAAGACCTACAATGAATATATATATATATATATATATATATATATATATATATATATTCCAAAATTACAATCTAAATATAATTCTCTACATAAGTTTGAAGTTCAGTTTCTTTTCCCTCTATTGTTAACAAATAGCAAGACGAAAACAGCAGTGTGGCCATTCGATGTCTCTTCCTTCTTTGTGCACCAACAGGATGTAAACCTCTGCTAGCTTTGTTCCCTGTCTTTTTCTGAAATCTACTTAGAAAGATACTTTACTGCCCTGTTAAATTCCATTTGGCTGACTTGTAACAAATAGAAAGACAGAAGCAAGGACCAAGGGGGTTTGCCATTGTCAGCATGGTGATAAGCTATCGCTTTATCTTCAGAAGCTAAAGAGTCCTTAAATGACATCAGGTGCCGAGGTGGTCATAATTTATTGGCCTCCAGAGTCTCCATGCACATGTGTGTGCCTACCTTTCCTAAGCTATGCTTTTGTGTCTCCGGAGTCTGCAATAAAAAACCTTAGTCATGGTCATTCACTAGATACTTCTCTAATATGTAAAGACTCAGAGACAGCACGTGGCAGGAACACAGGGAAAACAAATGCTTCTGAAAGAACAAGTGGATACAGCTAAAATGCCTGCCACACAAAGGACTAGATGGACTACTATCCAGCCAAAATAGAGGCTCTAATAGGCCCGAAGCTGAACTCTAAAGCAGTGGTTTTATTGCATTTTTTTTCTTAGATTGCAACATGAATCAGGTAAAAGGCTTATCTTAAAATACGTTTGCATTTGTGGAGTGTAATATCAAAAATGAATTCATTTCTAAAGCTGCATGTAATAAGTCACAGAAAGAGTAAGCCAAAAATTGCTTTAAATCATATATATATATATATATATATATATATATCCCATGTGATGACTGCTAGGACACCTGATAATGCTTTTCATTTGGGTTCCTCTTCCAGATCTTTTGTTCTGTGATTCAGATCCTTTTGTCCCATTTCCTCAAGTTCCATTTGCCAGTGAAGAAGGCAACTTTTGAAACATAACAAAGAGAAGTCAGTTAAAAATATGGTTTATATCTAGAGTATCCCTGTAATTATATTATTACCCCAAGAATATTTGTTTCTTACCAAACATCAATGAGGAAACCTAACGTAATGACTCTGGCTATTCCTTTTAAAATTGTGCCAAACACCACAGCAATTAAACAAGACGATGTAATTGGGACTGCTACTCTCGGGGAGAGGAACGGCCTAAGCATGGAGCTAATTGCAGGGTAAACATGTATGCATTATGTAAGAATTCAAACACTGGACTCACTTCCCAACAGTTAATTAAGCCAAGACACAGAGAAGCAGTTAGAAGAAGCCTTAGGGCAGAGTTCACAGAGATAGTTGGTAAGATAAAGGGTTGCAGGCAGAGGGTGACTGGGAGAGGTATCTCAGAAAGTACCACCTGAGCAGTTCATTTCATCCACCCCAAACTCTGGACTGCATAAGGCATTCAGCATTGGACTTCTCAGTGCTGCTGCTGCCCCCTCAACACCCAATCAAAAATTGTTTGAATTTCCCCAGGTTGTATGGAAGAGTATTGCCAGGGTTTTGTAGGCCTTAAAAAGACCTGACTTCCGATGTTCTTCAGGCAAGGTGTGCCCTGGGAAGAGTCCTGTCAAGGAAGAGACTACTGTTTGTTTTCTTGACAGTTAAAGTAGTAAGGATTTAGTTCTTAAGCCGCACATGTAGCAGAGGATGGCCTTGTTGGACATCAACGAGAGGAGAGGCCCTTGGTCCTGTGAAGGTTCAATGTCCCAAAGTAGGGAAATACCAGGATACGGAAGCAGGAGTGGATGGGTTGGCAAGCAGGGGCAGGGAGAATGGAATAGGGAGTTTCCGGAGGGGAAATGAGGATAGGAAAGGGAATAACATTTGAAATGTAAATAAAGAAAATATCTAATAAAAAAAATGTAGGATTTAAAAAGTAGATGGTTAGATTGGGTACCCAAATCCTAAACTCATTTATTCAGAGAAATCTATTTATTATCACATTGCTAATTTCAGGCAAATATGCATGTATTTTTGTGTTCAAGTGTGTGTGTGTGTGTGTGTGTGTGTGTGTGTGTGTGTGTGCATGTGTGTCCTAGAGAGGAAAATAATAAGGGCTATTTCTGCTGTGACAATTTTTCAGAATGGCTTTAGTAATGTTTACAGATATTTTCTTAGTAAGTGGATTTTTGAAAGAACATAAGTCAGAATAGAATATTTAGTTTCTATTAGTAAGACATCTGCTAAAGAATAGGCCATAAATAAACACTTGGAAAATGATTATCTACTTGTCTAAACTTAATAACAATACATAGAAATCATTGGGTATATCATTTCTAAGTGTAACAGGTCTCTTATTAAGTTCATTTTTCTCTCTCACTTTCTTCCATTCCTTCCCTCTCTCCTTCATTCCTTTCTTCCTTCCTTCTTTCCTTCTTTTTTTCCTTCCTTATGATTCTTTTGTTTCTTCTACCAAAACTAGATATTCCTGGTTCTTTTCCTAATTCTCTTTTAATGTTAGATTATATACCCATTTTAGTGTTGTGTTACTTGACTTGTTTTACTGCAATACTATTATAAATTGAAAATTTACAAATTTTCAATTTATATATAAATTGTATATTTATGAAACTGTTTAATTTAGAATTTTCTCAAAAAATTACAAGTAGATCTACCATATAATCCAGCAGTACTACCCCTGGGCATATATGTTTGAATATTACAATAAAACAAAATTAATAAATTTTGGAAGAAAAACACTTTGGGAAGATTTAAGGAAAAGAGAACTGTATATTTATTGGACTCACACTGGTTAAGTTTGGTTTGAGCATGATCAAATCCTAGAGCTTGTTTTGTGACTCATCAGAGGGGAGCTCCTGTCTATGCCTGCTCTGTGGAGACTTATAAGTCCGGTCAATCCAGGACATGCAGAGGACTCACTGGGCCCAAACCTCATTAAGAAAATATTAAGTGGTGCTGGACAAGAAGAATTCATTTTCTTCAGTGATCTAGCCATTGATAAATTCTCCTTTGTGTTCCAGTAAATTACCCCGCTGAAGCTCACAAGAACAATCTTAGTCATCTTCAGTGGTCAAAGGTGCATGAGGGATAAGTAGTAGGTAGCTTATCAGGAAAAAGTGTTCATGTGAGAGAGAGTTGGGCTGAGGCAGGTTAAAAGTGCCCCAAACTCAGTATATGCATGCATGAAATTGTGAAGAAACTGGTTAATAATTTTCAAAAGAACAAATAATAATTAATAAAGAAATGCTAATTAATGTTAAGAAACTAGCTATTTTGAAGAATTTTCTCTCAATGATATCAGTGATGAATAAAAAAAGCAAACATATCTTTTTAAAATTTCTTTTCTTCAGAATAATTGCTGGGCATCAGTCAAGATTTAGTGACAGAAACAGAACCAATAGGAGACTTTCAGATGACAGGAAATGGAATGAGACAAGTGTAGCCTCTAGAGGACACCTCCATCTGTACGACAGGGACACAAGCATCAGCCCCTTAATAAATATGTCAGAAGAAGGCTATGCAAAATGAAGAGAAGCCTGGAACTCTAGTGTCATAGTGCTCATATTTAGCTTCTTTGATATGCTGAATTCACATCCAGATGTATGTATCATTTTCTTCCTTTAGTCTCCCAAATAAGATAATGTAAGTCAGTTAATTACACTAGCACATTTGTGTCTTGTTTTTATTAGCCAGAATGAAAATGTTAATAGAGCCCTTGATATTCCCACTCATTTCATTAAATATGTAACGTACATTTATAAACATAAATATCTAACATAATGTGCTGAATATTTATGCAAGGCTTTGCTGCCAAAGTCCATATGTATTTATCCATGAATTTTGAGATAATTTTCAGAATTGATGGAGTTATTGCTATAACACCGACTCTGACTCTTTTCATTACCAATGCTTCAGCTATGAATAGCTTTCACCTATTAAGCATGAGGGATTAACTTTGAGATGAATTTTAAATAAAAAAGAATGCCAATAATTCTTCGGCTATATAGCGAGATGCTGTGCTGATATGATATTAACTTTATTCCAATATGTATTTTAAAAATTGCCAATGGAAATCTAAGTGCTTCTGCCCCTTTTTAATGAAAAAAATTTGCCCCAGGCACAACAAAAACAAACATAAAGCAAAGCAACAACAAAATTAAAAGCAAACAAATATATAACATTGGCTGCAATTATATGATGATGCTTTGATTAGCCAGTACAGACATTAACATAGAATTCTATCTAGGCTGTTGCTTTTGTGGGGGATCTGGAGTGGTGGTAGGGAATGTCACAGCTTTCTATGTTCCTCTCTCTAAGTCCGCAGTCCTTAATAGCACAGCAAAAGTGGCTCCCTTATCCTTCTGGTCCTTTTCAATCAGTGCGAGCAAGGACCACTGATATCCGGAGGGTGTCCTTCCGTCCGTCCGTCCATCGGTCCGTCCGTCTGTCTGTCTCTGTGTTTCTTTCTGTCTCTTTGTCTCTATATCTCTGTCTCTGTCTATATGTCTGTGTGTGTGTGTGTGTGTGTGTGTACGCGCACACACATGTGTGAGGAAGGACTCAGTTTATTTAATAGGACTGGCCACTGGGAACTTGACCATGCTGCATTGAGTGCACAGATAACACAAAATAGATAGCCCTTCTTTTTGTGTGTAGGTGTCATAAGGGCTGCGGCAGACCTGGGAGGACTGGGAGGTGGGTGTTATTAAGGTGCATGGTGTGAAATTCCCAAATAACCAATAAAATTATTATGTTAGAAATAAACCTTGATCTCACCTTAGTTACATAGAATGACTACAGTTTTCTCTCTTGTGTTTCTAGATTATCTTCTAAGGAGACTAGCCTCCTATTTGTAAAAACTACTTCAAAAAATGCAGAATGCAGAATAACTCCATTATAACAGGTGATGAATAGAAATGATAAGGAATACAGATAGATTAAAGAAAAATATTATTTTTGTGGTTTGACAAGGATGGAAATTAGGGAACATAAGTTGAAATACCTACCTCAAAATCAGGCTGAGTTGAAGTGGGTGACTAGCCCATGCTACAATGTGAAGACTAGCCCATTTGGACTTCTCAAACCAGACATAAAACTCAAGATGCTCCCTTGTGATCTCAAAAAAATACCTGTAAGGTGTTGCAAGAACAAAATGACAAAGGCAAGATTGACAGCTACAATGGTCATGAAATGTTAGACTGAGTAAATAGGATATCACTTTGCCTCTAAAACAAAACGAACCTCACACAGTCTCACCAGGGTCATAAATGTTAGTCCAGATGAGTGTTACATTTGTACTGACAGCTGGAGAGAAGGCAACTCACATGAACAAAACATTTTTATTCAGAAGTCTTACTCAGAGTCATGTACTAAAGGAGTATCTATTAATTAAGGGATATTGCTAATTATGCATGTGGTTTTAAAGACACTTTTACAAACAGCATTTATAATCTAAAAGAGGAAAATATTTTTGCCTTTTATGAATCTTCAACAGTGGATAAAATGTATAAGCTCCTAATTACAAACCTAATCGTAATGTCTTCTATTAAGCTTAACACTAAGTGCATAGATAATCCCACCACTGTTTTTGAAAACTCACATGCACCTCTCTCACACATACAAACCTTCTCACCTACACACATATTATTTTACAGGAGCATTTCATAGCGTAAACTAATATTGAAAGGATTGATTTTCTATAACAGAGTTGGAGTAGCTAAAATCTTCTCTGACCCTTACTGAGGAATAAACCTCAGCTGTAAATTAATGAGATAAAATAGATATCGCTTAAATGAACAGGGATGTTCACAGTTGGACTTATTTATGCTCAATATTGCTGTTTAGTAATATATATATATATATATAAATATACATATATATATAGTAAGGGCCAGGGAAGATTTTAGCTACTCTGACTCTGTTATAGAAAAATCAATCCTTTCATTATTAATATATATTACTATATATATATAAAACATCCTTAACTAGTGCATATTTTAAATACTGGGTTTTTTTTTTGTTCTCAATAATAACTGTGCTTGAACTAACAAGTTGTATTGGCTGTGTGAACTGAGAACTATTGGAATGGATTCATTTTTATCTTTAATCTATCCAGGTGGGGGTAACTCTTATGCTCCTCAACCCTGCCCTGACTCTAAGCTCTCATTAAGCCCACAGAAATTTTACTGACCACAAGTTACTTTCTGAAGATTCCCATGGCATCCGGACTCCAAGTTCCAACTCAGATGGCTTCCAGGATTATGCTTCTAGCCATCGCAAACAAGCCTCTACTCTCTAATCATCAACCTATGGCTTTCTTGTCACTTTAATGTTTTATCGGTACAGTTATCACAATCTAAAATAATATCACTTTGTTCTTTGTATCCATTGCTTCTGTTCCCTGGCCCCTTAGCCACATGAAGGTGTGTAATTTGTGTGCTTTGCTTGAGACAGCAGTATCAGTTTCTTAGCTGAGAGCCTGGTATTCATGCAATAGCGCTGAGAATGGATGCTAAAGGGAAGTACATCTAAAGGAACTATATCCAGCATTATAGTTAGTATGGCAGTTTGAATATGTTGTATTGTCCCAAGTTCCAAATCTAGTCTTCTCCAATTCTACACTGGTGTTCTTAAAAGGCTGTCTTTGCTACATCACTAATTTATGCATATAAAAATTTAATCAGAAAAAAAAGCATTTTTTTCCCTTCATATGACTTTCCAACTGAACACTAACTTGTTTTTCTCATTTGATCTTGGGTTGTGTTCCCTAAATGTATGTTCTTGACTAAATTAATGAGGGCATAGCTTACTGCCCAGCTTCTGCTTCTCGCGATGTACTTCATTACTCATTCTCAACTTATATCAGAACACTGGGAATTTCATCACAGGGGAAAACTAGACACTAAATTCTAGTTAGAGATTTTTTTTTTACTCTCAACAAAAAAGACAAGCATGTGCCCTGGAATTAACTGACACTGAAGATTAACATCATTAGCTTTAAGCTTGAGAAAACTCTAAAGACATTATACTGAGAATCCAAATGTTAGTTCCCCCTCTGATTCATGTGCTCTTGTGGCTGTATGTGTGTCCACTGCAGTCCAAACCTTCCCATAATTTGCTTTAGAACATTTTTATCTATTATATAATGAAATTATTGTTTGTCAACTAATTTTGGCAATGTATTTCTCTTCAGACACTTCATAGGAATATTGTCTTCTTTTGTATACAGTGAGTTAGTTCTTGAGCAAAATAAACGGTCAGTAATTTGAAGTTAATTGAATGAATCCCACATCAAACTGAAGAATGCCAGTTCAATTTGATGACCTGCTTTTACAAGGCAGGTACTGATCCCATTAACAAAATTGCTCATTGACAATTAGCACAATTAAGATAAATTAAATTAATGCATCAGATGTCTATTCCTTTAGACTTCAGAAAACAGGTTTTAGCTGTGAGAAACCTTGCCAAATTAATAACATTAACCAAATTATTTCTTATGTTTTTGCCTATGCCATTCATATAAAATAAAGGGTCAGACAAAGTTTCACTGAAATATTTATACTGTTAAATTCTTTAAGTAAAACCTTCCATATATTTATTTTAAGGAAAGTATTTTTAGTATAATACATGTATATTAAGTTAAAAGAGATTATTTTGTTTATTTGCCATCTTCATTTGATTAGTTTCTCTTGATATAAAAATGACATGTCTCCACATGGATGTCCCCAACCCTTTCCCCACCTGACATCTAAACTCCAAGAAGGTCCAGCATCAGGACCATAGTGGGAGCCAGCTCAAGGGGAGGTCCCAAGACTTGAAAATATTACTGAGGCTATGGAGTGCTCACAAAAAGGGACCTAGTATGACTGCACTCCAGAAGACCCAACAAGCAGCTGAAAGAGTCAGACGCAGATATTTGCCCCCAACCAATGGACAGAAGCAACTGAACCCTGTTGTTGAACTATGGAAGGTTGAAAGAAGCTGAGGAGAAGGGCGACCCTGTAGGAGGACCAGCAGTCTCAATTAATCTGGATCCATGAGATCTCTCACTGGACCACCAAACAGGAAGCATACACCAGCTGACATGAGGCCCCCAAACACACATACAGCAGAGGACTGCCAGGTCTATGTTCATTAAGAGATGATGCGCCTAACCCTCAAGAGATGGAAGGTTCCAGGGAGTTTAAAATTTGTTTTAAAATATTAGAAAGTCTATCTCACATTACCATTCTCAAACATGCCATGTTGAAAGTTCCCTTTCAAGTTTTAAGTAGTTTCTCTAGTACTTTGGTTAATTTAGTCAGTATGAGGAAATTTTGCCCAACCAACTAAGAACATATGGTTTATGTCCAAGTCTGCACAATTTTTTTACTTCTGTTTTGAATCTCCAACAACGGTTCCCTTTGGGAAGATGTGATATTTTTCTCTGTGGCTTTTCCTTATGTTTCTACATAAGGTCATCCAGGTCTTCAGGAGACTTAGATGTGAGGAGATGGGGCAAACCTTGGGATTTGTCTACCCTCTGTGTTCATTCATTTCCTGGCCACACCCTGCCCTGTGAGGAATACAACTATTATCTTTTCACAGACCACATTCTAGCATCCTTACAACCCTTGCTGGAGCCTGCAGCGGCTTCATTTCCTGTTCTTGTTCTTGATAGTACAGACTTAGGCCAACTTCTTCGGCAATTTTCTCACATAACAATCTACTGAAGCCCTCATTTCATAGCAGGCACTTTCATAGGCCGAGGTAAAATATGTTTCTTGTGCTGTTGCAGAGATTCATCTAGATGTTTAGATTGCATAGGGCAGTATTTCCACCATCCCTTAACTAAATTCCCCTTTCTTTTGTAAGAATGCCCACTGAGATGATCTCTTAAAAATCTGATGAAAAGCTCCTAGGGAAATCTGAAGCCTATGAGCTTCTTCTGTCTTTCTTTGCTGGGACATCTGGGAAGGTAAAAAATATAAACTACCTCTGCTATATCTCTCAGAGTCATCACGGTGCCCTTGGTCTCTTTTTTTCCTGATTCCATTTTGATGGATGTCTGACACTTTAACTGGAGTTATTTTTTTACAGATTTGACTTCTGCTTGAAATCTGTAGGATCATCTTCTCTTTAGTATTTCTTTCCTATCTTTAAGTATGGAACCAGGTCGTTCAAACATTTGATCGCTAACTTTGATTAGTTAGTGAAAAAAAAACATTTTAACTAATTTGTTTGAAGTGCTTTTGTTATGCTAGATTTTATGAGACTTGTGTTCCCGACTGTCTTGTAGGATTTTCAATGCAAGCTCATGGTTGAATGATCAACTGGTTGTTTGCAATCTGTTTTCAAAAATTACCAACTCATTTATTTTGAAATCTGTTACTTATTTTTTTTTACCAAATTTGTATTGAATTTGTTATTGATAGCCTAATATATGGATGCAATGCATACTGATTATTCCCGTTACAATACCATATAATATCCTGTAAACACCCACAGTTCCTTCCTAGAGGTTCCTCATTATTTTATTTCTTTTATTTTCTCTGATCCCTCCTGCTTCTATCCCCTAGCCCATCTATAAAATCTATCCTATTTACCCTTTCCAGAGTGAACAATACTTCTGTCCCAGAATACTTCTCTTCATCTAACCTTTCTGGGTCTACCAATCCAAATTGTACCTTTATTAGATGTGGAGATGATAAAAATCTTTACCCATGGCTTCTGTTTTTTCTGATTGAAAGCTAAGGACACTTTCCAAGGTCCTGTTATTGTTATTAATAGTTAATCATAGTGCACGTTCTTATGTTCAGAACATTGTCTCCTACACCAATGTGTATTTCCCATTTTCTCTTCTGTCAAGTTCAGTGTATCTAGTGTTATGTTGAGGTCTTCGGTATATTTTGACTTGAGTTTTGTGCAGGGAGATACTGTTGTTCTATTTTGACTCCTGTACACGCAGGCATCAAGTTTGACCTGAACCATTTGTTGAAGATGCTATCTTTTCCCAATGTGTATTTCTGTCTTCTTTATCAAAAGTTAGCTGTCTATATGTGTTTGAGTGTATGCTTGTGCCTTCGATTCAGTTCCATTGATCAGTGTTTCAGATTTTATGCCAGTGCCATGCAGTTTTTATTACTATAGCTCTGTAGTACAGCTTGAAATTGTGGAATGTGAGACCTCCTGAGGCACTTTTTAAAATAGGTTCTTGGATATATTTCTAAAGATTTTTTCTTCCCTTATAGAGCACATCCCAACCAAAGCCTCCCCACCAGCCCCTCCTCCCAGCCCCTCCAACTCCCTTCTTGCTCAGATCTAGTGCTCCTCCATTTCCCTTCAGAAAAGAGCAGGCCTCCCAGTAACATCAACTGAACATGGTATAAGAAGATGTAATAAGACTAGTACAAACCCTCAAGTAAAGGCTGGACAAGGCAACCCAGTAGGAATAAGGCCCCAAGAACAGGTAGTATTGTGCAGGAATGTTTTATCAGGAATGCTGTCCTGGGTTCTTTGCTTTTCCATATGAGTTTGAATATTGTCCTTTTAAGGTTTATAATGAATGTGTTGGAAGTTTGATGACGATTGCATTAAATCTGTAGATTACTTTTGGTAGGTTGGACATTTTTACTCTGTTAATTGTATCACTTAAAGCTTGAAAGTTCTACCCATCTTCTAATATCTCCTTCAATTTCATTCTTCAAAGATTTCAGTTTTTTATCCTACAAGTCTTTCACTTGTTTGGTTAGTGTTACCCCCAAGATATTTTATGTTGTTTGAGACTGATGTTGAAGGTATGATCTCTGATTTCTTTCTCATTCCATCTGTTACTTGAATACAGGAGGGACACAGAGTTTTCTGGGTCCTTTTCTAGTATCCATGACCTTGTGTTTTGATTTTTTAATCTGGTTGACCAGAGTTTAACCAGGGTTGTCTGTGTGTTGACAGTTGAAAACTACTTTGAAGCCTGGTTGGCTCAGCATTGTGTTCAAAATTGAAGGCAATGTTTGTCCCTCCCTTGAAATCCATTTGTAGCTAATGTACAGTGTTGGTGGAGGGAGGAGCAATAACTCTTCTCCAATCCGTGATTGAGTATTGAAAGATCAAATCATTTCTAGCCCATTGTAGGCAGCTCCTGCTGCTATACAATTGTGATGGGATTTCCTGTGTCGGGCCCTCAGGGGATTGACATTAAGAGACTTACTCTGAAGTTCTTTTTATTTTTCAAGTATTTTTATTTAATTGAAATATTATTACACCATTTCTGCTGACTATCTTCCCCTCCCTCCCTCTAATATTCCCCTTCACCTTCTTCTCCCTTAAATTCCTGGCCTATTTTTTAACATTACTACATGCAAGTAATATAGTATAGAGTATAGAGTATATAGAATATAGAGTATAGAGTATGTAGTATATAGGATATAGGATATACTATAATGTATATAAAATAAATATAAAAGTGCAACTTGCTGAGTTCACTTAGTGTTGCTTGTATATAACATTTTTTAGGATAATTATTTGATATTGGACAAGCAATGACTGAGCTCATTCTTGGGAAAGATTGTCCCTTTGTCAACACCTCTCTGAAAACAGCTCAGTGACACTGACACGGATGGGGTACATTTCCATTGCAATTCCAATTCAGATCTAGTTGAGAATGAAGTTTAATCATAGTAACCCTCACACCAAAGTAAGTGTTACTTTATTGAAGTTCTGCCCAGTGTGTTCAAGTAGAAGCAGAGTTGTCCAGTCCCTTTCATTTTCCATCTCCTAACATTCGTGTTCAGAGGATTTGTGTTCAGAAGAAATTTTCAAAATTTCCTTTGAAAAGGAAATTTCAGTGACCATTTTAGTCTCCAGAGATATTTTTTCCCACAGCAATGAAACTCAGCTTTAAAACACACAAACATAAAAACAACAAAAAAAAAAAACCTATTATTTCAGGGGCTGTCCAAGCCATGAATCTGAGTTACCTCAGGTGTAGAATCAGACACAGAGAGTTTCAAGATGATGCCCAGTTAGGTACAAGAGGGTCTAGCATAGGATACATTTAATCAAATACTATAAATTGCAAGATGGGTATGAGAGGGCTATAATCAAATACATTTTAGCTTATCCCTGTGTTCTTTGCCTGTCTCTTGTAATAAGCCAAAGCTACTACTAATACGTGAGAACTACCCCAAAGACATTTGCCCTAAGGAGGTCTCCTGTACTTGCCTTTTCTGTTTTCAGTTCCATTGCAGTAAATGCTAAGAACTTGTGGCCCTAAATTCTCTATATTAAGAAACTTAGAGAAGTTTATTTTTGATTTCTATATTTTATTTCTCCTAAATCTATTCAGTCTCTGTCAACTGGGTTTAAACTATATCTATTTAGTAGAATACAAGATATTGTTCAGAAATGTTGTTTATTATCGGAGCTTACAACAGTCAGTTAATTTTTCCTATTATAAACTTACTGGTGAATTTACTTTGAACTTCCTTCCATTTTGCTCTATAAATTTTGATGACTTTTTATTACATGGAGAGAGATTTATAGTGCTTTTATCCTTTTCAGTTTTTATCTTTTCATCATTGTAAAGGTTAATGTCTGAATTTTTATCAACCTAAGAATCACATTGCAAACCAGACTTGATATTGTTTTGGATAATGAATTTGTTATACGTTTATAAGCTCCTTCTTTACATTTGGATGCAATTAATTATTTACTAATTTTTATGATGTAATCTGTATTTACTACCATTTTGGAAGTTTTGGAAAATGAATATTAAGATTTTACTTCAGTGTATTATACTTCATGTACAGTTAACATAACTTTTTATTTTGATCCATGGGCTTAAAAATATCCAGGTGTTCCGGTTTTTCAAGCATTGGTCTAAACATTCTATTTCCTCAATAAATCCTCCTAAAATGCATTTAAGATCAAATGGAGAAGTAATCATCTATATATTATTACATATATTAAGATTCTATGTTACTAGGAGATAAAGACCACAGATTTGAGTGAGAACTTGTGAGTATATGAATACACATATATGTATATGAATAATAATTATAAAATTGTATGCAGCATACAAGTCATGTGGCACGTATGACAGAAAAAGACACTGGAAAAGAGTCTCCAAGGTTTGCAGAGGTGAAAGTTCGATTTTGCCAATGCTGTTTCTTTCCAGAAAAGAGAATCCTTTTCCGTGAGTGACAACATTCGATGCAGGTCTGAAATGAGAGCTGCTAGATCATACCATGCCCATTTAGAAGGCTGAAAAGAAACTGTGAAAAGTTTGTGAAAAAGAGGTGGAGGTCCAAGAAAAAACAACATTTAGACAAAAAATTTGGAAGAGGAAGCTGTTCTTTGTAGGTTGAGTATTGGTATAATTATAGTTATTATTGCTATAAGAAAAATATGTAGTTATGAATCAAAACTCTTTAGTAGAAAATATATAAGCATGCATGATCACCTGTACATGTATAAAATAGTAGCCATAAAACAAGGTACAATATTCTAATACAATGAGGTAATGCAAATATAAGTACTAATGAGATTTGTATTACATTAAAATGTAAGTATAGCCAAATAAAATTAAGTGTAGACACTTACAATAAGGAGCAAAATCATAAAACAAAATAAAAACAAATTAAATAGTTCAATTTCCTTAGCAAGAACCAATGAAGAATACAAAGAACTGAATGGAAATATTCCAGAAATGAAGTCAGAAAAAGCATTAAAAGAAGAAATGACATTTCAAATACAGAATCAACACAAAAATGCAACACAAACAGAATCAGATATTCTGAAAAATATAAAAGTTTGAATGAAGAAACTATGGAACTATCTTTCATTATGGAAATAAACAGATTTTGACAAAAAAAAATGAAACTGAAATTTCATCTAAAGAAGCTAGTTCTTCGTTAACTTAACAAGCCTCTGAATTTGTGGTGGCACTCATCATACTAAGAACATTATAGACTCGGAGGTAGAATGTTATTTGTTCACTATGGCGAGATTTTTGTTTAATATTTTTGTCCATGTAGTACATTTTCTCATAGTTTTCTCCCCATCAACTCCTTCCAGATCTTTTCAACTGCTTACCCATTAAATTTTATGTTGTTTCTCTGTCCCTCCCTCTCTCCCACTAGCTGTTAAAAATAAAATTACAATCAATAGATTTCCAAGAAGATGGAAGGAGAGACTCCTGGTCCTGGAAAGACTGGATGTAGGGAAATGCCAAGACAGAGAAGCGAGAGGGGGTTGAATGGGGAAAAGAGGGAGGGAAGGGGGTTTATGGGACTTTCGGGGAGGGAGGAATTGGGAAAGGAGAAATGATTTTGAATGTAAATAAAAAAAACTTAGGAAATAAAATAAAATTAAAAAAATATGCTATGAAATTTTGGTGTTAATTAAAAAAAATAAAAGTACAAATAGACAAAAATAAATAAATAAATAAATAAATAAATAAATAAATAAATAAAATCAAAACAAAATAGCAAACAGCAGGAAGACTGAAAAAGCCCCAATAAAACAAAAATCTATATGGTACACACACACACACACACACACACGCACGCACACACACACACAAGGGGGAGAGAGAGGAAGAAGGAGGAGGAGGAGGAGGAGGACGAGGAGGAGGAGGAGAAGAAGAAGAAGAAGAAGAAGAAGAAGAAGAAGAAGAAGAAGAAGAAGAAGAAGAAGAAGAAGAAGAAGAAAGAGGAGGAGGAGGAGGAGAAGGAAGAAGGAAAAGAAGAGAAGAAAAGAAACAAAACCACAATTCTAAAGGTTTGCTTTGTAGTGACCAAATAAATTTAGCAATGTGACCTGAGCTGTTATGTGATTGACAAGCCATTGGCACTCCACTGGAGAACACCGATGCCAGAGGGTATCAACTGTGACTGCCTTCTTGTTTGGGGCAGCATCTGGTGTCAACTTCTTTGATCCCCAGCATGGCAGGGATCAATCACTTCTGACTTGAAACTGCGCAGATCTTGTGTACTTTGCCTCAGTCTCTGTGACTTCAAGTATGCATCCATCCTTGAGCATTGAGTAGCATGACTATTTCCCATTTAGAATCTGATCTTCAAAAATCTGTCACTCTCTCTGCCTATTTTCCAGCTGTTGACCTCTGATAATTGCTGGTTGTGGTGGCACACACTGGTAGGATTTGCTGAAGGAGGCAACTGCAGAAGGATCATGAGTTCAAGACCAGCCTCGGATAATTCCTATCTATTACAAGAAGCAGCTTCTCCAATGAAGGCTGAACAAAGCACTGATCTATAGGTATACAAATGTGTCATTCATTGGAAGTCATTTTATTTTCATTTTCAATTGGCATTATTAGGTTTCTCCCTAGATCAATACCCTTTAAAGTTGTATTGCCTATCCTACCTGAGAAAGTGACATTCCTGGTTTAAAAGCATTTGCAGCTAGTTTGAAATTTACTTGGAGTCTTTCGATTTGGGGTCTTGAGGCTTGTGCAAGGATTGTATGCAAATATTTCTATGGGCATCTGACTTGTAAATGGCAGCCTTTGGGACTGCTCAGCCTTCATAGCCATGCGAAGTTAATTTCTTTTACTAAATCTCTTTCCTCTTTCTACATTTCTACAAATACTATATTGACTATGTTTTATAGGAGACTAACTAACATCACTTGAATCTCAACCCACTTCAGTACTTAATATACCCAAGACACGCAGATAGATACATAAGGCAGTCCTGACAGCTATAGCAGCCCATTTTCAGTAAGTGCTAAAGTAATAGAAAAAGATGTCAATGTACAACCATAAATACATACATACATACATGTATAGATGAACTCAATCAAATACACATACATACATCTGAAAAAATATATATAATATACAACATAAACCACAAAATATACAATTTATAATATATAATATGCAATATATAATATGTAACATGCAGTATGATATAATATAAACTGTATGATAATAATATATAATATGTAACATGTGATATGTAATATATAAAATTATATACACTCACATTATAAGATAGTCAAAATAGTGCATGAAGTTCTAATTATGGAATCTTGACATTAAGTTGACGGCAGGAGAATATATCCTTTCTTGATTATAGAAAGCTTCACACAAATTTTTCAAACAGAGATTCATTGCTGCTTAGAAAGTGAAAAAGGATTATAATTTAGTGGAATGTTTTGAAAAAATTCTCACAGCATAATCACAAGTGATTTCACTGAGGAAGGCTTTCGGAAGGTATCAAATATAGAGGCATTAAATGCCTGATGGGGGCTGGGCAGTGGTGGCACACGCCTTTAATCCCAGCAACTGGGAGGCAGAGGCAGGCAGATTTCTGAGTTCGAGGCCAGCCTGGTCTACAGAGTGAGCTAGGGGTGTACAGAGAAACCCTGTCTCAAAACAAAACAAAACAAAACAAAACAAAAAAAACCAAAATGCCTGATGGGGAAGCATTGTGCTAATTATAAACAAAATCTGAAGCAGTTGATGGTATATTACAAAGAAATCTGTGTTAAACCTAGAATGAACATTTTAATTTTATAAAAATCTAAAAGTAGTATAATCAGTAAGCATGTCCCAAATAATGAACTGTGATTTATGGAGAGTTTTAAAGGGAATCTAATGAAGGACAAGAAAGTTAATTTTAGTATTATAAACATAAAAATCAAGAAAAGCCAAAAATCTATCAGCTGATTCCATTTGACAAGTCATCATCATCATCATGAGAAAGGAAGAACCCTCCTTCTTGTGACTTCTTTTTTATGTGTTCCTTTTTAAAGAAAAGAGTACAATTTAAATTGAAAAGTTAGCACTTGCTGTTTGTAAGAATACATTCAACACAAAATAAGAAAAGAAATTGTTAGAGTACAAGCCCATCATTTTTCATATTTTATATTGTATGCATTAAACTCTGAGGGACTAAAATAGTGGTGGTTAAAAATACAGAATTATCACAACTAAAATTAGTGGAGATACATAAAAATGAGACAAAGGCATTTTATATCATATATATTAAAAGCATTCTGCATACCAGAATTCTTGATTCAGTGCTTGGATGACTTCCCATAGTCTATTAGCAAAGAACACTATTGGAACACCTACATAACAGTGTGGTGATGAGGAGGAACTAATACAAACTCATTACATACACCACACCAGGCTAGTTCAATTGTCTTTTTTTTTTGACACAGTTATGATAGTGTATGCTCTTAGAAATGCTGCACTCTGAAAGAAAATCATTTTCGGCAGGCTGTCTGACAGAGCTTCACATGACACCCTGCTGTGGAGAATGGAGAAAGGTACACAGCATGGCAAGTTGGGTAAATGAACAAGACCAAGGAGCAATCAACAGGACTCAGCTTCAAGTCATTTCGACACGTTCAGTGCTTTTCCACCGAATCTTGCCATTGTCATATTGCTAGGACTTCGATGCAAATGTTGATAAGACTCTTACTAGATCTGTACAGACACGAAGTTGAAAATAATAATAGATATTGTGGGTAACACATTCTGTTTTCTAAATGAAATCTGCAGGCTAGAAACATGGACCAAACGTAAAAGTATAAAATAAAAATAATGGAGCAGGATAGGTGGACAAAGGAACATGAAAATGAAGGAGGAAGAGGAAGATAAAGTACAAATGACAGATTTATAAACCCACTGATGAGGGGGAGAGAAATACTAGTGAGAGAGTGGTCACCATGAATGAACAATGTAATCCAGGCAAATTTACACTAAACCCTTATTTTAAAACACTCACTCTCTGAAAAGCCTAACACGCAGCTGAAAGAGTTGGATGCAGATATTTACACCCAACCAATGGACAGAAGCTGTGGTTGAATTAGAGAAAAGCTAGAAGATGCTGAGGAGGAGGGCGAGTCACCCTAGAGGAAGACCAGCAGTCGCAACTAACCTGACACTCAGACACTGAGTATCTTTCTCACATACTGAGACATCAACCAGGCAACATATATCAGCTGATATGAGACCCCCAACACATGTACAGCAGAGGACTGCTGTGTCTGGACTCAGAGAAAATGCACCTAACCATCAAGACACTTGAGGTCCCAGGGAATGGGGAGGTCTGGTGGAGTAAGGGTGGGAGTTAGGGGCATCCTCTTGGAGACAGGCGGTAGGGGAGGGGAGAAGGGAGGAGGTGTGGGATGTGGAACAATTGGAGGGTGGAACAGGTGGGGGATAAAGTCTGGACTGTAAAAAAATAAGATCAAAGATTAAAAAATAAAAAAAACACTCACTCTGCATGAAGCACACATATTTAAAAGCCAGGATATGACTGTGTAGTCAGGTGTTGAGATGCATCACGCTGACAGGGAGTTAGGCTAACCAGGCCAGGGGGCATCAGAGATGTAAGATGAGAGGCTTCCAGTTGACCCCAACCTGACCTGCAATCAAATGGGACCACGTGTGAGCTAAGCCATAATTGTCCAGCTGAGTCTGCCCATCCCCAGAAATAGGAGAAGTTATAATAAATTGTATTAGACACTCATTTTGACAGTAGTATACTAGAGAAAACTAGGGTGAAGCAAAATTGAATTTAGAGTTTAGTTACATTGATATAATTATGATCTATTTACATCACGAATGCCTGGGAGGGGAGCTGGTTCCCATTTCACTTCATCCGGTTGATGCTACATTTAGAATATATTGATGCATTCGGACATCTGTGCTACGTTCAATAAGTTTACTTAAAAATGGTCCCAGAAGAGAGAAAAATGATAATTATGGTAAATATTTTTTAAAAAGAAATGCCAACTGACTTAAAACATTTAGTTTAGAAAAGGATAAGCACAACGTATAACTCATTTATGTGTATTGATTAAATGTCTCTCCTACTTACCACTGAACCAAATCGTAATTAAGTTAAGAAAAAAATAAGATAAACTTTTATTTTCCTACTTTATAATTGCAGTTTCTATTGTAGTCTCATTTGGTAATGTTAAAGTTTCCTTTTTTTCCTTTTTTTTGTCCTTTATTTATTTATTTGTTTGTTTATTTACACTCTGGATTTTATTCCCTACCCCAGTCCACCTTCCAAATGTTCCACATCCCATACCTTCTCCCCAACTCCTAGTCTCCATGAGGATGTCCCCACCAACCACCCCTCACCCCACCTGACCTCTAAATTCCCTGGGGCCTCCAGTCTCTTGAGGGTTAGGTGCATCTTCTCTGACTGAACCCACACCTAGCTGTGTATGTATTGGGGTCCTCATATCAACTGGTATATGCTGCCTGGTTGGTGGTCCAGTGTTTGAGAGATCCTGGGGATCCAGGTTAATTGAGACTGCTGGTCCTCTTATAGAGTCGCCCTCCTCCTCAGCTTCTTTCAGTTTTCCCCTAATTCAACCACAGGGGTTGGGAGCCTCTGTCCATTTGTTGAGGGCAAATATCTGCATCTGACTATTAATCTTTCAATTTTTATGGAAGCTACCTGAGTAATATATTAGAACATAGTATGTTGCCTTAATTGATAAAGACCCTTCCAGTATAGGAAGCAAAGTTTAGTTATATCTGTTGGTCTCACATAGTAATCAGAAAATGACCTTACTCTGTACTGACCCTCTCAGCAGAGAAGCTTGGCATGGGAGATATACTACATTATTGGGTTCAGTTCACAGTAGTGCTTAATATTTAAAGATACTTCTGAGTTGAAGTTAATATATAGATATATGAAAAACAGGGCAAGAACAGAATTATTGAAAAAATGAAGAAAGAGGAAAGAAATGGTTTTGAACATGTTCTGTGCCATTTTGTGTATGTTGTACATAATCACTATATGTTTAATTTTGGTAACAAGTTTTTATTCAGAAATAGTAACATTTGTTCTTAGTTTCTTATAAAATTATCTGTAGAATTCATAAACTGAGAACTAAATGTCCATTTTTTGAAAAGTAATCTATGTTTTGAATAAATATTACTATAAAAACTCATGAATTGGGAACTCATACCTTTAAATGCTGTCTTTTCTCATGAATAGTCTAATTTCTGTATCTAAGAATTTGGTTTTACTGATTCAAGTTCTCTCACTGTCTTTCCCTTTCTGGTATTTATGGCTTTCAATTATATGTAGAACCAGCTTCAAATCATTTTTAGTACTTATTTATCTTAATGTCTGAGAATTCCATATGTGTATACAACTAAATATGATTATATATCCACATCTGATTTTCTGCTTCTAACTGCCTTAAGAATCCCCATAAATTGGTCCTTTCCCGGGTTCATTACATACTTTTAATTTTTCCCTGACAGCTTAACATTAATTTTCATTCCCATATGGACATATATGGGTATGAGATCATCTCCTCAAGCATGGAAAATCTTGAACTTCCAAGAATGAAGCACAATGGGCCAACACATTTCATTTTCTGAACAATTCAGTCTGTGATATATTTTATAACAGTATATAAATATTAATGCATGACACGATTTGAATATGTGCCTTATATAGCTTATTAGACTATGCTATGCATTATATAGGGTATTTGAGCTAGTCTTCATGACATGAAAATGAAGAAGATGAACAGTTCTTAGGCTCAGAGAATATCTCAGAAGAAGGAGCAGATAGAGTATAAGGGTTGGATTTAAGGATGAGGGCTACATGAAATGTTTTTCTTGATGACTCAGCAACTCTAATAATTAATTCACAATAGCTTGGGTTCTTTGCATTAAACTTGTGCAAAATAAGACCTGTCAGCAGCCAATTATGAATGGGGGAGTAGCTCATAGGATTCTACCATTCCCCAACGAACTACTGTCTTTATTCATGTGTATGAGATGGCCTAAAAGCCAATTAAATAAATAAAAAGTTTGATACCTACTTCATAATTTAGAAGCTGTAAGATGACTGAGTGTAGTGGTGTTTATGTAAGAAAATGTCATGATGAAATTTGTTAATTTCTAAGCTAAACAAAATTTATAAAATATTGATGAGAAAAAATAAAACTTTCCCTACTCTTATTATTTAGTTAACCTACAGTACAGTGGATTTTCAATTGCATATCATGATTTGAAGGAGGACTGCCTTATGGATTAGGGATTAATTTTTCTATTTAAACATGCTTCATTTCATTCAGTGTTGTCTTGAATATATGAAGAAAAGGAAAATATATTGATTATATTAGAAGTTCAGAGAGAGTTCACTGACTTTAGTTTTAATGAACAACAGCATATTAAAAAATTTATTCTAGTAATAATTTGGTTAACATCATTCATTTTTGAGGGAATACATTTAAAAAGAGAATACTTTCAATGAGGTATTGTGAAAAACTGTGAAAGCAGATACAACTGAAAAGGCAGTGTTGAAGGTAAACGTTTTCATGGCAGTAGTAAAAGTAGAAACTTGGGAGGAATTATAGTTACAACTCCATTCTGGAAAAATGAAAACACAGAAAGGAATGAAACAAAACAAAACCAAACCAAGAAAACAAAAATAATACTCCAAACCTTTCATTTAGAAATGTATTTGAAACTGGCTGAATGTTCCCATATTCTATAGTCATATCCAGAAATTTTGCAACATTCTGCCAATTAAAATAAAACATCTGCTTCAGTGCAAGCATATAAAGAACTTAGCAGTTGGCACCTCCCTCCTTTCAGCAAGACAATAGCTGAACAAACTAAAACTCCAGTTTTTGAAGCTCATCAGAGAATTGAGATCACAGCACAAACTCTCAATGAACTCTTGAGAAACTGGTGCCTTAGTCTTTTTGCTATTAAAAAAAACACACAATAAACTGTATCTTAAAAACAAAGTGATTAATTTGTCACAGTTCTTGCATCTGGTAAGTCAGGGATTAAGGCACTGGAAGATTTGGGGCTTGAGATATATCAGCTTGCTGACTCATAAAACACCATCTTCACATTTATCCTATTGAACGAATAACAGCATCCTGTCCTGACTCTATTTTGTGTCTACTCATCTGTCTTCCTATCCCACATCTCTCTACCCACGACCACATCTTCTTTGGTAACACATTTGCATTTATCTAAGACCCTGACTCTGGTCCAGATGTATTAACAAAAAATAGTAAATATTTCTACACATTAAATGTAATTAAAATAACCAATAAATACATAACTCAAGAGTAACTGTCATGTTTCTCAACTAAGTACTGTGCCTTTCCTAAACAGATGTTGCAAGGTTACTCGGACCCTCATCTAAGATCCTTATTATCTTTTTCTGTGTGATCTTTTCCTAGAAACATATGCCAATGAGCTCCAGCAACAATAATCTCTGTGAGGAATTAGCTATTTTTGGTCACTGGCCAAGATAAAGAATCCTTGGCTCCTGTCTAAAGGAAATACATGGACAAAGTGTGGAGCAGAGGCTGAAGAAAAGGCCATCCAGAGACTGCCCTACCTGGGGATCCATTCTATATACAGACACCAAACCCAGACACTGTTGTTGATGCTACCAAGTGCTTGCTGACAGGAGCCTGTTATAGCTGTCTCCTTAAAGGCTCTGCTAGAGACTGACAAATATAGAGGCGATGGTAGGAGTCAACCATTGGACTGAGTACAGGGACCCCAGTGAAAGAGTTAGAGAAAGGAATGAAGGAGCCGAATGGGGTTTGTGACACCATAGGAAGAACAGCAATATCAACCAACCAGATGCCTCAGAGCTCCCAGAGACTAAACCACCAACCAAAGAGTACACATGAAGGAACCCATGGCTCCTCCCTCAGATGTAGCAGAGGATGGCATTGTCTGACATCAGTAGGAAGAGAGGGCCTTGGTCCTGTGAAGGCTAGAATCCCCAGTGTAGGGAAATGCGAGGGTGGTGAGGTGGGAGTGGGAGCACCCTTATAAAAGCAGGGGGAGGGTGGATAGGATAGGGGGATTCTGGAGGGGAAACTGGGGAAGGGGATAACATTTGAAATGTAAATACATAAAATATCCAATAAAAAGTAATATAAAAAGAATCCTTAAATTTCTTATTGACTTAATATAAGGTATTCTATAACTTTGTTGTGTGGATTATTTTACTCACATATTGGGGGTGAGGAGGATATAGGTACTCTCCAGGTCCTCTTTTGTAAGAGAAAAATTCCCATTTAAGAGAGTCCCAGTGTTATGATCTAGTCACTTTCAAATTTATCTCAACCTCTAAATATGAGAATACTTTGTATTAGTTTTAAAGAGATGATATCTTGGGAAGTTTTATCAATGTATAGAAACCACATAAAAGAATGAGAGTCATGATCTTCTTACCTGCAAGAGAAAGATGTTGAGGGTGAAGGATGGTGAGAATACTTATGTTACAATTTAGTCAATATCTGGAGAAAAATTATACATAATTATATATTTCCATGTATAGAAAGAACTATCCAAGGTTGAAGTCTGATGGGACCTTTGGCATGCTTGCTGAAATTTTACCTCTCGTTATTCAACTGTGTTTCATAATGAAAAGTCAATGAAAATACATTCACGGCTTTTCTGGAAATATCAAAGGATATCAATGTCATAATCACAAAGAATTAGCTTCTATAAAAGGCAAAGGATTTATCGCCATCTGTTCCACCTGCAGAAGAGCAAGGACACCACAAAAATAAAGAATATCTGATTGACTCTTTTTGGGTAGGAATGAAGGAAGAAAGAGTATGTCAGCTTGAATATATGTCAACAAAAATTTCACCAAACGAAGACAGAGTACATAGAAAATAGAATATATCAAATGCTGTTTCACATTTCAATGAGTTGTAATATATACACAATTATATGACTCCTATTTTAGAAGTAAAAGTAAGATAAATATAGCAAAAGAAATACTGGAAGAAATAATGGAAGAAAATTTTCAAAAGTTAATAAAATAACAACAAATAGTATAAATTCTGCAGGATAAACACACAATATCAAGTGGTAAATTGCAATTTTTTATACCTGAGCAAACAATATGAAAGCAAAATAAAATTAAATGCAGGAAAAGAAGTCAGGATGGAAGTAATCATTTTACATGTAGAGGAGGACAATAAGAACTTTTGTCTAAAGTCAGAGAAAAAAAGAAATTGGAGAGATAACTAAAGTACCAAAATTATAAAACTATACCTAAACCATTAACCTTCAACTTCAATCAAATCAATCTTCAAAGGTGAAACAAATTAGATTTTTCCAGAAAATACAAGTCAATGAATTTATCATCAATCAGTACATCACACTGTAAGAATCAAAACTAGTTTTGAATCTATGAGCCAAACAATATAGGCCAGAAATTTATGTTTGTATAGAGAACTGAAAAGTATTAAAAAAGGAATTATTGAAGCTGAATATTTTTCTTACTATTGTTAATTGATTTTAAAATCAATGTTCAATCTTGTATTTGGAATAATGGGCAGGCTGACTAAGTGAATATGTTGAATTAATGAACTCAGTATTATGTAGACCACTGTATCTCAAGGCAACCTTACTATCCATGAAGTAATATTGAGTATTTGTGGTCATCTAGCTTCATATTAAATGAAAAATACAAGATATAGAAGAGCTAGGAGATAGACTGAATCATGGAATGACAAAATTGACAAAGATGAGCTAAAGAACACTAAAGTTGAGGAAGTAGAAAAAGAATTTGGCTGGAGAGGATTTTAAAATAAGTCCAATAAAGAGAAGGCAGTTTCAAACTTCTCAACTGTCATATTTTTGTGGGTATCTTGTATAAATCCTGATAAGCCTGGGTATTTTGTACAATTTTAACTTTGGTAATTTGGTTAAATTTTGTATTTGAGGGCATTTCAGGGTGAACTATGTATATAGTTTGGCAGACTGAGCAAAGCTATTTGCCCTCTGTTACATGATGGGCCTCAAAGAATCCTCCAAGAGCTTGATTGAAAGAAACGTTATTCTAAGAGAAGTTGTTCTTTAACAGCTTTCTTTGAACTGGGGCATTAGTCTTTCCTGTTATTCCAGGATAACATTAACACATAGTTGTTCTAGGGGGTCTTAAAGCTGTTGAATTACACTGTCAGCTTTTCAAATTCTCATCAGTTTAGACTGAAAATGATACTGCATCATAGCACCCTTTTGTCTTCAGACTTACACTTTATTCTGAAGACACTGAGATTTAAAAGACTGCAATTATCTCATGAGATAAATTCTAGCAATATACCCCTGTCTGAATCATAGGTAGTGTCCTTTTTATAGTTGAAAATTTAAAAATTTCTGAGAAATTCTGCAAGTGTGCCAAATTTACATACTTTCATCTGCTTCCTCTCCTTCCTATTTCTCCCATGTCTCCCTACTCTCCCCAATTCCAAACAGCATCAACTCTTCTTAAATTATATTTACATATAACTAGCTGAGTCCACTTAGTGTTCCAGTTTCAGATATTTGTGTTGTGTGTGCATGGGCTTGCCCACGTGCATGCTTATGCATGTGCATGTGCTGTGTTTATGTGTGTATTTAGGGTTGATCACTGGTACTGGCTAACATAGCAAGGGCCTATATCTTGAGAAAACTTCTTCTTACAAGTTATGAATTGCCGGAAGCTCTCTATCTAGTAAGAAGGCTTTGTGAGTTTTCTCACTCATGTTAGAAGGTCAGCTTGTGGTTGCCATTGTGAAGTCTTCAATAGGGTACTATATAGTTCTATGGGTCCAACTCCTCATCATATATAGAAGACACTGTTACAGAAGAAACCCTGTTTCTCTGGCTCTGAAGATCTTTCTTCCTGCTCTTCCCTGAAATTCCCTTAGCTCTATTTTGAAGGGTTCTGTTTCAGATATATAGTCTTGGGCTTAGCACACCATGGTCCCTTGTTCTCTACATTTCAATCTGTTGTGAAATTGAGCTATAATTTTCCTTTAAATTTTACCATGGTGGAAGCTTATCAGAACATAATAAAAGCCATATTTTGAAATTTTACCATTTAGATGTTTTCTTGTAAAGAGTATGTAATACATAGAATTTCAAAATAATGAGGAGTAGCAGGAACTCTAGTTATAGTCAGTAATATGATCACAAGGCCAAACAAACAAAACACTACATTGTGATTCACTGAAAGAATTTCTTAAATACAGCCCTTTGTGCTTGCAAATCATTTTGTCTACAAAACATATTATCTCTTTTTTTCTATAAGGTGTCTGAAAACTGAGATAGTTAATTGTGTGCTGCATGAAATTACAAATATATAGAATTATTTTTACTCTCTTTCAGAGATATTGACATAGATATAGGCTATATTAAAACAGATTAAAAGTAGACAAAGGCAGGTTTATTAGGAAGCACTTTTTGGGTACGTTCACTGATCTCACAGGTGGCAGTCTGTGAAGTCACACACATCCAGGCTAAAGCAAGGGGGTTTTATGGGTTTGGAGCATGGGTTGATAACCTATGAGATAGGAGCTGAGATTGTGTCCATACATTTTCAAAAATGAAGTCACTTTAGAGTGGGTGACTGAAGACTCGGAGACAAGGAGTGATGGCAAGTTTTCTGCAAGTGGGCAGGGGACTTATCTCTGTGTGAGCAGAATTGGGGAAAGGGGAACAGATGGGATTCCCTAGCTTTTGCAGGGGATGGGTAGAACTGAGCGTAGTAAAATAATCTGAAATGTTATGTTATTTAGCAGGTAAAAAGTGATAAATGTATCTTGATATATTAATAACTTAACTTATAATATTTTAGAAAATATAACTCTATAACAAGATGAGGAATAAAAATAACTCTACTTCAAGATAAGAAATATATGTATATGTATGTGTATATGTATGTGTATGTGTGTGTATATATGTATATGTATACTTGCATCTGCTTCTGTGACAAATATTATTCATGCATATTGATGAGTATTTTAAATGTGGAATATTTAAGGGCATAGAAGATGTTATATTACAGTATATTTGATCACATTATGAACCCAGAGATTGTGTTAGTTACTGAAAATCCTATTTTTAGTTGTGGTGTGGCTCAGTCCTTAGCACATACCTTTAATATCCCTGTCTGGAATACAGATGCACTCTTAGGACACACCTTTAATCTTAAGCAATTATTGTAAAGTGAACTTGTAAAAGGAGGCACCCGTGCTTAAAAGTGATGTCTAATTTAGTGGCAGACAAAGTGAAGAATAAGAGAAAGATTTGACAATATAGGATGTGTCCAACTCTCACCAAGAGAGGATAGGGAAGTTATTTAAGAGGATAAAGAGAGAGAGAGAGAGAGAGAGAGAGAGAGAGAGAGAGAGAGAGAGAGAGAGAGAGAGAGAGAGAGAGAGAGAGAGACAGAGAGAGAGAGAGACAGAGAGACAGACAGAGAGAGACAGAGAGACAGATAGAGACAGAGAGACAGACAGAGAGAGGAGAAATGAGACAGTTTACTGAGACAGTTGTAGAGAGAGAGGTTGCAGAGAGAGAACAAGTTAGACACAGGTGAAGACAGAAAAAGCCAGAGAATGAGAAGTAGCCAGAAGATTAGAACAGATTTACAGAGTTAGCTTGTGGCTTTAGGGAAGCTGAGACAAGCCAGTCTGAACCAGTCAATTTGGAGAAGAGTTTGAGACAGAATTGCTGAATTCCACAAGTCAGCCAGAGCTCAGAAAAGACTAAAAAGGGTGAGTGTATTCAGCAGTAATTCTCAGAGGATGAAAATATTCTATCTACGTTAGTTTGTACAGAGGCTAGAAGGTCCTGGGACTAGGTGTAGGTAGCACAGTGGGGCAATAAACCTAGGGGGTGACAATTACATTAGGCAAATAAAAGTTACATTCACAATGTTAAGGGCGCCGGGCGGTGGTGGCGCATGCCTTTAATCCCAGCACTTGGGAGGCAGAGGCAGGAGAATTTCTGAGTTCGAGGCCAGCCTGGTCTACACCAGTGAGTTCCACTACACAGTGAGTTCCAGGACAGCCAGGGCTACACAGAGAAACCCTGTCTCAAAAAAAACAAAAAAAAAACCCAAAACAATGTTAAGGGCAAATATAATGTTTCAGTAAAGTGGATGTTGAAGAAAAGAAAAAGATATCAATGATTAGAAGGAGGGCTGCGTAATTATTAAGAAGTAATTTTTCCAGAAGAAATAGTATTTCTTCACACACATCTAAAAATATAATATCAACTGAGAAGTGAAATCTGACAGGAGGGAAAAGAAGAGCAGACAAACTCAGCCTTAGTGCTGAGAGCTTAGGAACTTCTATTTCAGCAATAGATCAAGACAGCAGAATAGCATTAAGGATATAGTTGGCATGAAAAGATAGATCAATCAACTTAATTTAACTGACATATATATATGAAATATTCCTATCAGAATAGGCAATGTCTTTTCAGTTTCAAATAGAAAAGTCACCAAGAAGGACCAAATTAAGGAATGTAAAATGTAACTTATCAAATTTAAAAGAGATAAGACAACTATATCCATACTGGAATCCAAAGAAAAATAATCCACAACTAGAACACAGATGGGAAGTTTCAGGTATTTTGTGACTAGATACGCAATGACACATAGCAGAATGGTCCAGAAGAACACTCAAGAAGAATTTTAATACCTTTATGCCATGCTGGGGCAACTTAGTAGGAGATTTCTTGTTTCACCATGTATATAGTCCTGGTTCAAAGTCTGGGGCCATAATTTAAAAACATGACACTCATGAATTCTCAGCAGCTATGACTACTTATCTGTCCAAGGCATGCATGAGACCATCACAACAAATACCCCAACATCAATGGTGGAGATGCCTTTAAACCCCACAACTTACTGAGGTGCTGTTGGCCATTGATTATTGCCTAGGGATCATAAAATAACTATTTTAGTGTGTTCCTACCTGAATGTTTTCTTACTTCCAGTGGCCTGACTTCCATCACATATGGATAATCCTAAACGAACTTAGTGGTTATCAATGACAAAAAAAGCAAAATAAATGACAGAAGCAAATGGGGATGTTTTGGGAGATATGAGGGAGTTGAAAGAAAGAAATGGGCTGTGTAACTACTAATACTGTATTATATATATATAATATATATATGTAAATTTTGAAGACAGGAACTAAGTGAAAATGAACTGTAACAAATTGTTCTGAAAAGTCACTTAAAAATAAAATTTCATTTTTATTTCTTTTTTTATTGGATATTTTCTCTATTTACATTTCAAATGTTTTTCCCCTTTCCAGGTCTCCCCTTCAGAACCCCCTATATCATCCATTCCCTTTCCCCCTGCCTCTATGATGGTGTTCCTCCACCCACTCACCCACTCCTCTCTTCCTGCCCGGGCATTCTGCTACACTGGAGCACTGAACACATTCAGGTCCAAGGGAAGCTCCTCCTACTGATGTTCAACAAGATCATCCTCTGCCACTTATATGGCCAGAGCCATGGGTCCCTCCATGTGTATTCTTTGGTTGGTGGACCAGCCCCTGGGAGCCCCAGGGAGTCTGGCCGGTTTATACTGTTGCTCCCCTCATAGGCCTGCAAAGCCCCTCAACTCCTTCAGTCCCTTCTCCAACTTGTCCAACTCAGTCCAATGCTTGGCTGGGAGCTTCCTCCTCTGTATTCGTCAGGCTCTGGCAGAGCCTCTCAGGAGACAGCCATAGCAGGCTCCCATCAGCAAGCACTTCCCAGCATCCACAATAGTGTCAGGTTTTGGTGACTGTATATGGGATGGATCCCCAGGTGAGGCAGTCTCTGAATGGCCTTTCCTTCAGACTCTGCTACACACTTTGTCACCATATTTCCTCCTGTGAGTATTTTGTTTATCCTTCTAAAAAGCACTGAAGCAAAATGAAAAAAAAATAGGAAATGAAACGAAACTTACTAGTTTTGTGTGTTACAGTAAGTGTCTTGGAGAAATGTGTATTATTAGTTTATATGTTAGAAAATAGCTAAAATCAATGTCTTAAACTCTTACCATTAGAAAACAAAAAGGAAAAATAATTCAAGCCCATATTAAGTCACAAAATAATAATAAAATATTAATAATGCCAATAGAACTCAACACAGAAACATACAAAAATGAAAAGCAAGAAGTTAATGAAGCTTATAATCTTCAAAAAATGATAACAAAAGACAAAGGCACAAAGTAAGAATACATAACTGAAAAGAGGCTACATATGATCACATCAAAAAGATGTATATTAAAATATGAGAGGTATTTTGAATATTTCTATGTAATTTGGTAATGTGTATTAAAGTGACAACTTCATTGAAAAGCATAAGCTACTAACACAAACATAAGGGATAAAGAATGATCATTGAGAGTATATTTTTCCTTATTCTTTGAGAATTTCACGCAGATATGAATGCAATGCTTTTTTGATCAAAACTACACCATATTCCTTTCATATTCTCTCCTCTCTCATGAAATAATTTTCCTCCCAACATCATGTCATCAGTGTAATTAATGTCCCAATGTGCATGGGAGCAGGCTCTCTCTCTTGGAGTATGGCAACCCACCAGGAATCATATTCTTAAAGAAAACTATCTTTCTTCTAGCAGCCATCAACAGCCAAGATCTTTTCATCTAGAGCTGGGATTCTTGAGACCCTCCCTCAGAAAAAGACATTCTAAGTAACCCTGTATGTATTAAAAGAATAGAAATTAAAATTGACAGTATTCCAAAAGGATGTTAGGATTCCATTCTTCACTTGAAATACGAGCAAAAATTTATGAAGACGTAATACCAATTCTATGCAGTCTCTTCTAGAAAATAGAATCAGCAACATTATTTTCAATTAATTATGTGATGTTATGATGAACCTTATGGGAAAGCCACATAAGAAAATAGAAAAAGGAAAACCTAAGAAATTGTTTTCTTTGATAATAATTAAGAAAAATATCAGGAAAATATTAGCAAATATCATTCATTGATGTAGAATGAATCTTAATCTAAGCAAGAAATAAAATTAGTGTGAACATGATGTTATCAGATTTGAGTAACAGTTGTTATAAGTTGAAAAATATCTCAAAGAAAGACATTTTATATGACTGTGTCTATAAAACAGCATTTAAATAAAATATAAAAACATTTTAATATACAATATAAGTGAGTAGAAATGAAGAGTTTGCTCATTTGATTAGGAACGGCTACAGAATCATACAGCTAATATTATACTTACTGATGAAAACCTAGATGTTTTTCTTCTGAAATCCAAGACTGGAACTAAGGCATTGAAGTCTCCTCTTAGCACCTTCATTCAGTTTCATCATGAAAAGTTTTACTAGTAAAGGATAACAAATGAAAATATGAGCATGTAGCTTGGAAAGTCTATATTGGACCCACTCTACTAAAAGAAGATAATTATCTAAGTAGAAAATTCCAAGGTGTGGATAAGAAAATCTCCTACAATTTATAATCAAGTAAAAGAGTTTACATAATATAAGAGGATATGCAAAAGCATTTTGCTTCATATACATTTTCAATGTACATACAATTATAAAATATAATATGTAATATTACATGAAATATGTAATTTCTGATAAATATTAAAAATGCACTGAAATTTTGAAAAAATACAAATGTGTATATATCCCATTTGTGTAAAGTTAAAATATCTGGTCTAAGACTTCAAAGATGATTCAATTAAGTATATACCTGAAGTTGGAAATGCTGAATCCACACAAATGTCAGTTATTTCTCCCTCATGCAGACTCAGCCACTATCTCAGGATGTTGTTATGTAGAATGCCATAGATTAATGTAGGGAAATATCTAGGAAATCCTAGAGAATAACAAAAAAGCAAACAGAGGACACAAGACCCATTTTAAGACTAACTAAACAAGTATAGTAATCATGAGAGTGAAGTACAGAAAAATAACAGAGATGTAGTTCATAGTAACATAATGCATAACAACCAACAGGCACTACAATTAATATCAAATGCCATTGACAGAACAAGTCTTTTCATTAAATACTGTTGGAACAATTACATGTACATATTTGGGGAAAATAAGTATCATCTATCATCTATGTATCTATCATCTATCTTTTCTTTATTTTTATGTACCTGTCTACCTTTAGTCTTACATTTTATATATATATATAACTTTATTCTTTCATAAACATTGTTTCCAAATAGTCAAGAGACCTAAATGTAACACTTCGAAAATGCCTTTTAGAAGGGTTATAAAACATCTAACTGACCTTGGAATTCACAGTAGATTTCCTTCAAGAAGCACACAAGTCCATACTAATCAGAAGAAAACCACTAGACAAATCTCAATGTGAAACATTCTACAGAGCACCTGACCAATATTCTTCAAGGTTATCAAAAACAAAGAAAGTCTAAGAAAATGTTGCAGAGAAGAGTTGTTTAAGGAGATATGCAAAATAAATACAATGTGGCATTCTGGACTAGAATAAAGCATTAGAGATGTAGAGAGAAACAAAGTAAGAAAACTGTGGACAGTGTTTAAGATACTGGTTCCAAATTATGCATTATTGGGAATAAACAACACATATTTCTAGATGATGTCATTATAGGACAGATAGAGGAAGCAACAAGAGCCCTCTCTAGACTCTCATTTACTTGTCTTTAAATCTAAACTGTATACAGCAGTCTTAAAGTCAAATCAAGTGTTTGAGCTATCAAAATGTGTAAGTTTTACCTTTAAACATTGAATACATATAATGAACCTCTATATTTGGAACACTATGGGGTGAAACAAACACAGAATCATCAGAAGGCACTTCATACAATAATTCATTGCTAACATCACTAACAGAACTTAGAACAAGTAGAGCCTCAAGTTATTTTCAGCTTAGAAAATGGACGACTATATAATTCAAACAGTTTGGCTAATGAAAAATTTTGAGGAATAAATTGCCTTTCAAATACATCTTGCTAATGATGCTTACATCTATTTCTACAACATCTATGGAAAAGTGAAAAATTAAATTTAAATCTGGGCAATTATGTTAGAAAACTATTTTGCTTAGCTAAATTTATCTGTTGTAGCAGTTTATTACTATAACTAGAATGTATTCTATTTGTACATTCACTTCATGGCAATTATCACAAATAATCATAAGTAGACAATTTATTAATTAGCATTTATGGAAGAATTTCCTTAAAATATCTTAAATGATGACAGGAGACATTGTGATAATGCACAAATAATTGCATATTTTAATATTTTTTAGAACTTAAAAGAAATGTAATTTAATCATCACCTTCTTCTACAAAGCCCATAAAATACTCAAGAAAAGTGCAGAAAGTCGTAGTTCTTAGACTGAGCAATGCAGTTCCAAAAGGTGAAGAGAATGATGCCTTATATCCTTTTTAAATAGTAAAATATGACTTCTTTTTACAAAATATATGTACTGTTTTATAAAATATTACAGTGGGTATAAAAGGTAAATATATGTCTAAGATCTCTTATTCTTTATCATTGTACAAAACAATAGCTATAAATAGCTAACCACATTATGATTCTAAATGGATACACTTATTGAATGTGAGACAGAAAAACTCATTATACTTTCTTTATGAATAAGTTTCATTTTTATTACAACCACTAAATATTTGAACAGTTGGGAGGATTTATGATGAGATAACTAAATTTCTCAATTCTAGTGGTGTTCACAGCAAGAGAGCTGGCCAGCATTATTGCTACATATGGTTACAAACTGTACAGTCCACATAAATCTTTATAAGCAAGATTCTGATCTAACTGTGAGACTAACAATCATTCTCTTGAGTACTCGCAGAATTTTCTCTGGTATGTTGAAATGAACCTTTCAAATGTGCTGTTGTAGAAACAACTGATGTGTTTGGAGAATTTATTTTTTTTGCTTTAGTATTTTCTTGACTTCTGTGTAATTTGTTCTAAATGAAATAGATCCTCGAAAACTATTCTAACTTTATACATTATTAAGTTCTGCACATTTTGAGTAGTCTTGTGAAAACAGGTTCTTCTTTCACAAGTTGCAAGTTTCTTGGCAAGTACTTGGGAAGAATCATAGGATGAGAAGTGAACCTCCCTGGAATAGCAAGAGCAGAAATCCACAGAAGAGTTCTCTTACTCTTCACTGATGGGAACAGGGAATATAATGTTTACTGAAAGCCATCAATATGACTAACAGAAATCAAATATTATAGAAGACCAATGAGATTTCAGTAAAGATTATAGGTTAATGGAGAATATGGTTTAGTAGCGTAAGCTAAACTAATATGGAAAATATTAGCGATTTTAGAATCTGACTGAAGTAATATTGTAATACCTACTTTCATACTGCAGACTATAAGCAGGAAATGGAGTGAGCAAACTCTAAATGGCACAAATCTTTGTGGTCTCACTCACCTCTCTTAGGTGGCATACTTCCTCCAGGAAAGACACACCTCCTATGATTTTGCAAAGAGAACCAGCAACTGATATCCAAGCATTCAAATGCCAGATAACATGGGGGAGATTTAACATTGTAACCACCAGATTAAGTTTAATTAAGCTTTTCAATTATTGCTAATTTTGATGTCTGAAATAGTGTATATTTGGTGTGTGCGTGTGTGTGTGTGTGTGTGTGTGTGTGTGTGTGTGTGTGTGTGTGTATTCTATTCTCAGGAAACATAAGCCAAAAGAAAGTTCTCAGTGACTTTGTTTTTGTTTTGTTTTGTTTTGTTGGTTTTTGTTTTACTACTTCCACAGAAGAGAGCCTAATGCAAGAGCCTTTAAAAATTTTGTAAATATTTTAAAATATATAACTAGCTGTGGAATGGTGAATTAACCTTTTTTGTTGTTGTTGATTTATGTATCAATAGCACAAGTTAAACCTCAAATAACTTCTGGGTTCATATGTAATCTACCCTCACACTATCACACATGCCGTGTTTGGAATGTTGCTATGCTCTATGAGTGAGAATTATGGCATCTCTCTGTCTTTTAATATAATGCCTTTTGCTTTCATACATATTACTTCAAATAACCATTTTCCTTCTTTTTGTGGTCGAAAAATATTCCATTATTTTATGATAGACATCTTGGCTGATTCTGTGTTTTGGCTTTTATACACATTGCTGCATAATAACAACAAATATTGATGTGAAGCTATTGCTTTGAAACAATGATTTAATTTATCATGCTCATTTTAGGGTTTAAGGTATCCTTGACAATAGTTTTTGTGTAGTGTTGGCAGGAATTCATAAGATTTCCATGTTCATAATTTTCTCCAGCACTTGCTAATATTTTACTTTTTCTAAGCCATTCATCAGGGTAAGGTGCTATGTACTTTTGATTTTAGTCTATATTTCTTTATTATTATTATTAATTACTTTTATTTTTGTATAGTCCAATCATTGCTCCCCTCCAAGTCTGCCCTCCCACAGTTCTTCATCTCATTCCTCCTCCCCTCTCCTCTCACCCCCCCCATCTCTAAGAAGATGTTCCTCATCCCCAATGTTTCTGTCTTAATTTGCAATGTTTAGGATTTTTTGTAATTTTATCTACACATATACACATTTTTGAAAAATAAGTATCTATTCATTTTTCTTTCCATAATTTTAACTGATCTGTTTAATTGTTTTGCTTTTGAGTGAGTACTATTTCCAGAATATTAGCTCTTTTTCATGCTGAATTATTTGCAAATATTTTCTTCTTTAGATTGTCTCTTTTGATTGTTTCCTTTGCTATACAAAAGATTCTTAGTTTTATATAATCCATTGGCTATATTTTACTATGTTGATAGTACTTTGGGAATCCTATCCCAACCCTTTTTACACGTCTTTGTTTTCCTAGCTTGGAGCATCATGCTTACACCTTTGACCTCTTTTCAGTTGACATTTATGATCCGAAGTAGGAATGTAGTTCTAGTTTTCAGCTTAGTACGACACCATGTTGAAAGCATTCTGTAATGTTCTTGACACCTTTGTCAAAACCTAACCATATGTAAGTACACATACTAGCATTCACATTTTTTTCTTTTTATAATTTTATTGTTTCACTTATTCTTCTGTCATACAATACATCCTGACCTCAGATTCATTTCCCTAGATTTCTCCCAGTCCTCTACTACCATCTGCCACCTCCTCCCTCCTCAAGATCCACTTTACCAGGACCTCATCTTGCCCAGAAAAGAGCAGGTCACCCATAGACATTAACATAACACAGAACAGCAAGATACAAAACAAAACAAAACAAAAAAAACCCTCAAAAACCTACCAGGTATAAGCCCTCATATCAAGGCTGTGTGAAGTAACACTGTCAGAGAAAAAGTATCCCAGAAGCAGGTAAAAAATTTCCCTCACTTCCACTGTCAGAAGTTCCCCCGAAAACAGCAAGCCTACAAACATAACAAATATTTACAGTACCTAGTGCAGACCAAAGCATCTCCACTATTGCCATTACAATCTCTGTGAGCCCCCTGGAATCCTGCTTAGTTGATTCCATACACAGGTCTTGCCCTCACAGTTTTTTGACTCTTCTGTCTTTAACAATTGCTCCAAGAAGATGGAAGGAGAGACCCCGGTCCTGGAAAGACTAGATGTAGGGGAACGCCAGGACAGAGAAGCGAGAGGGGGTTGAATGGGGAAAAGAGGGAGGGAAGGGGGCTTATGGGACTTTCGGGGAGGGAGGAAACGGGAAAGGGGAAATGATTTGGAATGTAAATAAAAAAACTTAGAAAAAAAACAAAACAAACAAACAAACAAAAAAAACCCCAGTTGCTCCTGGCCCTTTTCCATGAAGTTATCTGAGATCTGAGGGGAGGGACCTGATGGAGACCTTCAATCTGACTTCTCTCATTACCTGATATTTGGCTGTGGGTCTCCGCATCTGCTCCATCAGCTGCAGAGGTGCCTTCTTTGATGACAACTGCAGTAGGCACAGATCTATGAATGTAGCAGGACATCATTAAGTATCATTTCATTCATTTTTATCTATTATTTTTTACCAGTCATGTTTGGTTCTATGCTAGGTCTCTGAGAAATTCTGTTGTACGATGTAGCTGTATGAATCATTAATCTGTTAATGTTTTGAGTTACCATTACTTTATAAGTTATTTTAAAAGTATAACGTCCTACATATTTTCTTCAATGTTAATAAAAACAGACAAACAAATCAATAACAACAACAACAACAAACTAAAGAACTCACAAAACTCATATGGGATTAAAAAATAAACATTTAAAACTTTAGAATTTCCAGTCCAGTGATTTTAATTTTGATCAAATAAAAATCTTTGTTGTTATTACTTTATTTTCTCTATCTGAATCTTGGGTCTCTCTTCCTTGCTTCCTCAGAAATTAACAACTTTCTTTCTTTCTTTCTTTCTTTCTTTCTTTCTTTCTTTCTTTCTTTCTTTCTTTCTTTCTTTCTTTCTTTCTTTCTTTCTTATTTCTTTCTTATTTCTTGTTAACTCAGAAGCTATAGTGATTGCTTCCAATTCAATTCCAGGACACCAGACAGCAGCTCTTTCAGAATGAGAATCAAATACTAATCTGTCTACAATGGATGTGTGAAAGCTCATTGAAAACCAGGTCACCTGTCATAGAAATGATAGAACTGAACAGCAGATCTGTAGAAAAGAGTTTTATATACAAGGAAAGTAGAACCCCATGAACAAAACACTGGGTGCAGGAAGGGAAGTAAGGAATACAGCGGCATTGATGTTATTATTTTCTTCCATTTCACTTCCAGGTGCTAATCATAAGAGTGCTAATGAAGACACACATCAATTGTATTTTATTTCTTTCAAAATCATTTTAAAATATAGCCTACAAAATAAATGTATTAGAATGCAGAATTACAGGATGGGCAGATATTTATGCCCTTTTGTTTACTATGGTCAAAGCGTAATCAGATATTTCAAGTTTGAACTTATGGACCCTCTTTCTTCCCATGATTATATCCCGGGATGTCGTGAAACATGTATATATATGTACTCTCTTCTAAACTTAGTTGTCTTTGATGATTTTTCAGAATTACCTTGATTTGATGACCTTTACAATTTTCAGGAGTTTGGGCCACATAGGTTGTAGAATGCCATCTACCTTTTGAGGTTAACATGTTTTTCCTCAAAAACCCAATGAAGGGAAGAACATAGGAATAAAATGATATTTCCTTCACCTCACATTCGTAGTTTAATATGGAATTAAGATTTATGACTGCAGATTCTATTCTTAGTCATGCAGTTTATGAAGTGTTTGCAACTTGCTCCCAGGTGTCACTTATATCCATTCCATTACTGTGGGAGCAATGCCTAAATAAGGTAAAATTTGGGAAGAATATAAAATTGTTGTATTCTTTTTATTGATTTTTTTGGTGCTGTAGTTTATTTTCAGGTATGTGTACACGTATGTGAGATGCATGTGTAGTGTGCATATATGTGAGTTTTCGATTATGTGAACTTACTTACAGAAATCAGAAGAAGAGGTCAATGATTTTTTCCTTTTTATTTTGGTTCCTTGAGACAGATTGTTTCTCTGAACTGAAACATTTGTTTCTAGACATTATGGCTAGGTTGGGTGGCCCATGGTGTTACGGGTGAGCTCAACCAAGCTTAGTTTTTATACAGATTCTAGGAATCCAAATGTAGTGCCTACTTCTTGTGCAGCAATTTGTCTTCCCTTCACATTATATACTCTAACATATAAGGGAAAAGAAAATTAATATTGCTCTGCTACAAGAATGTAGCAATAAAATGACTCCTGGTGACACTCTGCTATACTCTACAATCAATGTCTTGCTCAAGCATCATCAGAGAACCTTCCTCCTGTAGTAGATGGGAACAAACAAAGAAACCTATAAATGGACAATATGCATAGAGGAAGATAACTTTGAATACTCTGTCCTAAATTTGATTTCCTTATCAAATCCCTCAATTCAAATCTCAGGAAATCATGCTTAAGAGGAGGCAGAAAGATTATAAGAGCCAGTAGGAATTCAAGACACCAAGGAAGCAAGACCTTGTAGGCACAAGACTGACACACACATGAACTTAGAAACTGTGGCAGCGTGCACAGGTTCTGAACATGTCTAAGCTAGATGAGGTGCAACTAAAAAGGGACATGCACACAAGCACCCAACCTTAAATTAGATTCTATCTGCAACTGATAACCAGTCTCAAAAGAAAATTACATTTTCCCAAATGGAGTCTCACTGATTATACAGCTCACACTCAAGGTTAGGCTTTATATCCAGCATAGATAGAGAATAAGAAATAAAATCAATGTTATTTTTCAGATTTGTTGTTGTGGAATGTTTTGCCAGACTTATTGGTATTATCGCTGTGGTTATTGCTGTTATTGTTGATAATGATTTTCATTTTTTTACCTTGCAGATATTTTACTAGTATATTATTTCTATAATTTTGTATTAATGGGTTTTCTGAGTGTTCAAATTTGTGAGCATCAGTCTTTATAGTTTGGTGTGTGTGTGTGTGTGTGTGTGTGTGTGTGTGTGTGTGTGTTGTGTGTGTGTGTGTGTGTGTAGGGTTGGATTTATTTCCTGCTTGGTTGTTAGTTTTGTCCTATACTTATACTTATTTGACTGTTTATTAATATTAGTAGCTACTTTAAGTGCCTATTATATGAGAGGATAAATGAAAGTGTGTGATTTGTGTGGGTAAGGATGTGGGGGAAATCTGGGAGTCTTCGGAGAAGAGGAATCTATGTTTGGAATATATAAGAAAATTAACTATTTTCAAATAAAAAAATAATTTCTGTCTTTTTTTTGTCATGTTATAACAAGAGAGAAAAGACTTATAGCCCCTTTGTATATTATAGTTAAAACTTGAAGTTCAAACTAGCTTTCAAAACCCCATCTGTTTGCCCCTTCTCTTGAGGGTTAAGTAGGTATTGCCCTCTGCTAGAACTTATTGTTTCCTCTTCCCCCTTAGTCTGTTTTTCCTTTCTCTTTCTCTTGAAAGCTTGTCCATAATTTCTTTCTGTGAAAATTTGTTCACATGAGCTTCTGTTGGTCACTTGTCTCATTGATGCTCTGTCTCAAGTAGCCTGGATCTCAGAGGTCCCACAATTACACAACAACTCTTTGTAGCTCCTACCAGCATGCAATATCAGCTAGGTACTGATTTATAATAGGTAATATTCATTATACTTCTGAGCAAAATTATTTCTCTTGATTTCTTCTAATTGTTGTTTGGCTGAGCTTTTTGAAATCATAATTATGAGTTTATGTATATTTACTTATTTAATGTTTATTTTTCTTGTTTTCCTTATTACCATGTTTCCATGGATATAACTCATAGAAGCAGAAAATTCGTAATGCAAATCCTTTCTTGAAGCTTTCTTTGAAATTTTAGCTCAATATTTTCAAGACTGTGCCTATGAGCTACCAAATAAGTTTTAACGTCTTGCTTTAATTTCTTGTTTGGGTCATACTCACATTCATGTGAGAGCTTGTTTTTTACTCTATCAATGAAAATGGAGACAGAGATTAATTGAAAAATTCAGGAGGTATCATAAATTTTATACACCAGAGATCAAGGCTTTACTATGAATAATTGCTAAGTTTGACTGAGGGTGACTATAGGTGTTGTTGACATCTTCAGATACTGAAATATGAGTAGGTTGCTCCTTTAGAGGTCATATTTTTTTCACCTAAATTGTGTACTATTTAAGCAAGTCTAAGCCATTAACATGGATTTTAGTTTTCTCTTTAAGAGTCATACAAAACTGTGATATTTTCTCTAATAATCTGTGATGATTTTAAGGAATAAAGAGCATTGACTATACTGTCTACAACAAGAACGGAAAGAGTGAGTCTTTGTTAAGAATAGGACTCTGGGTAGATGTTGGATCAGATCTGAATATGACAAGTTCCTATATAGGTTCTTGTTTCAAATCTCATTTCCTAGCTTCTAATTCTGAAGATGGTTGGCATGTAGACATTGACTCTGGACTGACGGAAGTAGGTTTCTAGCAAAGTTTATATTGTGTATTTCCAGTTGTGGTTCTAGCCAGTGCTCTTTGCTTCCCAGTAAGCCCATGTAGGAAGACCTGCTACTGTGGGACAGCTACTTGATGCCTTTCTCTAAACAGCTTAACTGCTAGAGGAGCTGGGACAGTGCAAATTCTCATCCTTTCGCTGTCACACATTTTTTTTTCACTGCTACAAGAAAAGCAACCAATACAATGCTAAATACAAATAAATACAATGTTCAATGATCTCTTTGATTTTTCCCTTTGATATAATTAAAAATTTATCAAGCTCTAATTAGGTATATTAGTATATTAAAGCGATTTGGAATGCCATGGGCTAACATAGGTAATAAAGTAAATGTCATGCACAAACTAGAGTTGTAGTTGCACTGTGACCATCCTTATTTTAATGAGTGTGTTACCTCCAAAAATGTCACTTACAAAGAATTTAGGACAAATCATTTCATGTGTTGGTCTAGATATTTATCATAAAAAGACAAATCCAAGAAACTTTTCTCAATATAGGATCTATAGGTAGGAAACACTTATTAAAATTGTGACTCAAGGTATATCATACTTATGTTCTTTTTACTTGATGCATAATTATCTCATCTATCATGACATATGATTAAATTTGATATCTCTCTATACATATATATATATATATAAAATATGCATGTGTGTGTCAATATGATAGGAATATAAACTTCTAAGGACAAAAGACTAAACAAAATATACAAAGCCACATCTTTTAAATAAATAATGCTAGTTTTTAAAATCAGATACAATTTTCTTAATAATCTACTATTTTTCTAATATTTTAATAACATCAGATATGAACCCTTAAAAGAAGATACACAGTTTCCAAATTAAAATATTAAGTTATGAAGGAGTCCAGACAAGTTTAATATAAATTTTAATGAGACATACCAACTTCAAGATACAAAAATACTTTTCAAGTTACATCAAAGATTAAAAACACATTTAGGCAGTGAATAAAAATCTAATTTCTTTTGAGAACTAAGATGACTATTAACCAGGTTAGATACAACATCTTAGTGCCAGGATTAGTACATCAAACCCTATGATAAGTATAATTTCAATGGAGACCTTTAATTTAATTATTTCTGTGTGTTTATCAAATTAGAAACATAATCAAATTACCTTTTCAAAATATAAGTGAGCTAAAATCAATCATAGCAGTAGGGTAGAAATGACAATAAATAGAAATTAACTCACACCAAGAGTTAATTGAGCTGACTCCAGGGGTTAGATATACATCTCTACAGGAAATAGATTAATATTAGATTACAATAGGTTTGGCAGGAATAAAAGTTTTGACTTTTAGAAGAAAAAAGTAAAAAGCTATTTTATTACAATTTATGGAAATAATTAACTGTAACATATTTTAATCTAAGTGGGAAGTTCTTTAATAAATTAAATTTATCAACTGTTTAAAATCTTCTTTAAGGATTCTAAATTAAATTTAACCATTGTTTTGTAAAATTTTTAATAAAAAAATACTTAGTTTTTTATAAAAAGTGTACACTGTTTTGTAAATGGTTTTTTGCATTTCTTATACTCACACCAATAACATGAGGTATAGTTGCCTGAGTTTGTGTGTCTGAGACAGAGTGCTTGCATATGTGAGTTTGAATGTTTCTTTGTGTCAGACGAAAGAATCTTCTTAGCCTTAATAGGCTTAAATAAGTATCACTTATTTATATTGTATATTCAGTGTATATAGCATAATATTTGAACTTTTGATTCATCTTCTTGAATTTTCCAAAGCAAGATGAGGATGAAGGTATATATATAAAGTTATTAGTGTTATTTATTTCCAAGTCGAATACACTTGCATGTTACTTAGCCGTGACTCTCCTGTCCATGACCTTCAAGTAGACAACATGTAAACTGACATTACATTATTCCCTGTTTTTATACCCTGTTATTTAACTCAGGTATAAATATGAGAGGCTATGGCTGAGTTGCATCATATTTTATTAGTGAGTAAAGAAACTCAAGGGCTAAATAGCTGAAGAGTGACAAATGAACACTTTCTAACTCAGTGTTATGTTTTCTCCTTAGAAAATATTCGAGGAAGATCAAGAACTCTCAATATACAGAGTTTAGTTCCATACACATGAAAACATGAGTTTTGATCAAAGAGACATTATTCTTGAACAATGACTACAACACCACCACCACCAACAACAACTTTCTGGGTTTGTTTCTGAAATAACTCAGGAACAATGAGTATTGAAGATGTGATGAAGATATTTTGGCACACTATTTTGCTTGATGATCATATTTCCAATTGATGTAAAATTCTAAAACCTATCATAATACTTTAATTTGTTTTAGAACATTGTGCCTATCATAGTGACATTGATAAGTAGTCAGTTTAAAACAGATGTAGAATCAAGAAAAAGCAAACAAATAGCTTTTACTAAGCAATACATTAATGAAATCTGTTTCAGTTTTTTTTGAAATATTCTAATGTCAAAGATATGGTATGAAAATGATCTTCTACTCAGCATGGAATACCAACACTAATTTGATGTACTATAATATCTCTTGTTTATATGGTAAACTTGATAAATAATTTTAAGTCAGATGTACAAGCATTTGAATAAAAATAAAATTTTATAACTAATCAACTGTATACATTTTTGAAATATTGGCATATTTTATTTAGCATATATACGACTTTCCTCTTAAACTGTATGAACTCATCTGGGTTTACAAATGTTATTCATACCCCACTTTCTCTAGCACTCTGTTCTAAGTATGATTTATACTGCCATTTGAATCTATATCTGATTTCATACTCCTTCCAAATACTCATAGGCTCAACTTTATCCTAGCAAAAACCTTTCTTATTTTAAATGTCTTTTTCATTCCTTTGAAGCAAATGATAGATCATCAGTACTTGCAAATGAATTTATTCAAAGTTCACTTTTTGATAGATTGCTTGGTTGGATTTTATGTTACAGATTATCTTGAGCTTCATGTTTTAGAATCTTTCTGAATACACAGAATTATTTACTGTGTATGCAGCACCTTTAATGACTGAAACTTTTCCTCTGTATTTTGTTACTATTATATCATTCCATTTTTTGCTCCTTGAGACAATGAGTTCAACATGCTTTTCCCAAAGTTTACCTACGGCCTAGACTCCTGTGTGTCTATTTTAATTAAAATGTGCATTTGCCAATCTTGATATACTTTTATTTACTTGGTGAAATTTATTTAAAAACACTTTTAATATCTTGATTTTATTGATTAAAGCTTGGTTCCATCAATTCATTCTGTCTCTCAATGATTAACTATAAAACATTTTGTTGTAGGTTTTGTTTATTTGTTTGAATGATAAAAAATGGGCTCGGATGGGGGCTTATGTACTTGCAATAAAGACAATAGAAAAACTCTCAGTTGATGTGGGGGTGTATAAGAAATAGAGATAAGTATGAGAGTGAGTAGTCTAGAAATTGAGTTGTGTTCCTTCCTAGATCCTCTATCTATTTTCTTATAATGAATGCCTTCCCCAACTTCCCTCCATGATGAAATGTGACCTGGAAGGGTGAGACAAATAAGCACTTTCATCTTCAAGTTGCATTTTGTCACTTGCAACAAAACGATAACAAGAAGAGGTTACATTAAGACAAACATTTAAATTTAGAGTTAATATCAAAGACAAAGGGCATTAGCAACTAAATTTAAGTAGCAAGTAATTTATCAGATATATTAGTATAAAGCAATCCTGTGGCACATGAGGACTGTTGTATATATGATAGGTGGTTGTGTTTTAAACTACAACAATAGGACAAACAAGTGAAAAGAAAGGGAGGTCACTATATGGGGATGGCAAATAATTGACAAGATGCCAGGTAAGTGCAACGCAAATATTTCTTTTAATATAAGCTTATTTCTGTCTTTAGCAACACCTTGTATGTTAGCACCAAATGGAAAATAGAAAACATAAAAAGGAAAAATACATAAAAATATTCCATTCATCAAAATTTGTCTACTTTAGTAACAAAATATCTGTCCTATTATTGGAGCAAATGTAAAGGTAATAATAGAAAACAGTTTCCAGATTATGTTAAAATTAAGAACTTGATTGGGTATATTTTTTTTAATTGGATATTGTATTTATTTACATTTCAAATGTTATCCCCTTTCAAGGTCTCCCATTCAGAAACCCCCTATCCCCTACCCCCTCCCCTTGCGTCTATGAGGGTGCGCCCCCCACACACCCACACCTGTCTTCCTGTCCTGACATTCCTCTACACTGGGGCATCGAACCCCCATAGGACCAAGGGGGGCGGGCTCCTCCCACTGATGTCCAACAAGGCATCCTCAGCCACATATGAGGTCAGAGCCATGGGTCCCTCCATTTGTACTCTTTGGTTGGTGGTCTAGTACCCAGGAATTCCAGGGGGTAGTCTGGCTGTTTGACATTGTTGCTCCCCCCATGGGACTGCAAACCCCTCTCAGAGCCTCTCAGAAGACGGCCATATTAGGCTCCCTTCAGAAATCGCTTACTGGGACCCACAGGTTTGTCCACGGTATGTGGGATGGATCCACAGGTGGGACAGTCTCTGAATTGCCTTTACTTCAGTCTCTGTTCCACAATTTTTTCTAGTTATTTCCACCTGTGAGCATTTTGTCCCCCCTTCAAAGAATCACTGAAGCAGTCACACATTGGTCTTCCTTCTTCTTGAGCTTCATATGGTGTGAAATGTATCTTCAGTATTTTGAGCTTTGGGGTTAATATCCACTTATCAGTGAGTGCATACCATGTGTGCTCTTTTGTGATTGAGTTACCTCACTCAGGATGATATTTTCTAGTTCCATCCATTTGCCTAAAAATTTCATGAATTCACTATTTTTAATAGCTGAGTAGTACATTGTGGAAACGTACCACATTTTCTGTATCCATTTCTCTGTTGAGGGACATCTGGGTTCTTTCCAGCTTCTGGCTATTATACATATGGTTGCTATGAACATAGTGGAATATATGTCTTTATTACATGTTAGACCATCTTCTGGGTATATGCTCAGGAGTAGTATAACTGGGTCCTCAGGTAATACTATGTCCAGTTTTCTGAGGAACCACCAGACTGATTTAAAGAGTAGTTGTATCAACTTGCAATCACACCAGCAATGGAGGCGTGTTCCTCTTTCTCCACATCCTCACCAGCACCTGCTGTCTCCTGTGTTTTTAAATACAACCTGTTGACTCTTTAATGCAATGATTATCTTCTTATCCATTTAAGAAAGGGGATTACCAACGTTATATGCCTGACTAAGAGTGAACCAATTAACAGGTCTTAAGAGTAAGAAAGTGGCTTTCTGATGTGGAAGAAATTCTCCATAGTCTTCAGCATCAATATTGAGCCAGAGTTTCTTTTCTTCCAGCTTGTTCTATGATTTATAGATTTGAAGTTTGTCATAACAGTAATTATGAAGTACATGTGGAAGCACATGCATAAACACACCCTTCACATATTCATGTGTGTGTGAAAACACATGAACATGAAGAAGACACAAAAAGACACAATCAGATGTCTACATCCATAGATTCAAAGCATCACATAAAAAGAATTATTATATGTTTTGTGAATGTATCTATTCAATTTTCAGGCCTATTTTATTTTCTTATTTTCTGTATGACATAATTTAAGAGTTGTTTGCATGTAGCTTATATTGTATTGGCTATTGTTAATAACTAATGATAATAAAAACCACAGGTGATTTAAAGAGTTGTAAGGATATGTATAGTTTATGTAGTTTATGTGCAAAAGCAGCATCATTTTGTATAATGTACTTAAGTGTCTGTGGAATTTAATATCAGCAGGGAGTTATGCACCAAATTCTCTAATGCAAGATAATGAGCACACACACACACACACACACACACACACACACACACACACACACACACACAGGACCATGACTATGCTCCTTGGATGCTTACTTTCTGATGACTAACTTTCCTTGTGTTGGATAGTAGTACAAATGCTGCTGGCTGAGAAAACTCATCAATTGTTTTAAGTAGTTATGGACCTGATTGGTTACAACAACTACTTGGTGTTAATTTTTTCAGCTATGTGCATGGCCTTCTGTTGACTTCTCAATACATAATCTGTTCTAATAAAATTTCTTTGCTTAATACACTATGTTGATATGCACCAAAAATTTATTTTCCTCTCTCCTTGAACTTCAGACACATTTAATTGTCTCAATATCTATTAGTCTGTGCTTCAGGTCTCTAAAAGTATCCTCCCAGGTTAGGAGACAGGGGAAAACAAGTTCGATTTTAAACAGACTTGCTGTCACTGTTTCCATGTTGCCATCATGGACTAGTTATGACATGATTCTTGTCACCTTAGCTGCACAATGGAAGCATCTAAAATAGCCTGAGCATTGTTGTTCTAATCCAGATGTATCTATGCCTGGAGATGAGCGCTTCCTAACCAGTCAGTCTTTTCCGAGGTAGATGTGAAATTTTTGTTTCCACTTCTTCTCTCTAAACACGCCATGCATTATGGACTACTATTGAGTCCTTAGTTTTACCGTCAAGGAAATCTTGAATGTTGGACATTTTTCTGAAATAATTCACTTTTATTACTAGTTATGTTTTAGAAAATGGAATGTAAATGTTAACAGGTAAGCAATTTCAGCATTACTTTCCAGACTTTTGTCTAATAGTTTATATAGCTATGAGTCACATATTTTATAGGGTAATCTGTGGTAATGAGATTATTTTGTTAACAATGATGACATCCAAAAAACCCACAACTTTTTATTGTATCTGAAAAAAATATTAAGTAGATAGATATATACTAAAATTTGAACAAGAATAATTTTTATATATTAATCGTGAAATTTTAAGAATTCTAAGATGTAGAAACTTATTTTAATAATAAAATAAGTTAATAAAATGATAAAGTATAACATAAAAGTTATGTATATATAAAATATACATATTTTATATAGCTTCATGAAGTTATATAAGTAAGATTTCATTAAATTCAAGACAAGACATATCAACTCCTATTTAATATGAGCATGATCGTTGAGTCGTGTATTTGCTTTTAGGGGGAAGGGAAGAGGAAATGTGTAAAAACAAAATCTTTCTAAATAATATGACATAAGAGTTACAAATCACTTAAAAATAAAGTGCCAGGTACTATTAATAATAGTTATACCAGCAGATATTATGATGAATCATTAAATTAGAAAAGGCCGGTGAGGTATATCAATGTTATAAAATAATAAGGCTGAGGAAAAAAAAACAAACCAAGGCCATATCAACGTTTGAAGGATATTTGTGTTAAAAAGATATATTTTAATTTTTATCGTTTTCCTCTTCAGAATGAAATTTTAAATAGAACTGTGTGTCCTTTTATTAAAACCAAAATTATTTATGGCATAGGAAATTTGCAGGGCCTCTTAAACTCTAAAGTCTTCTGGCTTTCAGTTTTAACTTTAGACAGTGTACCACCTTTCTCATGGTACCTGTTCAATAATCATATACCAGTTCTATTCCATGAGTCACAGAATGGAAGTGGCTGTTTCAGTTGTGCTGTGAGAGGGTGCACTTGGGTGGGTCTTTCTACGAAATATAAAAATGCTTGTATGCCCTAAACAAGCAGCAGAATAAGGAAGTGCCCATGGAAAGGGCAGGGCTGAGTAGTTTCTCCCTAAGGAAGCACCAAGGGGCAGCACCACTTACTTGACATCTGATGCTGGATTTTATTGACAACCCAACATGACCCTTCTTTTGCTTGGATCGTGTCTCTCTGCCGCCCTCATCTGGTGAGTACTGATTCTTTTTCTTTAACTGTTGAGATTTATTCTTTTGGAAAAAACAAAACAGACAAACAAGCAAACAAAAAACCCTAAAACTAATACTTTGTATGTTAGCAGTTGGGAACCACTCAGGATCTGAACACACTATTCGTCAAAAATCACATTACCAGGTAGATTTCCACCCCCCACCCCCCCCAAGATCCCTGAAAACAACATTTACAAGTGAGTAAACATGTCAAAGTGAAAGCAAAGTATCTGTGACTTCCAAAATTATCATTGCCACTTTAGTGAACAAAATCAACTTCAGCTCCTTTTCAGCTTATCCGTGTGGAACTGCAATGAACTGAAGAGACGTCAATGTCCACTGCGAATTCTGATTTTCAAGTTATGTTTCCAGAGACATTATTGTCATGGCGTGCTGAAATACCTTCACATTATATATCTGCTGACATTTTGACGGAGATTTCGTTTTGCATTAAATTAATATCAATTATATCTCATTGCAGAATCAAGCAGAAGATCACCTGCATTTGTGATATTCCTCTTGGGCACTGGTTAATGGAGCTGATACAGCTTCCAAAATGTAAGAGAATTTTTTATTTCATTTGTATCTTTGTAGCAACTCGAATGAGACTCTCACCACAGATGCTGTGCTTAAAATAAATGGTTCGGATAGTAAGTATCACTAGCAACACTGGAGTAAACAACTTAGTCTTTTTGATAAAGCAAAGCCTGGGAGATTAAAACACGGAATACTAATCTAAGTATCTCAGAGTTCTCAGTAATTTCCGTAGTTTTGAAGTATAAGACGAAAAACTGTATATCATACTAGAATGCTTTTGGGATCAGTACTAATGTTTGTAGTCTTTCTCAGTGTTTTATAGCTTCAAAAATGATCCCTTTCCTTATCATTCTAAACCAGAAGCATTGTCTCAAAACTGTTCATACTCTCTATTTAAATATGTTACTAAAGGTGGTGAAAGTTTTCCAATTTTAGGAATTTATTTGCCATACTGTTCCAGAGTGGATTTATTTCATAGGATCACAGAAAATATTTTAATAAAAATATTTTGTGCAGGATAAAACATCTTGAGCTTATACAAAGCTCAATGGAGTACAATATATTACCTCATAATTTACCCTAGTTGCATGATAGCAACGATTTAGATAAAGAGAATTAGAAAAATAGTAAAGAATAGATGCCAGAATGAGGAATCCATTTGCAATGTGAGGAGAAGTGTGGCCTTGACAGCAAACTGAGGGAGAAGTCCCAGCAAAATTGTTCCAGTTACATGACTGTAACAGGGACCAAGGTCGAGGATGGGCAGCAAGTGAACATCTTCCGGTTGAAAAGGGAAAAGGAAGCTAATCACAGATAAGCCTTTCCAAGTGCAGAAAAGACCAGATAATGAAGCTGCCTGCTCAGAAGTAGAGCTGACTCAATGAGAGAGTTGAGACTGGAAATGGGAGGAGAGACCAATTTTAGCCAGCGATGGGAACCAAGTGAATTGGGTTAAAGCAAGGGCATGCATGGTCTAAGAGATAGCGAAATATTCAAGGGAAAGTGGGGTAGTAACAACCCAGGTTAGCCTTTTCCTGTAGGCTATGGATTAGTTCTGTCAGCCAAAGGTCAAGTAAAAATGTGCTTGCATCTCAAATGTACTGTACTGTTCCTGAGGTTAATATACTCTAATCAGTACATCCCAGGGAATCACATGTAGTACTTTGATAACTTTTAGAAGTTATGCTGACATATGAATCAACTGTGTATTAGTTGATATTTTATTCTCTTTTCTCTTTTCCTCATCTCTTCTCTTATCATTCCTTTTCCTTACCTTCTTTTTTATGTTCATAGAATACTCCTGCCTTCCTTTTCCTTTCAGCTAGCATGTGAACTCATATTCACCCTAAGTTTTCTTAATAGTATATAATCTTTCCAGTCTAAGGCAACAATATGGTTGGTACAATATCATCAAATCAAGTTTTCTAGGAACAAAACTTTATATTTTTATTTCTATAAATATATTATTAAAAACCTTTGTTATTTATTGAATATATTCTCAAGCTTAAAGGAATTTTAACAATTTATATTTTCTGTACAAATTATAATTCCTTCTCTCCAGTATAATTATATTTTAACTAAATAGCTATTTAAAATTTTCCATACTTTTATTATACCTGTGTTCTGAAAACCAACAATTCTATTGATGGTATAATTAAGCAAAGTGTGAATAGTAAGTAGCTTGAGGAAGATCTGTGTTGTTAACATTTGTGATATCTATACATATATCTATATCTAGATATAGATAGCCATTAACAAATAAGAGATTTAATATCACAATATCAAAAAGTAAAATATTTGCTTATCATTGAGTTATTTGAAAAGAAGATGCTTTGCTTACAGAGATAAAATTTGTAAGTACATAATTCCTTTCATTTGAAAACTTTGACCTCATGAGGCAAAGTATCTATCTCACAAATGTTTTGAATAAAATACAGAGTGAAGAATACTTGTCGATCATTTTACTTAGAAGCAGAAATGATAGGCTGTCCACAGGAGTTGCTGAGTTGCAATAATTCTGAAATTTATGTTGATCCTGTACTACTCCTGCTTTTTGGTTTACATTCTACTTCTGGACACTGAGATTTGAAAATGTATCATTCTTTCTTTACACATTATAACTTTTATATTTGCACATAATTTTTATGGAATTTTGATGTATTAGTCAGGGTTCTCTAGAGTCACAGAATGAATGGAATGTCTTTCTATATTGAGGGAATGTATTATGATGATTTATAGTCTGTAGTCCAACTCCCCAACAATGATCAGCTGTGAAGTGGAAGTCCAAGAATCTAGTGGTTGCTCAGTCCCACAAGGCTAGTTGTTTCAGCTGGTCTCTTGTAGAAGTAGATTTCAACAAATGTGCTGGCAACTAAATGCAAGCAGTGAAGAAGTATGAATCTTCGTTCTTGTTTTTCAAGCAGAAGATATGGCCCAGATTTAAGGTGTGAACCACCATGCCTGGATCTGGAACTTGTTTTGTCCCATGATGACCTTGAACTCAGAGATCTCCTTGCCTTAGTCTCCTAGGATTAAAGGCGTGTACTACCTTGCCTGGGCCTAAGTTTTTATAAGAATTATGCCTCAAGATCTCCATGTTAAGACTCTGGTCAGAAACTTGTGTCTTCCTACCTCAAGGTCTGGATCACAGGTGAGCCCTCCAATTCTGGATTGTAGTTTTGTAGTTCTTTCCAGATATAGTCAAATTGACAACCAGGAACAGCCATAATTACATTTGATATTCAACATGCACATTATTCAAGACACTTGCCATCTTCATGGTCCTGTAATGATTCTTTTTTTTGTTTTTTTTTATTTACATTCCAAATCATTTCCCCATTCCCGTTTCCTCCCTCCCCGAAAGTCCCATAAGCCCCCTTCCCTCCCTCTTTTCTCCATTCAACCCCCTCTCGTTTCTCTGTCCTGGCGTTCCCCTACATCCAGTCTTACCAGGACCAGGGGTCTCTCCTTCCATCTTCTTAGAAATCTATTGATATGCGGATTGTGTCTAGGGTATTCCGAGATTCTGGGTTAATATCCCCTTATCAGTGACTGCATACCTTGTGTGTTCTTTTGTGATTGGGTTACCTCACTAAGGATGATATTTTCAAGATCTGACCATTTGCCTAGGAATTTCGTGAATTCATTGTTTTTAATTGCAGAGTAGTATTCCATTGTGTAGATATACCACATCTTCTGAATCCATTCCTCCGTTGAGGGACATCTGGGTTCTTTCCAGCTTCTGGCTATTATAAATAAGGCTGCTATGAACATAGTGGAGCATGTGTCCTTATTGCATGCAGGTAAAGTCTCTGGGTATATGCCCAGGAGTGGTATAGCCGGATCCTCCGGGAGTGTCATGCCCAGTTTTCTGAGGAACTGCCAGACTGCTTTCCAGAGTGGTTGTAAAAGCTTGCAATTCCACCAGCAAATACACCAAAGAGGAGTAGAAGGCAGGAAATCATCAAACTCAGGGCTGAAATCAATCAAGTAGAAACAAATAAAACCATACAAAGAATCAACAAAACGAGGAGTTGGTTCTTTGAGAAAATCAACAAGATAGATAAGCCCTTAGCCAGACTAACCAGAGGGCACAGAGATAGTATCCAAATTAATAAAATCAGAAACGAAAAGGGAGAGATAACAACAGAAACTGAGGAAATTCAAAAAATCATCAGATCCTACTACAAAAACCTGTATTCAACACAACTAGAAAATCTCGAGGAAATGGACAATTTCCTTGACAGATACCAAATACCAAAATTAAATCAGGATCAAATAGACCATCTAAACCGTCCTATAATCCCTGAAGAAATAGAATTTGTCATTGGAAGTCTTCCAACCAAAAAGAGCACAGGTCCAGATGGTTTTAGTGCAGAATTCTATCAGACCTTCAAAGAAGACCTAACACCAATACTCTTCAAACTGTTCCACAAAATAGAAACAGAAGGAACAGTACCCAACTCGTTCTATGAAGCCACAATTACACTAATACCAAAAGCACACAAAGATCCGACAAAGAAAGAGAATCTCAGGCCAATCTCTCTTATGAATATCGATGCAAAAATACTCAGTAAAATTCTTGCGAACCGAATCCAAGAACACATCAAAATGATCATTCACTACGATCAAGTAGGCTTCATCCCAGGGATGCAGGGATGGTTCAATATAAGGAAATCCATCAATGTCATCCACTATATAAACAATCTCAAAGAAAAAAACCACATGGTCATCTCATTAGATGCTGAGAAAGCATTTGATTCTTTTCTTAATAAACTTCTTTTAGAAAAAATGTAAATGTTCTTTCTCTAAATTATTTTCAAACTTCTTTCCATTGGCAAGACACACCCCTACATTTTTTAAATGAACAATTCTATATATGACTAAGGATAAGGCTATATTAATGGCAACTTTCAGGTTTCTAGTAGACTTTCTAGAAGAAATCTGGTAGTTAAGAATTCACCAAAATTAAAAATTTGTTTATCCCTGTAACTCATAAAACTTACTTGATTTATTCATTACTTTTGAAAATAATATTATAATGGAGTCACCACCTATTAGTTTGTGTATATTTAAATGATCAATTTTTTATTTTATGCATATGCATATTTTTCGTGAATGTGCTTGCAATAGCAACCTGACCATTAGAAAGTGTGGAAATGCCTGGAACTGTAATTAGAAATCATTCTAACCTACCATGTTGTTGCTGGGAACAGAATTAGGGTTCTCTTTACAAAGAGCATGTCTTTTAGCACCTAAGTCATCTTTTGCCAAATATTCACATTGAGATACAATTTGTAAGCATATAACTCTTCTCATCTGAAAATCTTATACCCGCATTAGAGAAAATGTTCATCTTGCAGGTATTTGGAATAAAACAGGGATTCTAGAATATATATCAATTCTTTTGTTTAGAAGCTGAAATAATGGATGCTTACAGGAGGAACCATGCTAATGAGTTAGAAAATAGCCTTCAAATTAGATCTATTAAGATAAAGAAGAAAATAAAAATGGTAACAATTAGGGAAGTAGAAAAGAATTTTAGAACAGAAAAGGCTTGGGTGATGCCAGTTAAAAGGCTGATTGGAGACGCCTGGCAGCGCTTGGTTCCACAACAGAGTGCCAGCTCAAGGAACAAACAACAGCCATTTAACTGGATTTTGAGGCAGAATGCCAGAAACTAGTGGGAATTTGGCAAAAACCTTGGGGGACATGTGGATAAAGAGGCGGTATGAAAAACTGAAATAAACTAATAAAAGTATCCAATTTTCCTCCTTCAGATTAACTTTGAAATGAGGACATCTTTCCATAAAGTTAAGATGAAGGTCCCAGCAGTTCTCACTCATAGTACTGTCAATGGAAAAAATGCATTATTAAAACAGTTGATATTTCTGAACCAAATATGAACGCCCAAAACCTCCATAACGCATTCACCATTCTTAATGGCAGTTTGCATGATAAAAATAATTGCATGAATTTTTATAGTCTCAGAACATAAAACATAGATTTATGTGTTTAGAAAATGCTTAGGTAGAGTCACCCAATGAGAGAGCAAAAAGCAAATAAATGTAACATACTGTCTTTATGTTGTTCTTTGCCTTATGGTTAATGTAGGGCAGGATTGTCAATACAATTGAAACAGACACATAATTTCATTTTACAGTTGAGAACATTAGGACAAACAGACATGTTGATAGCAAGTTGCTGACCACTTGATCTATAATATTTAGTCTCTCCAAATTTGTGTTATAAGTATTCCAGGCCAAGAAGTCTGTGAGATTACCTCATAGCACAGAAAACTTAAGTATTTTTTTTCATAGAGAAGAATGTGCTGCCCATATAAAATTGTGCTTTATTTGGGGAGCTGTAAATTTAGATTCTGGAGAAATCCTGTTTATTTGACTCCATGACTTCTTTATCCAACATTTGTGTTACAGCATAGTATTATCTTGAGATTTGACGTACCTTCTGCCTAGGGGCAGATCTGTCCTAGGTGTAGACCCTACCCCAGAAAGTACTTAGGTGTCAGCATCCATCATCCTATTACCCTGGAGATACTTAGACAGCTGTCCTTTTTGTAGCTTGGCTGCCAAAGTTCCATAGGGCAATCTTAATACCCTTTCAATGACCCAGTAACAACTAGGAAATCTTACAAGCTACCGTTGGTTCAGAGGCAGGGAGCTTTCATGGAGCAATGAGCCTTAGAAATTCCAAAATAACATCAATAGACGGCTGGTAAGTTGTGCATTAATAGCTTAGTGCACAGTAACTTCAGTTATTCCACTGTCACCAAGAAAATTTCTGAACAATGTACTTTGAATGTCTTGACTTTAAAAGTTCAGTAGACACTGATAGGAAAGCTCATTGCTTATTTTCCAGGCAGCAAGCATCCAAGAGCCTGATCTTGAATTTTGGCCTACTAGGTCCTGAAAAACACATAGGTAGTGTCACACATTGGCCCCAGAAATCTTCCAATTGTGCATTAAGCAGGTTTGACTATAGTGATTTCTCAAAGCCACCAAAGTAGATTTGGAACACTAAAGCTAATTTAGCCCATTCCAGGTACAAAATCCCACTACACATTATTTTGTTTATCATATTAGTTCCTCTCTGGAATGGCACTCAGTAGCTGAGCAGCAACACATCACACATACCTGAAGTATCCCAGTTGTCCCTCTTACCTGTACAGCCTGTTTCTATGTGAACTGTAGAAACTTCTAGTCATCTTCAGGTCACAGCTGGGACATGCTGTACTCTGAGAAACCCATGAATGAGCTTTTCTTGAAAAAAGCAAAAAGCATGCCTTAGGTGGCTAACACATCTTTTTCACTTGACAATATCAGCTCTGATAACAGCCATAGAAGCTGAATTTGGTACTAAAAGTATTTGCCTAGAGCAATGAACAATGCAATATATTCAACTGGTTTCTTTAGCCAAACTTCCAGAGAGAAGCTTCATCCATATAAGGACATAATAGGCAATAAAAACAAAGATGGCATTACAACTGTGTTTCCAAAGAAGAAAGGAAGAAAAATCACTAAATGTCTCAAAAATAAATTCAAGGAATGTTTTTAAAATGTGCAAGATGAAAAGGGAATTAAAGAAAAATCAAAAGGAAGTACATAATATATGTGAGAAATTTATAGTCATAAAAGAGAAGAAGCAAAATTAATATTGGAACTGAAGAATTAAAAAAATAAATGAGAATTTCAGGAGAGACTCAAGAGTGAGGATTTTCATTTCATCAAAGTATCTTCTTTATTTTTAATTTTTTATCTATTTTTATTACAAATGTTGTCCATGTTCCAGTATCCCTAGCAGAGTATTTTCTCCCATCCCCCTGCTATTGGTCTCTGAGAGGGTGACCCCCCAGGGCACCCCCGTCTCTGGAGCATCAAGTCTATACAGGATTAGACACCCTCTCCAAGAAGGGTCAGAAAAGGCAGTCTTCTGCTGCATATGTGTCCTGAGTCTCAGACAAGCCTGTGTGAGTTCTTTATTTGTGGCTTAGACACTGTTGGTCTTCCTATAAAGTTGTCATCCCCTTCAATTCCTTCAATCCTTCTCCTAACTTCCATAGGGATCCATGACCTAAGTTCAACTGCTCCTGGGCATATACCCAAAAGATGCTCCACAATACCACAAGGACATGTCCTCCAATATGTCCATAGCAGAAATGTCATAATACCCAGAAACTGGAAGCAATCCAGATGTCTCTTAACTTAAGAATGTATAAAGAAAATGTAGTTTATTAACACAATGAAATATTATTCAGCTATTAAAAACAAGGATACCATGAATTTTGCAGGCAAATGGATGCAACTAGAAAATATCATCCTGAGTAAGGTAATCCAGACTCAAAAGTAAGTGCATATTATGTACTCATTGATACAAGGATATTAACCGAAAGTATAGAATACTCATGATACACCCTGCAGACATTACAAAATTAAATATGAAGGAAGACCCAAGTAAGGATGCTTCAATCCCACATAGAAGGGGAAACAAAATAATCATGGGAAGCAGAAAAAGGGTGGGATCTGGGTAGTGGGGTAGGAGGGGAGAGGGAGGAGGAAAAGGTTGCAAAATCAGGTATGTGGGGAGACAGGCAAGAAGCCCAGAGGTCCAGGAGAATAAATGGAAATCTGTATGCAGCTATGGAGGGTGGAGGTGGGTGGCAGGGAGAAAACTCCAGAAAGTCCCAGAGACCTATGGAGAAACTCCCAAGAGTGACCTTAGTAGAAATGCCCTACAGTGGGGATATGGAACCTAAAGATACCACCTCCAGTAGTTAGACAGCACCTCTAACTAAGTGACAGAGTACCAAACCACCCTCAAATTTTTCGACACAAAATTTTTCCTGTCTAAAAGAAATGCAAGGACAAGCATGGAACAGGTACTGAAGGAATGGCTGACCAGTGACTGGACCAAGTTGGGATTCATTCGATTGCACCAAACCCTGTCACTGTTACTGATGTTATGTTGTGCTTGTAGACAGGAGTCTAGCATGACTGTATTCATAGATGTTCTACCAGCAGCTGAAAGAGACAGATGCAGATACTTAAGAGTCAAGAAAGTATTTTTAATAGCACAGATAGACCAAACAAACAAAAATTAATAAAAACAATAATTCAAAGATAATGAAATGGTCAAACTCTTCTAAAAAAATATAAATATCTAGCTTTTGAAATATTTCATGATTTCCAAGACGATTCAGATGAGTCCATGCATGAAACAGAAATTGTAGTTCATTTCCTGAACAAGAACATCAGCGACAAGGGTAAGAAAGTCAGAAAAGTACGTAAGATTTTAAGAACACACAAAGAAATGTTTGAATTAAGCATTTATTTGATTAAATAAAGAAGAACCCTAGAAAGTATCATAAATTTAGTAGATTAAATAAAGAATAGATATCCAGGTTGGAAGACAAGAAAGCCATATGTATTTGGATATCAGTAAATATTAAAAATTAATTAACCAGAACCAGAACCTTCACAAGCTATAGGAACACTATGCAGAGGTTAGCATTATTAATACATGTGGTAGATAATGGGGCTAAGATAACTTTTCAAAGTACAGAAAGTAATTCAATACAATTGAATTGATATAAGAATATCCAATTATATGCAGTATTTATATCCAAAAATATAATCAGTAAAGAGTCTTTGCACATAACAGTATAATATTTGAATTAATACTCCAATATTGAATAATAAAGAAGTAATAAAAAGAACTGAAGAGAAAAATGTGAGCATACTAGACAAATCACTAGAGCATCAGCGGAAACTCTCAACAAATAGAGTAATATGTTTCAACCACAGAGGAAAAAAAAATTACTGCCAGCCATCAATATGATATCCATAAATATGATCTTCTAAGAAGAGTTGGGAAATGAATACATTTCAAAAACACAAATTATACCAAGTCCTGCACAATAATCCAGTTCTGCAGGAGATACTTAAGGATATGACACACAGAGATGAGAGGAAGGCAATAACTAACAGAAAGACTTAGGAAAGAATGGTTTTCATGAGAGGAATATATGAACAAATAAGTACAAAGAAAGGATTATACATGTCTCAGTAAATCTCTTGCATTCTTTTCTTTTTTTTCTGGGGTTATAAAACAAGAAGTCTAATCAATCACTTGTGTTAAGGCACCAATGGCAGACCAAAAAACGCTTTCAATCAAGTCTACAATGGGATATTAATGAATTTAGCATGAGTGAGGAGTATTATGACCATGATACCTCCCTCACTATAAGGCCACTCATGGGTAACAACTCATAATATCTACTGCAGTGGAGTTTCCATTACTGCTCAAAGATGGCTCAAGCAGACTCTTCTCTCCCATGGCACACGCTTGTGGTTAATATAAACTCAGTAAGAGGACTCTGAATTACAGTTTGTTTTGTGAGTCTCTTGAGTCTTGTAACTTCATAAAACTCACATTAGTAGACATGCAAGGTCAGACAGATCATTGTACAGTTATAATGTGTAATTTCAATACCCTACTCTAACTTTTACATATGACATTCACAAAATAGAAAAGGGAAAAAATCCTCAGTTAAACACACCATAAATCAAATAGACTTCAGATAGATAAACAGCATACTCTCTGCTACAAACCAAGTTTTATTAGATAAAAATAATAGAAAGCATTCTTTCTATATTATCAGTCACTGTAAAAATTCAGAAGGGTTATTTTTGAGGAAATAAAGCTAGAACAGTTGTAGCATACAGTGATATATATACTACTTTTAGCCATTTTACACATACAACACATATATATATAACTTTTAGACTATATATATATATATGTATATTAAACTTTTATATAGCCATTAAAAAAATAAAATTATTGCATTTGTAGAAAAAATTTATACTGGAAATCATTTTAAGTGAAACAGAGCAGCTTCAAAATGCCTATTACCACATTTGATTTTATAGACAGCACTTAGATTTAAAACTCTCTTTGTGTGTGTGTGTGTGTGTGTGTGTGTGTGTGTGTGTGTGTGTGTGTGTATTTGTATGCTTAGTTCATAAAACTATAAATGGGATTATGGTATTTGATGAACCATTAAGACAGTTGAGAAAAAAAAGTGGTATAATGGAATATGCATCTCATGAAAAGAGAAGGAAGACGTAGTTGTTGGTAGTAAAGGTATGAGTTAGGTTATAAGAAGGAATCACCTGAGAGCAACATGAAGGAGGAAGAATAAGAAAAGTTAGAAAAATACAGATAAGTAAACAGTACATCAGGAAACTCAACATGTACATAGGCTAAAATAAAAATTAATTCAAAAGTGAAAGAAATAAAATAAATGATGAATATTTGAGCAAAGTCAAAAAGCCAGAAATATGCTTAATATATGAATAAAATGGTATTCTCATGAAAACAGAGACTTGGACAACATTTGCAATGAGTCATAAAAAAGGATAGAAATGCTAAGTAAATAAAATTGGAGATGAAAGTCAGAACAAAACAAATGGCAGCACAGAACACTGAGCAGGGGTTATTGTGAAACCTAGGTAGCAATACACTGAAAAACTAGAAGAAATAGACAATTTCTGGACATATATAATCTAAGATAGAACTTTGGAGATGTGGATAACCTGAAAGATCCAATAATGAGAAGTGAGATTAAATAAATAATAAAAGTATTACAACAGAGAAGAGTCCAGGGTTTCATTATTGAATTTTAAGAAGCCTTTAAAGAAATAATTACAGTTTTCCCATAATTTTGCAAATAATTGAAAGGACATGAGTTATTTCATACCAGTGTATGTTATCCACATTATACCAATACCCAAACCAGACAATGTCAGTCAAATAGGAATAGCAAGTGGTTAAGGGGATGCAGACAAAAGGTCACATTTAGACAAAATGAAGAATCTGTAGATGCAACCATTATAGAAAATAGCTTGGAAGTACTTCAGCAAATTAAAACAAATACAGCAGCCATAGGATCCACCATACCTACTGCTAGATACAGAAGCAAAGAAGACAAGATGATTTTATTAAAAATGTCCATATTCACATGTTTATTCCCTGCATTGCTCATAACAAGCAAGATATGAAGTGAGATGTTTATTGGTAGAGAGCCGGGTTAAAACTGTAGTGCCTGAGTCTAGAGAGATGAATCAGATAGTAGAGTGATTTATTCATAACATGAGGGTCTGACCAAGCTCTCCAGAACCTATATACACAATTACATGTGATGATACATGCACCCACACCCATATGTACATACTCACACACACATAAATACATATTTGTGAATAGATATGTGTAAACACTATATGGTACATATATATAAAGTATCTTTAATGTTTCTAACAAAAATTGATAACTCTCTGATAAATGCTCCAATTCTTCTGACATGCTCATTATACACTTGGACACAGGTGCTATAGTGTCAGTTTCTTTTATATACAGTTACCATGGTAAAGTTAGTACTACGATATGTGGTGAGAAGATATTTTACCAAATACATAAATATATTATTTGATGCCAACTCATGCAATCCTAAACTTATTGGAAGATTAAAGGAAAACACTAGCTAGGGAAATGGCTCAGTAGAAGAGCACAAATCTGGCATGCAAGTTACTCCAGGTTCTATTTGCAGCACTAAAGATACAAAAGCAAAACATAAGGAAGAGGAAAAAGATAAGCGGCATGGAACAATGTATAATAAAGTCACAGTAATAAAGCCTGATGATATTCTTCCTGTAGGTTCATTCTTGATGTAGCTTCTTTAAATCCATATAACTATAATAAGTAGAAGGCCTAGTTTTTTGATCCTTTCATTAAACAATGGGAATTATTGTACTTTTCTTTAAACTTGGCTGAGCTTGTGAAAAGTTTGTCCTAGCAAGGGGAATAGAAGTGATGGCATGTTAATTGGAAGTGAAAGTCTGAAATGACCCTGCAGCATCCCATTGTTTCTTGAGAAGAGATGCAGTAGGAGTCATTGCCTACCACCTTATAAGCCATTTAAAAATCAAGTCTGTTTTGTTTTGTAAATAAGTCAAATCCTCATAAAACCTACATGTTGTTACTCTGCCAATCACACAATACCAGCATTTCAATGGTCCCCAGGGATTGGGATTTTGGTTGATTTCAATTTTTAGCTATTCAGTCTTCCAACATCACAGATGTGCTCCAAACTACATTCCCTATATCCTATCATCATTTTGGAGCTTAATATAAGGGTCACTGGCACATTCTCTGAGTGTTGATTTATGAAATTGTACTAGAGAAATAGAATGACCAGAATCAGAGAACATCTACTTATATGCTTCCCTGAGAACTTACTAACTCTGATCATTTCTCTCACAGAAAAATAGGTTACACTTTATTTTTTGTTAGATATTTTCTTTATTAATTTACATTTCAAATGTTATCCCCTATCCTGGTTTCCCCTCTGAAAACTCTCTATCCCATCCCCCCATCCCCTGCTCACCAACCCAACCACTCCTGCTTCCCTGTCCTGGCATTCCCCTACACTGGGGCATCAAGCCTTCTCAGAACCAAGGACCTCTCCTCCCTTTGATGTCTAAGAAGACCATCCTCTGCTACATATGCTGGAGCCATGGGTCCCTCCATGTGTACTCTTCGGTTGGTGGTTTACTCTTTGGCTGGTAGCTCTGGGGGTACTGGTTGGATCATACTGTTGTTCCTCCTATGGGGTTGCAAGCTCCTTCAGCTCCTTCATTCCTTCCTCTAGCTCTGCCATTGGGGACCTTGTGCTCAGTCCAATGGTTGGCTGAGAGCAGCCACCTCTGTTAGGTACTGGCAGAGCCTCTCAGGAGACAGCTATATCAGGCTTCTGTCAGCAAGCGCTTGTCGGCATCCACAATAGTGTCTGGGTTTGGTGACTGTATATGCTATGGATCCCCAGGTGGAGCAGTCTCTGGATGGTCTTTCCTTTAGTCTCTGCTCCACACTTTGTCTCTGTATCTCCTCCCATGGGTGTTTTGTTGCCCCTTCTAAGAAGGACCAAAGAATCCATACTTTGGTTTTCCTTCTTCTTGAGCTTCCTCTGGTCTGTGAAATCTGCTTGGACTTCTACCTTAGGTATGCTTCTATTGTTGTAAAAAGACATCATGACCAAGGCAATTTTTAAGAGAAAGTATTTTTTTTAAATAATATTTAATTGGAAGTTTGCTATCAGTTACAGTAGATGCATCTATGACCATCATGATAAAAACCATAGCAGTATACAGAGAAGTAGGCAGGCATGGTGCTGAGGCAGTAGCAGAGAGCTTATATTCACAAGAAGGAAATAAAAGAAAGGAGACTATGAGAGGTGCTGGTCTTTTGAAACCTCAAAGCCCACCTCCAGTGACATTCCCACCAACAAGGTCACACATACTAGTGCTTTACAAACTGTCCTACCAACTAAGAAAATGCTATTCAAATATATGAGGCTGGGGTGGAGGGGCAAACTCTCATTCAAATATCTACATGTGCAGAGAAAGTCCTTGTGTGAAAAATAAGGTATTCAATGCAGTTTGCAAAACAGAGACAACTATTTATTGTAGCTCATAAAATATTCTGGCTTTTTGTTGTAATTGCCAAATATATTTCTTTTTAGGTTCAGGTCACTTTCTAATGCTTTTATAAAATGCATGCTTTTATTTATTTACTATAGTTATAATCTTTTATACACTGTGATATCATGAGACTGATGATGTTCCTATAAACTTTCAACTTTTTGAGAGTAAAGAGCAGCTTTCATTTTGATTTTCATTTTATCCCAGAACCTTTACAAGAGTTCTAAACATGTAAACTCAGATAAAACCTTGGTTCATACAAAAAGGACCTACTTGAGTTCAACCAAGAAAGTTTTTAAAGTCAAGAGATGGAAGTGAAAAAGATAAGTAAAAAACTGAAAGACTTTCCAAAAGTATGTTTACTCTGTGCTCACAGTATCAACGTCCTTGTTCAGATTGGAATTTAGACAACAGCACCCTGCAGACATATATGGGCGATAATTAGAGGAAGGTTATGTAGATTACCAAGTAAGAAAAGACACATAAAACAGAACAGTAAATAGAATTGGCCAAAATTTTTTATAGTGAGGTTGCATCACAGAACATTTAATTTTCAGAGAAAAGAGATTTTGACAGCTGTTCTAAGTTAACTGGAATCCAAAACAAGAATAATTTTGATACTGTCATTTATGTGCCTATCACAATTACAACTACATAAAAGGAAACATGTGAAGTATAATAAAACACTTAAACTTGCCAAATGGAACAAAGCCATCACGTCAATCAAAACATTAAGTACAGGCTGTGGTTATTTTACCTTTATATATTTTGAAGGACATAGGATAGAAAACATTATTTAATTAAGCTTGATTTAATTTTAAAATGTGTAATTCATTCTTATTGGCATATGAGACAATAGTTTTTTTGAACAAGAGACAGTTTTGGGTTAAAGAATATCTTTAGGTACCTTGGCATGCTCATTCCAAATACAGTAATTTTTAAGGTTAGTAGAAACAAAAATGCAATTAACATTCCAAAACATCACTAGCGCGAGAAAGATGTATACATAAGACTACCTTTTAAACCAAATTCAATATTTATTTAACAAAATTTAATTTAAGACAAGTGTGACTTCAGTGTAGGGAAACAATGAGACGAATTTGAAACATTTGTATTATATTGAAGAGTTTAATATCTTAAATAAAATATTCCTACAATAATAAAATGTCAAATAGTATGACAGGGGATTAAAATTCCTATAGATTTTTAGTCAAGCTAGTATAATATAGTAGTCATTAGCCTTCTCTCAGATTGTTGGCAAATACATGGAGGTGGGACTGGGTTATGATCATTTAAAAAGAAGTAGTTTTTTATCTCCTAAGATGTACGGTGTAGATGGGTAATGCATTTGCTTTTACAACATAAGACAAGTTCCAAGGAAACCTTGCTAAATTCATCAGAAAGAATGTGTCAGAAGCACAATGCCATTGAAACAAAACAATAATTACAATCCGGCATAAGTAAGTTCTTTGTAAAGAAACCTATCCTCACATTAACTAATTAACCAATTAGCTTACCAAGTAAATAAGGAAATAAAACGAATGTATAAATTGAATTTTTCCTTGTTTGCATATAAATTTTACTCTTGTATGGAAAGAGGTATAGTCGGGTGAGAAGGTAAATCCTAAATGGGTGAGACTTAAGAACACTGAAAATGAAGGAACAGTGCTGGGAAAAACAGGAAGGAAAGTCTAAAGGCTGTTGCCTTAATTTTAAAGCTATAGGGTAGAACGTTTACATACTTTAAAATAAAGAATTTCTCCTTTTGTGTCAGTTTTATCTTAGTACAGAGCCTGTTATATTGTTAACACATTATTCTGCTCCCTGCAATGGCACCTGCAGTAGCCATAGTGATGTTGGTAGGAATAGGCCTTCCACAGGAAGGAGTTGTAGTTTTCTTAAAATCACAAGTAGTTTTGTAGTTTCTGTGATTTTCTCGGTATCTGTCATGAGATCAATGACTGGAGGGGTTGCTTAGCAGTTAAAGAGCTTACTGTTCTCATAGGGGAACCTCGCTTACTTTCCAGAATCTACATCAGCTGAAAATGACTAATCCTCCAGGGGTATCTACCCACAAACATATTAAACACATATACACACACACACACACACACACACACACACACACACACGTCTTAGGAAAAAGACATATTTAGACAAGGTCCTGTCTTGACCCTGGGCCAAGGAAGAAGGTATCTGAATTAAGAATAGAAGTGCTTTAGATATAAAGGGAGCCTCTTACAAGGGCTTTGGCATAAGAATACTGGCATCAGATACTTCAGACGCTTAGGGAAGTAGATAAGATATGGAATAATGCATAGGTCGAAAGAACCCATTCTCTACTGCCTCAGACGTTCTCAGCAAGTCTTGTTATGGGAGCTCAACAGAAAGAGAGACCAGAGTCTAGCTTTTTATATTGTCAGTTAGGCACAAGCTAGATTTATTTCTCTGTGACGAGGCTTCTCAACTGAGACTATGCCTCCATTAAATTTGATGTAGGCAAGACTGTAGAACATTTTCTTAGTCAGAGATTAATATGGGCAGAGATATCTTTGGGCAGGAAGTTCTTAGATGTGTGTGCAAGCAGGTTGTGAGACCCATGGGGAAGAAATAGTTACATAGCAACATGGCTTCTACTCTACATCCTGCTTCCAAGTTTCTGGCAGAGTTCCTGCTCTGACTTCCCTCAACTCTGGAATGTGAGCTGAGAGTTGTAAAATGAAATAAACCCTTTCCTCCCCAAGTTCCTTTAGGTCCTAGTGTTTAATAACAGAAATACACAAGTAATTAAGACAGAGATATTCTATAGAATGTCATTTTCAAGGGTTTGAAAAGGAGCAGATAAGCTTAGAAAACCCTTTGAGGCCACAAATGGAGAACGATCAACTAGCACCAACAATAATAAATTACACATACTTTGCATTCCCCATGGAGTTTGAGTTTGTCAAGGTCATTTAAATGCATTGTTTGGTCTTTAATAAGAAATGGTTTTTATCCTTAACTTACAAGTCGCCGCAATCTCATGAATTGGGTCATTGAATACTTCTATTTCACTTACAGGGAAAATAAAAAATCATGGGACGATAGTATGAAGTTGAAATAAAAATGAAAGTTATAGCGTTTTATTGGCAAGTTCAAAAGGCAGGTTAGAGACTCAATTTGCTTTTGTATAGAGAAGGAACGAACATATGTCACAAATTGCTTCTCCATCTCCCACCAAAGTGCTCTCGCTCCAATAACTTAAAAATAAACAGAATATCACAACAGTCCATATAGAGTCAAAGCACAAGTTGAAACACTAGACCATTACACACAATTTTAGTAATCATAACTCGTAACCTCAGCACCACAACACAGATTTTTTTCCCCAGAGATTCTTCTTTGGTTTCTGTAGCTTCAGGAAAGGGCTGGCCTTTGGTACTTTCCTTTGAACCCAAGAATTCATGTTTTTTTCTCTCATATTTTCTTTATCTTTAGTTTGAAGTTCTAGGGTAACGACCCCTAGTGAACTGTAATGATAACCTGAAGTAAGACTTTTTCAAATGTGATTTGGGAGGTGAGGAACTGAGAAATACGCAGTGAAATTAAGTAGAAAGAGTACCAAACTACAGGGAAGATGACCTAGACCCTAGACTTGAGCAATAACAAGCTGTAGGATTTAAGACTAATCCTTTACTCTCAGAGTGCCACAAGAACTTTCCCTCCTGGCTGTTCTCCTTCTTAGAATAACTTGTGTCCCAAAGTTCACTTGTTTGTACTTTTAAGACCTCAAAGCCCAATTTCCCTTAGCCACATTTTTTTTTCTCAAGGAAAGCCCAGGGCATCTTATTTATGTTTCTTCTTACAGCTACCCAATTGCATCTTGTGTATTTTTGAAATGTCCTTTATCCTGCTTTTCCTGCTGATCACAGACAGGAAACCAGCCAGCTATTGTGTAATTACTTTCAACAAGACCTATGCACTGGAGTGCAGGTATAAATGCATGCATGAGTACACGTACATACAGAGAATGGATTGTCTTATGTTCAATTCTGATAAAATTGTTCTTACAATTGGCAACATTAAAGCAATAAGCTATCCTGGGAGACCTTTTAATTAACCCAATATATGGATAACCTAAGATTTTTTTTTTATAACCGAAGAAATCAGAAGTAAAGGATATTTATTGAGGATAGCAAAAAGAGGCTTTTATGGAAAATATAAAGGTTGGCTTTATTTTTAGAATGCCAGAATTGAATTTGAAATTTCAAAAGCAGTATTTCACACTGATATCAACAAGCAGGTATTTTCATGGGCTTGTGTGGGCATCCAGGACATCAGCAACTACAGAGGCAGCTTAGTGTAAACCACAACCCCAATCTCTTCCTTCCCGTGGGATCCCCCATCTGTGTTCTCGCTTTGATCTAGTGTCACAAAGAAAGAAGATCTATTTATTCAAGAGAACAAATGTTACTTTTGGTGTAAACCCTGGGGAAACTCAGAAGAGGACATAAGCTTTGGGAGCCCATTGATTTTCAAAGTGTTGATCTGAATAATCCATGGCATATTTATTTCTTTGACTGTTAGAAGATGTACACAGAGGCGGTGAACTCACCTTGTTCTTCTAGCACAACTCTGTCTTTTCTTTTGTAGTTCTCTTCTTTACAACAATACTGAGCATATTCTAAATGAAAAAAAGCCTGAGCTATAGATTTGCTTTCTAATAATCTTGTATATGCTACCACAGATTCTCTGAAATTCTGTCAAACTTCGGAAACCGAAATTTTTCTGTTAGTATTTTATATTTGTGTTATATATTTGTCACAGTTGAGAAGTTTTTAAGAATGACATATTGTTACTATCTAGAGGCCAAAGATTTTTTTGTTGTTGTTTTAGGGCCCACATTGTGATATAACTGTGAGTTTAGAGAAATGAATGTCATGTATCCTCTGGAATATGTTCACCCCAGTAAAATCTTTGCTCCATTTCTTCAGTTTTCAAAAGGACTCCACTGTAACCACTGATAGTTTTGTTTTATACATTCGATAATATCCCCCTTTCTGTAGTCTTATATACTCTGGTATATAGCATAACTTGAATATTCCAAAAGTAAACAGTAAGATTTAAATTGTTCCTCATTTTGAATAGTGATGGACTTTTCTGCTATACTGTTACAACATGCTTGGAATGTGGGTCATCTCTTTGTCTCAGAGATTCAAGCCCCAGCGTCTTTCTCACTTTTACTCCTGAAGTACCTCTCTTGCTTATCAGATGACCTCAAAATAGTCCATTGCTCAAGAGACAATAATTTCCTTTAAAAAATAGCCTCATAGTGATTAAAGGGTCAGAGAGGTGAGGACGATGACCCACACTTGAAGGAATAGAATAGATACTGAGGTGGAAGAACACATGAATTCTGATACTATGCAACAGTGTTGTTGGGTGGGTAGCAAGAAATGAAAAACAAATTGTTTACACACTTTTTTGTGCTAAGTATTGTAACAAACATCTAATGAGACCTTAGAACAACACTCCTAGTGAATAAGTGGGAACATGCTACAGTTTTGCCAGAATGAAGTATAGCTTCTATCATATGAAGTGCTTTCTTTAGAGACTAAGTTCTTCAACTCTGTAAGACATGTTCTATTTTCTCATTGTCTTGTCATGTCTTGATAGCTGATGCTGTTCTTTTAGTTCTGAATATATTCAATACATTCCACTATCTGTCCATTATTATTTAGCATTTCCTTCATAATTTTTAATGAATGCCTCTTCTGAACATACCTATATGAATATCTGTATGCACTTTTATGCTGTGTGTACTCATAACATTTTTTGTAAATACTTAGGAACATAGTTGGCCAATCCCTTGATAAGATCATGCTTATTTGGAAAGAAGTTGACAAGCTGTTTTGCCACGATGGTGTCCTTTCATGACTCCTAACAATTCCCATTCTTTCACATTTTTTTTTCTGGCTTTTGGTACTGTCATATTTTTAAGTTTTAGCAGAATTACACTTTTAGAACACCTTTTCCTCAATTTGAAATTTGCCTTTGTGTTTTTTTTTCATTGGAAAAAAACATTTAAAATGTCAAAAAGCTCTTTTTTTATGAAATTGCAGTTTCATATGTTTCTAAAATATTCACACCATGCCCATACGAACTAAATATTCCTCCAGTTTTTAGAAACTCTAAGACTTTGTGTTTGCATTAGATCTTTGGACCTACTTGCTAAAATAAATAATAATTTCACTTTTTAGAGCTCAATAGTATTCCATTTTTTGTACCAAAATTTCCTTAACATTCTTCTGTTGATGGAAAATTATATTTCAGCCCTGTATTTTGAAATAATGACTTGCTTCAAGAGTTACCTATGTGTGCTCCGAAACATAATTTGAATGTATCTGAGTGGTTCTATTTATGGGTCTCTAGTATGGATGTTAGGCCCTAAAATATTCTTTTGCCAATATTTCCCCTTTTAGTACTGACTGCACACAGTACTAAGATCTGAATATGGACAATGCAATTACTCAATTTTTTTCAATATATGTCTACTATTCTTAATTCTTTGCTTCTCAGAATACTTGAGATTTAGTTTGTCAATATATAGTATACAATAGATAGGATTCATATTTTAATATGCTCTTGGAGAACCAATGAATATTCTATACATTTACCTACATTAAAGTGATCTAAATGATTACAAGGTGAGATAAAACCTTAAATTATGGACTTAAATTGAAATAGTGAAGTCTAAAACATTTTCTAAATTAATAAACATACCTCATATTCTCACTTACAAAAGTCCCAGACAACTAATTCTAGAGACCAGGAAGACCACAACATGCTGAAGGTAACTGTAAAACTATTTCATTAGATCCAGTGTTGGAAAATGGTGTTGTATGTATCTGGCTGTACATGTAAAATGCTTGCATATTTCCTATCGAGTTTCTTTATATGGCATTAGTATACTTCTGAGAAAAGACGGTTTATAGAATATTTGATTACACAGTTAGACATAACAGTTTAGCACAATATGCTGTAATCAGGACTACTCAGAAAAGCAATTTAGTTCTGATCTTGTCAAATTAAGTGTGTAGTGAATGTATAGCTCACCCTCTTGTTTTGGAGAGCTATTTTGAGGCAGCAGCAAGAAAAAGAAAACTATTACTTATTGTCATAATTTTCTCCTAAGGAATAGATTGGTAGAATCAGTTGCACTCTCATGGGACTAATCTTTCAATAATCTATTTTTTGTGAGTATAGAGATAGTGAGTAGTGCAGATAATGATATCAAAGTAAGATGAAGTAAGCTTGGAATAAGAACTAGTTTGCATAAAAGGGAATGACATATAAACAGAAAGTTATGTGCACGTAATATGGGAATCATTACAAGGAGAGAAATAGAACAGGGAGCCTCATGGAGGAATATACCCAATATCTACCCCTCCTGTGCTCCTTGCTGTGGTGATTTATCAAAAATGATGTTACAGCTTCTATATTCTCAGAATTATCCCTTATTTACTGTGAGCATCCTATACAATGGACCAAAAATACTTGCCCTTTAAACACAATATCTCATTAAGTTGAGGTAAGATGAAACTAGATTTAGGAAATACTGGGGCAGAAATGTAAGGGTTAAAACCTTCTAAGTAGTTCATCAAAGAGACCCCAGAGGAACCCAAAACAATATTAGACTATTTTCATTCCTTTTAGAAGCCCACTACAACCAGACTTTAAGACACTGTTTCCTATAAAACCAATCACTTTATATCTAGAACAGAGAAATAAACTGACCAGGAAATGCTTTGTCTTCTAAGTATTTTAAATAATGCCATGAACTGTTATCAGGTTGCTGAAGTAGAAAAACACATTAGTAGTCTTACTCAGGACCAGATTCTCATGCCACAATGCTCACTTTCTTTCATGATATTCCAAATGGTGTTTTAATGCCCTGACAGGTATAAAATTAACCAAGTGATCTATCATTGTATTTGAGGTCTACACCATAAGAGAAGTTTCATGCCTGTTACTGTAAACCTGGTCAGTAGTTTGTGACGAGGAAGGTCATAGAGCATTAGGAATAGGCACCCTCTGAAATTTTGCTATAAGTTCATTCTGCCTAAGTCTTTTTCTATTATGATGTTCATGTACATAAATGAAGGCTGCTATTAATTTTGGTCAAAGGAATTTACATTTTTGCATTGGGCTTATGCAATGGTTCATAATACTTACTATCAATTACTGTGACCAATATATGAGTCTTCATGCCTTCAATGCTCAGGGAACATCAAAAAAGAATAGGGAGAAAGAATACAAGAGATTCAGGAGAGTGGGACATAATGCTGGGATATCCTCTAGACCTAACACCATTATTGCAGACATGGATGCACAGTAGATGTGATCATTTAGAAAAGGATTGGACCGCCAGACTGCTTTCCAGAGTGGTTGTACCAGCCTGCAATTCCATCAGCAGTGGAGGAGTGTTCCTCTTTCTCCACATCCTCGCCAACAACTGCTGTCTCCTGTGTTTTTGATCTTAGCCATCCTGACTGGTGTGAGATGGAATCTCAGGGTTGTTTTGATTTGCATTTCCCTAATGACTAAGGATGATGAACATCTCTTTAGGTGCTTCTCAGCCATTAGATATTCTTCAGGTGAGAAAACTGGGCATGACACTCCCGGAGGATCCGGCTATACCACTCCTGGGCATATACCCAGAGACTTTACCTGCATGCAATAAGGACACATGCTCCACTATGTTCATAGCAGCCTTATTTATAATAGCCAGAAGCTGGAAAGAACCCAGATGTCCCTCAACGGAGGAATGGATTCAGAAGATGTGGTATATCTACACAATGGAATACTACTCTGCAATTAAAAACAATGAATTCACGAAATTCCTAGGCAAATGGTCAGAACTTGAAAATATCATCCTTAGTGAGGTAACCCAATCACAAAAGAACACACATGGTATGCAGTCACTGATAAGGGGATATTGACCCAGAATCTCGGAATACCCTAGACACAATCCGCATATCAATAGATTTCTAAAAAGATGGAAGGAGAGACCCCTGGTCCTGGAAAGACTGGATGTAGGGGAACGCCAGGACAGAGTAATGAGAGGGGGTTGAATGGAGAAAAGAGGGAGGGAAGGGGGCTTATGGGACTTTCGGGGAGGAAGGAAACGGGAAAGGGGAAGTGATTTGGAATGTAAATTAAAAAAAATAAAATAAAAAAAAAAAAAGAAAAGGATTGGACAAGACCAAACAAGTCAAAATTCCAGCATGGATGGAAGAGGGGTTCTAATTCTTCACCTAACCAAGGATACTATTGATAGCTGTCAGTTAACGATGGAAGGAAAATCATTCTCATTAGGGAGTGTAGCTATTGGTATGTTGATAATGCATCAGTGGATGACCACACATCCATCTGCATATAAATACTACTAATCGGTCTCAGAATGCTATTATTAATAAAATTGTAAAGATAAAGATATACAGCTTAGAGAAATATGGAATGCAGGGCATAAGGGGGTGGGGAGGTAGTAGTATATGGCTATGATCTGTGTACAGTGTATCAATGTGTAGTTCTTAAAAAGATTAAAATTATTTTTAAAAGGAAGATTAGAATTTAAGAGGGAGTTTTGTTTCAGTGGTAGAGTGAGTTGGAGAGAGTTAATGGTATATAGATATTAGAAATAAATAATTTTTGAAGAATAATTTAAAATATAAAGATTTATCTTCTTGTAATCAGGAATGGTTTTTGATATTTGTATGACATTTTTCATGCATGGATTAAACTACATTCTAGAATTTATCTCCTCTTCTCTTATGAAACATTTCAATCATTCACACATGAATATGTGCATGTGTTAATAAAATAGATGATAAAAAATCATGTGTATCTTTGGATGTAAGCAAATGATGATGTTCTCATAACTCTCTTTAAGTTAAAGTTCTATGTTGTCTATTGGCTTAATTAGGCTTTCTATCATTATGATGAAACAGCATAACCAACAAAATTTGGGAAGGAATTGGGTTATTTTTCTTGTATTTCCACAGCACTGATCATCATTGAAGGAGCTCGGGACATTTACTCTATCAGGGCAGGATACTGGAGGCAGGAGCTGAGGTGGAGGCAAAGGAAGTTGTTGCTTATTGGTTTGCTCTACATAACTAGTTCAGCCCTCTTGCTTATAGAACTCAAGACTACCAGCCCAGTGGTAGAAGCTCCCACCATGGGCTGATAGAAGAAAATGACCTACAACTGGATCAACTTACAGAGTTATTTTATTAGTTGACATTCCCTTGTTTCAGATGAGTCTGGTTTGTCAAGGGAATTGACAGAGGCGAGTTGAGTATTGATCCAATCAAAAATGTTATATAATGCATATAAAGTTTCAAATATTAATAATATTACTAAAATAAATGATTAATTTCTGTTAGAAGCATATTTAGTATTATAAAAGACTTTTAAATATGATAGTAAAATAATCATACCTTTTAAACAACATTTCCTGTAAAAATGTAGAAATTCATTAACTGAGATTTCAGAAAAGTGTGTCACATTTGCCTGGAGGGGAAAAGGACACTATCCAGGTATTTCTAACGACTTTTTGCACTACAAACTTTTATGTGATATGGTCTTAGACTCTTTTTTCTCACATCGAATGCCTGCCAACTTCTAAGACCTCAAGCACAGGGATCTCGGAAATATTGGCAGCCACTCATCTTCAACCACATTTGTAAAACGATAGCATAAATTGCAACATTGAAGTTACAAGCATGTATGACACTTTCCTTTCAATAATTACCTTTGGTATGTCTACTTGCTTATGAAAATGGTACCTAATGTAAACATAATTTTCATGTCTAAAATATTGAACTGTTCTTACTGTCTTTGTAAAAGGATTTTCTAATGATTCAGTATAATTTGCATAAAATATATCTTTTTTTATATTGAAAAAGTTTATATTTGATCTTCCAAGAATTACTCTGTTGTGGAGGAGTTAACTATATTTTAAATCAAAACAATTAAACATTATTCTACATTAAAAAGCATAAACTTACTAAATTTAAATTGTCCATATCTACCTCATCTTCATTGTACCTACACTTGGATGAAACTGTCATATTAAACTTACTAAAACATAAATTCAAATGCACACATTTACTAAATGTGTGTGACACCATTACAGTAATGATGTCAATAGTACACAGTATAATTATATAAGTATAAAGTATTGGAATAATGATGCTCTTATAGTAGATCGAAGTAAACAATTAAAACAAGTTTATTCAAGTGGGCATTAGTTAAGTATATCACAGTTACCATAACTGTGTTCTATTTAGCGTAAATGAGGAAAACACTTGATACTTAATTCTCTCAGGCAAAAGTACAAGATTGTATTGATCACCCTTTTTTTCCCAGTCTAAATTCTGCAGCTATTGATAATAGTACTTAATTTGGCCTTATAACTATGCTTTCTAATGCAATATGGAAGTATCACTTAACAGGAGATTTTTGTTCATTATAATGTCATTGCAAAGTATGATTTTATAGATTTTAATACACCAAAATTTGAGTTTCAATCATATATTAAAATAATTGCTGTTTCTTACAAGAACCAAGTATCATTTAATATGTAGTTTAATAGATGTTTATATGTATAAATATATAGATGTCTATATACGATCAAATATACATATTAATGCACATGAAGCTATATCTTTCCACACTTATATCTATAAACATTATGTGTAAGAATAATAAATATTTTATGAAATGTCAATAGTTGAATAGAAGAAAACTAAACTGGATAATTTTTGAATATTCCTTGATATTCTCATTGTAATAATTGCTGTAGTATATGGAAAAATAGTTGCAATACTCCTTGCATTAAGTACATACCTTAGTACAGTTTGACAGGTTTCCTTTATTTAATAAGTACTATGAGCTTTTTACATGTTCATCTATATATAAAATTCCTTATAATAGAAATCAAATAGTCAATGGATTCTGGTAGTAAAGTCAAGGCTATTTTTGAGGGATGATACAAAGTTTGGGCCTGAAATATGATCTCTCAGAAAATAAGGTGACAGTATCATTTAGTATCTTAATGTCAAATCATCTGTGAAATATAAAAGGCTTTAATTTCTGTTTCCTGTAGAATGGTTGCTTATACAGAATTGTATGTTTTTAAATTTATATTTGTTTAATTTATGTGAGTGTTTTGCCTGCATATGTATCCACAATATGAGTTTGCCTGGTGCTGCCAGGGGCCTGACAGGGCCCAGTGTTCCATAGAGTTGGAGATACAGATAACTGTGAACCATCCTGCGCATGCAGCATATTGATTTCATGCCCCATGCAAGAAGAGCAAATTCTCATAACCACTGAGACATCTCTTTATCTATTTGCATTTGTTCTTAATGCTCATTAAAATCATTATTTGTTTTTGTCCCTACAATAAACCTACATTTAGAACGTGGTTTGAGGATGGAAAATAATTTCTTGCACAATTGATGTATAAATAATTTCTTGCATATATGTGTGCCTTACACATTTTCTGTACTAATATTATGTACCAGATCCACTTTAAGGAACCATTTAAAATTGTGTTTGTACTGTTGAAAGATGGGCAATTTATTTTATGGAATGATGAGCCTTTTTAGAAGTTCTTCTTCTCAACTTTGAATACTTGAAATCTATGCCCTGACATTGAAATGTATCATCTTCTCTCTTCTTCATGTTCTTGAACATACATACCTGTTTCCCTGTACCTAAAGGAATGAAGGTCAGCATGTAGCCCAGGTTGAATTCTGTTGTATATCCATAAATACAAATTGTTTGCCTAGAGCACAGCCAGGTAAACAGTTGCTGACTTCTCTGGCATGGTGTCTGTGTCTGTAGGCATCTCTTGGTTTCTACCAAGAAAAAATTAGGTCTATGACAAGCAATGATGTTGCATGGAAGGCCCTGACATTTTTCATAGTGAGCCTAGCGGTCCATGATTTTTGATCATGAGTTGGACCATTTCAGAAGTTGCTCTACAATTTTACATGAAAATGGGACCATTGAATGCAAAGAAATAGTAATTTGCTAGAGATATTGAATGAGACTTTGAAAGCCTATAGTAGACTTGATTGGATTACCTGAAATAGTTTTAACATAAGCAAAAATATCAACTATTGAAGAACATGTGACAAAACTTAGGACACGTGATAAAGAACTTAGAAAGCAGAAAAAATTTTAAAAAAGAAAACTAATGGATAATAAAAATCTGGGAAGAAACTGAAGCAGAACTGAGGAAATTCACAAAGTCAAGCAGAATTTCTCATACATGAATATTAAACCTAATTGTATATTTATATTTACAAATTCATTTACAAATGTGATTGAGTTTGTAGCCCAAACTAATGCAAGTTTAATTAAAAATTTCAATTGTATTTATGGTTGCAAATTCTACAATTTGTTATGGCAAACTGTGGGGTTTTTTTTGTTTGTTTTAGTTTTTAGACAACACATGAAGGCATAAAGTAAAGCTAGTGTATACCACATGTAGTTAAATATTATATTTAACTCCAGTATATTTTGCTGGAGTAGTTTCCTTATTAGTAATTTTAATATATATATATATATATGTATGTATATATATATATGTATATACATACATAATATATATAAATTATCAAGATGCAAGAATAGTAGCATCAATTGAAGTCACAATATTTATATTTAAAATAACGAAATGCTTAAAGTTAGTGGAAAGCAGTGGTGGCGCATGCCTTTAATCCCAGCACTTGGGAGGCAGAGGCAGGAGAATTTCTGAGTTTGAGGCCAGCCTGGTCTACAAAGTGAGCTCCAGGACGGCCAGGGCTACACAGAGAAACCCTCTCTCAAATACATACATAATAATACATATATAAAAAGAAAATTAGATAGATATAGAGAGATACATAGAGAGTTTTCTATGTGTGATGAAATTTGCTAATACTGATTGAGAGGCAGTTTCTTTTCTGATCTAGACCTGTTCCTTTATTCTTGCAAACATCACTAACAGAATGTGGGAATTTGGGGAGGGGAGAGTTAAAAATTCTTGTCTATTACCATTTGATTGAGTCAATGGAAAGACAACTGAATGAAATAAAGTAGAATATTTATTCTTCACTCTCTTTTTACAGGTTTGACTGCACCAAAGGAATTCTTTCTATATTGTAATTCTCCCTCCACCTGAGATGCCCCCTCTGAAGTCACTTTATTCATACATTCACACAGTTCTTTGAGGCTGACTTACTCTCTACTGTGGCCAAACCATAGCCATTTTCCTCCCCCATTCAGAGCAGGCAGTTAGGCACTCCTGCCTCTTTTGCATTACTTATGGTGACACACAGGCATACTTATGTCTGTCTCACTTTGGAAAATTATGAATCTTTCATTAAACAATATATGGCTGAGCTCAGTATGTAATTCCCAGCAGAACTCTGAAATACTTTAGAGAGCTTCCTATTCACTACTGTAACAGTAGAGTTTACACAGAAACAGCATGGCTATGCATTGATCACACATGCCCAGGTAAGAAATCGAGTAAGCCTCTTGGAGTCTATATTACCTTAGATGAAAAAAATTCAAACAATGTCCTAATTAGTGATAATTAATAGAATCTCATATTTTTTCCATGAAATACTCAATCTTAATGCATTTTTTATATATTTCTTCAATTTTATCAGAGATATTTTTTCAGGTAAATCTTCAATTTTATCAGAAAATGTTTGTAATTTCACTTTCAATCACCTCAGAAATATTTTTATGCCTACCATTTTATCTTATAATTTTCCATGATAATCTTTAATTTTAATGTTTTTCCATAATTTTTTTCAATTTTATCAGAAATATTTTCTGTGTAAATCTTCAGTTTTATCAGAAAATGGTTATAATTCTACTTTTAATCAATTTAGGAATATTTTAATTCCTACCAATTTATCCATATAAATTTCTTCAATTTATCAGAGATATTTTCCATGTAAATCTTCAATTTTATTAGAAAATGTTTTTACTTCTACTTTCAATCAATTTAGGTATATTTTTATGCCTACTATCTTATCTGTATAATTTTTCATGAAATAGTCAGTTTTGACGTGTTTTTCTATATATTTCTTGAGTTTTATCAGAAATATTTACCTTGTAGATTTTCAATTTTATCAGAAAATGTTTATAATTCCACTTTCAATCAACTTAGGAATATTTTTTAGCCTACCATTTTATCTGTATAATTTTTCCATGAAATAGTCAATCTTAACGTGTTTTTCTATATATTTTTTCAATTTTATCAGAGATATTTTGCATATATATTTACACAGTGGAATACTACTCAGCAATTTAAAACAATTAATTCATGAAATTCTTAGGCAAATGGGGAACTGGCGGAGGGAAGAGGGCTTATGGGACTTTCGGGGAGGTGGGAACTGGGAAAGGGGAAATCATTTGGAATGTAAATAAAGAATATAGAAAATAAAATAATAATAATAAAAAAGAATCTCAATGGGAAAATAAAAAATGGAACAGAAATAGAAAAAAAGTATAAGGAACACTAGGCACAGTGGCAGTTTTAAAAATTTATTTAATATTCTAATATCCATGTTATTACATATGTTTGGGATGCACATTCAATTATGTTTGTTAATTTTTAAAATAATTTAACTGGTAGGTGTCAGCCTATTTTTATAGGTCAAGTTCTCTTCTTCAATGTGCATATTAAATTTGAATTGCATTTCCAATGTTGTAGTTATAGAAGCATTAAATTTGTATTTGTTTCCATTAAAAATAATTGATTTATTTTGTTGTACAGAAAATTCTCTTTTCTAGATTCAGTGTTAAAATTCTTCACCCATCTGATGAGCAGGAGTTGAATGTCTTTTTCAATGATTCACTCTTAGTCTGCTTAGAGCCTGACCAATACAATCCTAGTCCAAAGGCAGAGCTATACTATGGTCTGTATATACAGATATCCTCTTCTGTTTTAAAAACAGATCCACTCTGTTTTTAGTGACCTAATAGTACCACAACACAAAACCACACATTTAGTGATTAAATCATTAAAATTGGGACTGAAAAATGGCCTCAGGAAGTAAAAGCATTTGCTGCACAATGCTTGTGACTTGAGTTTGATACTTGGAATTCACACTGGAAGGAGAGAACCAAATCATAAAGAGATTGTATTGTTAACCTATTTATTTTCACTTCTTAGTGATCTCTGGTACATGTGTGCTTGCACTCACATAGAAATAACACACATGGATACACAAGAAAACTCTAAAAATAGATAATTTAGAAAAGGGATATAAAAAGTTTAAAAGAAAACAATTTCTATTATCTTATATCTGTGCAGACCACTCATACTTGAGACAAAACAAAAAAAAAAAAAACAGATAAAATTTTTCCATTATTCTGTAGACAAACTCCAGTTTCTTCTTTGCTCATTTCTGGAGTCTGCCTATGTTATGTTCCCCATGGCTCACTTCCTACATTTTCAGAATGAAAACTTTGTAAGTTTATACTTCTGTAGTCACATCTTTCTGACCATTTCCAAAATATAAAAGAAAAAGGAAAAGAAAGAAGGAAAGAAAGAAAGAAAGAAAAGAGAAAGAAAGAAAGAAAGAAAGAAAGAAAGAAAGAAAGAAAGAAAGAAAGAAAGAAAGAAAGAAAGAAAGAAAGATAGATAGATAAAGGATGTTTTTCAAGACTGAAGATTAGCTGGAGATGTAATGAACATTCAGAAAATCAGGAACAGCTGCCATCCTCTGAGACCCTGCAATTTGAAGAGCAACCACAGTTGAGGTCTCTGTCAACAGAATAATCAAACAGTTACAATACAGTTTTTGAGATTATGATTATTCCAATTGAAACTATCAACAACCAAATCAGTAATTAGTCAACTAGTTGCCCAACAATATCCAGGCAAGGTTCTTTCCATTGCATCTTCTGAAATCTCAAGTGTATTCATATTATTCAGATTGTCTATAGATTCATGGCCTCATTGGTTATTAATTTTGTCCAGAATTTGTAGCTGCTGTGTGGGTGGAAAGCTTTGTCCAAAAGAAGTGCTAATGACTTTGCCAAGGTTCTTCAATAATAGAACTTTAAAACAGTTGTTAATTCCACTGGTTTTATTTTAGATCACCTCCACTAGGCAGACACATATCTATTTAAATGTATTTTTAAGATATACCTTACAGTATGTCAATTTGATTTATTTAATCAAACTTTAATTGAGCACTTTAAAATTTTATTACAATGATGTACTTTCTTTAGGCATCTTTTACTTCTTAAGAAGTCAATGACACATGAATCATTCTGATTAGATCTGCATTTCATCCAAGAATCCTATAAGAGGCACACAGAAATCAGCAATATTATATTAAAGCAGCTAATAATTTGCTAGGGGTCTTCATGAATAGTGCAGGAGAGAAATGCTTTAATTTACCTATTAATAAATGTAAGTAATTAGAATGTCACAGAACAGGTGTCAAGTTCAAAGAGGAATTAACAAATTTACATGTTTTCTGAGAAATATCTCTTTATGAAAGTTTAAATAAGTGATAATCTATTTTTCTGCAAGAGTTGCTAAATGTCCTTTAAAATTAATGATGTTTCACTATTATTTCAGGTAGTACATTTACTTCCTGATTTGTCTATCATTTTTGAAACTTTATATGAAGGAAATATTCTACCTCAGGATTATTTTGTGTTTATCCATAAAACATTTGTTATGATTATTTTTTTTATTTTTAATAACTTATTTGTTTTTAAGTCTTAGTGATTTACTTACAACACAATGCATTTTCCAAATTGATTGTGGTGTCTTTTCTTTCTTTTTTTTCAAGCCAACATGTTGTGTGGATTAATGAAACTCCAATTTACCCTTAAAAATGTATATTCTGCTTATCTCCACTGGTTGACTCTTTTCTTCATTTCATTTAAGTTCTTTGATAGTGTATTATGATTCTGTTGTATTTGAATTATTTTTTACAGTGATTTTGTGTCAATTACTAAGATAAGGATATGGACATCTCTTAATTGTTAGGTTTTTCTGTTTCTCCTTTCAACCCTGGATTTTTGCCTTTTAGTACATAGAAACACAGTTAGCATAGGTACATGCATTTAGGATTACAATCATTATTTTTATGAAATACCTCTGTGTCTTTGGTAAAATTGATTTGTTTTGACAAGATAATTAGTTTTTCATTTTCAATAGATGAATTCTTCACTGTATTTGATAACATCTGCCATAGGGTCAGATGGTTTAAATATTTGGTCCTAGCAAAAGGCACTGTTTTGGTAGGCTTAAGAGGCATGGCCTTGCTAGAGGAAGGACAACACTAGGGGAAGCTTTGTTTTTCAAACCTTCGTGTCTTTCCCAATTTGTTTTCTTAAATTTTTGTTTGTAGTTCAAGGTGGGAGGACCAGCTTCCATCACAGACACCCTAACTGCTTCTTCTGTCATGCTTCCTCATTATAATGTTCTCCTGAAGTTCCCTTGGTCCTATTATTTTTATCTTAAAAACAGAAAAGTAATTATTGCACGGAGGAAGATATACCTTATTAAAAAATTGCAGCATTTGTGTTTAACATCGTTCAGAACATAAAATCTGTCCTTTCTAATTATTTTTTATAAAATTTTCTATTGTGGTTCTCCTACAGCCTGTGTGTGTTTTAAGTACACGTTTATGGGTGGGTACATTTGTGTATGTATGCATGTGTACAACTATTTAGTCTTTGTGCCTATGTATTTACAATGTGGCTGTCAGTACCCACTAGTCACGGTGTTTATGTGAAGGTTAGAAAGCATGCTTAGGTGTCAGATGCTGCATATGCCGTTTTAGCCATACCTCCTACCTCATTATAAAAGTATTATAATGGAGAGTTGTAGAGTCCAGTCACAAACAATATAATATCTCCATCACAACTCCTATATGTGTTATTCTTGTGGATCATTGCAGAAGATGGAGTGAATAAATTGTAAGAATCAGAAGAACAGGAAGTTTGCTGTGAGATTGTGTCTGCTAAGATTGTCAAAGCGACATCTACAAAGCCTTACCCATGACTACCTAAACAAAGATAAAACCAGTAGATAGCATGGCTAAAGATTCAGGAGGCCCTAATCTTACACAAAAGCTACAGGCAATTAAGGCATGGTGAGATCAGTAGAAATAGTGTTTTCTACTGCAAGATACCAATTGCTTATCCAAAACCAAATGTAAACCCCTGAGAAAAGTATATACTCAAATAAAATTATATATATATATATATATATATATATATATATATATTCAGTAATTTTGTCATTTTCTCTCTAGTTTAGAATATATATATATTCAGTAACTGTAAAAAGAGTCAATACATTTGAAAAAGAGCAAGTAATACTACAGGAAAGAATTTGCAAGAAAGGAATAAAAGGAAAATTTATATAATTATAGATTATAGTATAATCTATAATCTATAAAAGTAAAAGAAATAATAAATGTAAAGAGTAATTACAATTGTGTGCTACTGTGTCTAGCTTTTTCATTCTGAAGACCCATACATAGAAATTCACATGTTCATGTTTACTTCATCAATTGAGCCATCTCTGTAGAATAACTTATTCTTTGAGACAGAGACTCTTTCTGAGTCTGGAACTCATTAATGGACTAATATGAGTAGAAAATGACCTTCAAGTGTGTACTTGCTTCCTCCCTTCATGTTGGTTACAGAAGTACACTAATATTCTGGGCCCTTTCTTAGTTCCTGGGCATCTGAACTTGGATTATCATGTTTCAGTAGTATTATGACTTATCTTTTGTCCCCGCACATATTTTTTATTCTTTGTTTTTAATCTCTTAGATTAGATAAGACAGTATAAATCAAATCAACATTTTTGTCCAACAAGATATGTTGAATATTTCTAGCCTTCTGTTTAAAGTCATTCTATACTTCAAAACATAGATCTTTAACTTGTGCCAGACTTATTTCAAATAAAATTTTGTCATTTTCTCTCTAGTTTAGAATTTTGCCTCAAGAGATTTCTATTTTCCTTCCATTCATTTATTCAGTCTGATACTGGGTTTCCACAAATGTTCTTATTACCTAGCATCTTTTGTTTGTTGAGTAAAACTCTCAATGTATCCTAGGCTAGACCTGAGCTCACTATGTGCTTCAACCTCCCAAGAATATTAACTATATTATGCACCACCATAACTGTCTTCTGCAGTGATTTGGCTTAAACCAGGGTTTTGTCCAGGTAACCAAGCACTGTCCTGTTGTGCTGTTTCTACAGACCAGCTTCTAACCTGTGAGGTTCAACCCTATGAGTAAATCTTGAGATCCTAGAACAATGAGATATTTCAAAGACAGCAATCAAGTTGCAAGTAAAAGTCAACCATAACATCTTGCTATCACCTTATTATTCAGCCTTACATGATGTCACAATAATCTCAGTCCTGGTAAACAACAGGGAACACATTTTTGTGTTGGTGTTTCCACCAACTCTACCATGACTTGACGGATTTTTATTTTATTACTTATTTACTATATTTTCTTAAGTCTTAGCTTGTCTGTCAAAATTCTATTAAGTGTCATAGATTTTGAATTTTATATATTGTTTTCAAGTTATAATGTTGTTAGGTCTTTAATGTATTTTATACTCTGAAGTCATTAGGAAACTGTTTAAAAACAATTTAGTTGTGTATGTATGCATGTGTGTATGTGCGTGTGTGTGTGTGTGTATTGTGTGCGGCTAGCTGGTTGGCTGGCTGACTATGCATACAGTTTCTTAGCCAGAGTATGTATTGTTTCAACAAAACATCATGACCAAATGGCAAGTTGAAGAGGAAAGGGTTTGTTGGACTTATACTTCCATATCCTGTTCATCCTTGAAGGAAGTAAGGACAGGAACTCAAACAGGGTAAGAACCTAGAGTCAATACCTGATAAAGAGGCCATAGACAGGTGCAGCTTACTGCCTTTCTCAGCCTGCTTTCATACAGAACAAAGGACCACCAGCCCAGGGTGACATTATCCACAATGGGTTGGGACCTCCCTCATAAATCACTAAGAAGAAAATGCCCTATAGGGTTGCCTACAGGCTGCTCTTATAGAGGCATTTTCTCAATTGAGTCTTCATTTTTTTTATAATGACTCTAATTTGTGTCAAGTTGTGATAAAACCAGTAAACCTTGAGACTCATATGGAAGTCAGAGTTCAATTCTATGGAGTTAATTTCCTCTTTTTATTATATTGATCCAAGGGATCAAACTCAACCTAAGCAAACTTGATCATCAGGATGGCTCTAAAATGTAACATTTAAACATGATCATCATAAATGGAATTTATTCTTGCATTAGTGACTAGATCACATTTTCATGTCCCTTCTAAATGTTTTAGGCAATGTTACATTTAATTACTAAGAAGGTTCTAATCTGATGAGGGCAAAAGCAGTTTCCAGGGTTTGTGCATTCTGGGAATTGTAAACTCCTATATTTCATATCTGTGGAGATCTACCCTTTATATTGGAGCTTAGGTATTCAAGAAAGGTTAAAAGAAACAGCTACTTTGAGAATTGAATATGTTCCTCTATTCTGAGTTCTATCCCACCACCTCAGGCTACATCCCTGAACTTGAACTCTGTGTTCTCAGTTTAGTAAGGCTGCAAATCTCTATTGATCATTTTTTCTGTTCTGAGCTAAGAATGTTACTCATGGATGAGTAAATGGGCCACCTCATGCTCTCTCAGGAATCACTGCCTTGTGCTTCTGCTAATTTTATATTTGAAGATGATTGTTAAATATATTGTATCTAGTTTCCTACATGTTTTAAATACGATGCCATCCAGGATTTATTTTTCCATCATTGTCAAGGGAAAATACTACTAATATTATTTCAATAACTTTTATTAGATTTTAAAAAAAGGTGAAAGGTATATAAAAATGTGTTTGATAGCTAAAATGTAGAAGTACTTGTTATTTCAATGTCAAAATTTAAAAATGAATTAATGTATTCATGGGAAAAACCAAACTGTTTTCTTAAACAATTATCCTTTGTTTATTTGTTTATTTATTATTTGTCTGTGGTGGTTTTGACAGACAAACCTACAATATTATTTATCTAGGCAGGAGTTTTCTCACATCTCACTCATTTTTTTAAAAAATTACAGTATTCAGTAAATTTTATTTATTAGTATATGCAAATATATCATTGTAGACATACATTTGTAAAGTCCATGTTTAGTTCTGTTATAATTATTATATAAATCAATATGTAACCATAATATTTAGAAAAAATATTAACTTATAAATACTGAATTTTTGGTTTATTTAATCCTATAAAGTATTATTATTACATTGTAAATTATATTACATTAATTATAATTTTTCATGTATTATATGTAATTATGAATTATGTACATTATTCAATTTTCACTGATACTTTTCTGATTATAACGAAACTGTATTGGCTGGTTTTCTGTCAACCTGACACAAGCTGAAGTTATCACAGAGAACAGAGCCTTCCTTGAGGAAAAGCCTCTATGAGCTCCAGCTGTAAGGCATTTTCTCAATTAGTGATCAAGAGGGGAGGATCTCTTGTGGGTAGTGCCATCTTAGGGCTGATAGTCTTGGGTTTTATAGGAAAGCAAGCTGAGCAAGCCAGGGGAAGCAAGCTAGTTAGTAACATCCCTCTATGGCTTCTGCATCAGCTTCTGCTTCCTGACCTGCTTGAGTTCCATTCTGACTTCCTTCCTTTGGTGATGAATAGCAATGTGGAAGTGTAAGATAAATAAAACCTTTCCTCTTCAATTTACTTCTTGGTTGTGATGTTTGTTCAGGAGTAGAAACGCTAAGACACTGTTCTTGTTGTGATCATAAAAAGAGAAAGAGCTTAGAGAAAGTGGGGGAAGGGGGTGCCCCAGCGGGCCCATGCCGAGGCATCCCTTCTCCCAAGGGACCAGACACACACTGAGATGGTATAGTGTAGAGTTTATTCAGGGTAGAGGATGGGAGTTAATGGAGTAGTGGAGGCAGGGAAAGGCAGAGAGAGGGAGAGAGTAGAGAAGCAGAGGCCAGCCATGACCACGTGGAGACAGGGGGAAGGGAGGAGAGCCCAAGAGGTACAAGAGAGAGACAAGAAGCTAGAGCAGCAAGAAAGTAAGAGATAAGAGAGAGAGGAGGAGCTTTCCTTCACACATACAGGAGGGCACATTGCCTCAAGCCATTTATACCTGGTACACAGAGGGTAGCTCCTTTCTATATGAAGGGTCTGAAAAAGCTGACTATGCCATAATGTCAGACACCGAGGTGGTAGAGGCCCAGGCCCTTCCTACACACACCACTAATCAACAGACTGAGCTAATAGCCCTCACCCATGCCTTTCAACAGGCACAGGGACAATCCCTCAACATCTACATGGATTCCAAATATGCTTTCCATATCCTCCTGTCCCATGCCACTATCTGGAAGGAATGCAGGTTACTTACCACAAAAGGAGGATCAGTAACTAATGCAAACCACATTATGGCCTTGCTAAAGGCCTCCCATCCCCCCACAGCTATTGGGATTGTTCACTGCAGATCCCACCAGAAGGAAGACTCTATTGTCTCCAAGGGAAACAACCAAGCTGATGAGGCGGCTAGAGCTGCGGCCCTTAGGGAACTAAACTCATCTCACCTTTCCCAGGACATCTTTACACTGAAACTCACATCTCTACCTTCACCCCCTGTCCTATCTTCACCAACTCTTTCATCCTAACAGCCGAGTGTTGTCTTCTTTTGTTAAGACCCACCTACAGCCTTTTCCTGAGGACCTAAGTTTCTTAAAATCTATCACTGCTTTTTGTAAAATCTGTCATTTGTCAGACTCCAACTTGAGATATTGTTAACACCCCTTTCCCTACCCATCAGGCTAGAGGTTCCCTTCCTGGAACCAACTGGCAACTGGACTCTACCCACATGCCCACAGTCAAATGCGTCAAGTACCTCCTGGTTTTGGTGGATACCTTCTTGGGGTGGGTGGAAGCATTTCCCACAACTAACAAAAGGACTCAGACAGTCTTTGATCTCCTTGTCTGAGAGATCATCCCCCGATTTGGTGTCCCAGCCTCCTTTCAATCAGACAATGGTCCTGAATTTACTTCCCAGATTTCTCAGAGTCTACCCAAGGCCCTAGTCATCCCTTGGCATTTTCACATTCCCTACCACCCTCAATCTTAAGGTAAGGTAGAAAGAACTAATCTCTCTTTAAAAACCACTCTTGCTAAGCTGTTACAGGAACTTCACTAGGTAAAACTTCTATCTCTGGTTCTTTTCAGGTTACGAGCTCTCCCCAAGAAACCTCTTCTCGTCTCACCCTTTGAACTTATGTATGAATGTCCAGTTTTAACTCCTGGTCTTTCACCTAAGTGCTCTCCCCTCCCATATCATCTACTCACCCCATTATTTTGCCACCTCCATTCTCTCCTATGGAACTTTGCTGACCACCACCTACTGCAGCCACAGACTGTCTCCTGTCCACTGCCTGTCAACATTAGAGACCAAGTCCTCCTATCCCCTTCAGATCAGCGGCCCTCACCCCTCACTCCCAAATGGCAGGGCCCTTTTAAGGTGATTCTTGTGACTCTTTTTTTTTTTTTTTTAATTTACATTCCAAATCACTTCCCCTTTCCCGTTTCCTCCCTCCCCGAAAGTCCCATAAGCCCCCTTCCCTCCCTCTTTTCTCCGTTCAACCCCCTCTCATTACTCTGTCCTGGCGTTCCCCTACATCCAGTCTTTCCAGGACCAGGGGTCTCTCCTTTCATCTTTTTAGAAATCTATTGATATGCTGATTGTGTCTAGGGTATTCTGAGATTCTGGGTCAATATCCCCTTATCAGTGACTGCATACCATGTGTGATCTTTTGCGATTGGGTTACCTCACTAAGGATGATATTTTCAAGTTCTGACCATTTGCCTAGGAATTTCGTGAATTCATTGTTTTTAATTGCAGAGTAGTATTCCATTGTGTAAATATACCACATCTTCTGAATCCATTCCTCCGTTGAGGGACATCTGGGTTCTTTCCAGCTTCTGGCTATTATAAATAAGGCTGCTATGAATATAGTGGAGCATGTGTCCTTATTGCATGCAGGTAAAGTCTCTGGGTATATGCCCAGGAGTGGTATAGCCGGATCCTCCGGAAGTGTCATGCCCAGTTTTCTGAGGAGCCAGATTCTTGTGACTCTTACAGATGCTAAACTCGAAGGACTCTCTCATTGAGTCCACCCGTCTCACCTTAAACCTTTCATCCCTCCACCTAAAAATAACTCTTCTTCATACAGTCAACTCTAATAGGACCGTGCTCTGTTAAGCTCCGGAGGACATCGAGACCATCCACCTTATCCCCAGTCCCAGAAAATGAGATTTCTCCACTCTGGCAGCTGAGCTCGACCTCACTGGATTAAACATGGGTTTCTTGTCCTCCCCCTGATAGTCTTCATTTCCATACAGGGCAGTCCTTATATCTGGAGATTCGAGGTTCAAGAAACCCCCACAGATAACAAACAGTCTTTCCAAATAGGGTCAGGAAACTGCTCCATAGCCAGATGCCAGAAACTGATACAAATAGCTATCATCCCTGTTTATTGGTTATCCCATCTAAATACTATGAACTCTATACTTGCTTTCTCTTTGACCAGGCAAAAATTATTGTAGAAATGGCCAAATGAATATGGGGCTGCCCATATTGGTCTTGTCAGATACATATGCTAGGATCACAAATCTATTCTTCTATCAACACTGCAAGACACTTTTCTTCTACATACAAGATCCGTGGGATTCCAGGTGGGAGAAAGGAGTTTTTGGTAAGCTCTACCATACCAATCAGCCCAGTTCTCCAAAACAAATCAATTCTTTGGCAGCCGTGGTGCTTTAGAACCGACGGGGCCTAGATGTCCTGACAGCTAAAGAAGGTGGTCTTTTCCTGTTCCTCCAAGAAGAATGCTATTTCTACGTCAACCAATCCGGGATACTGAGAAATAAAATCCAGGAGCTACGGTCAAACATAAAGAATTTCAGGGATCGGGAAACCTGCAGTCTCTGCGACGTTCATAACAGTTCTACTATTAAAACACAATTCGCATATCAATAGATTTCCAAGAAGATGGAAGGAGAGGCCCCGGTCCTGGAAAGACTGGATGTAGGGGAATGCCAGGACAGAGAAGCGAGAGAGGAGAGGGGGTTGAATGGGGAAAAGAGGGAGGGAAGGGGGCTTATGGGACTTTCGGGGAGGGAGGAAACGGGAAAGGGGAAATGATTTGGAATGTAAATAAAAAAACTTAGAAAATAAAAAAAAAGAAAGAAAAAAATATTGTAGCTCAAGAATGCTAAATGAAATATTGTGCATATATACAGTATATGTGAAATATTCAATAATATATGCTAATTCAAAAGAAGAATCTTGTACCTAAAACTTCTGAGGTTTAATGACAGCATAAAACTCATATGCTTGCTCACACAAAGTACGATTACTCAGAGAGCATATTTTCCAACTTTTGAAGTGTTTTTTGAGTACTTGATAAGATAAATTTGTTTGGTTAAATATGGTTTTTATTAATACATAATTGTGATAAGTATGTTCTCTGACTAATTTGTTCTACATATGAATCACTGTGGGGAGAAAACACTAAAATCCTATGTTTAAGTACCATCTCAAAATTCTTCCAATCTTGTGAATTGAAGTTTAATTTTAAAAATGCTAAAAGTAATTGAATTACTTAATGAAAAACACATTTTTAGCATTTATTTTTATTAAACTGTGTACTCTTTCTTTGTGGTGTGGTACTTTATTTTAATTTTTGTTTTTTGTTTTTGGAGAGGAAAGAATTTATTTCTTCTTATATCTTACAGTATATTATGAATGGTAGTCACGACAGGAAATCAAACATGAATTTGGAGGCAGGCACTGAAGAAGAGGTCATGAAGGAATAGAATTACTATCCTGTGCTGACCGATTTCCTATTCCAGCTGTTCAGGGATGGCACTTGAAATAGTAAATCATCGGTCAAGAAAATACTCAATGATGTTTTGCCTACTAGACAATCTGATGGAGACATTTATTTCCACAACTGGAGCTTCCTTTTTCTTTTTTTTTTTTTTTTTGGTTTTTCGAGACAGGGTTTCTCTGTGTAGCACTGGCTGTCCTGGAACTCACTCTGTAGACCAGACTGGCCTCGAACTCAGAAATCCTCCTGCCTCTGCCTCCCAAGTGCTGGGATTAAAGGAGTGTGCCACCACAGCCCGGCTAGAGTTTCCTTTTTCAATTTGACTCCTGTTAGACTATATTTGATAAAAGACAAAGAACAAAAGAAAGAAAGAAAAAAAGGAACAAAAGAATGAAGAAGGAAGGAAGGAAGGAAGGAAAGAAAGAAAGAAAGAAAGAAAGAAAGAAAGAAAGAAAGAAAGAAAGAAAGAAAGAAAGAAAGAAAGAAAAATTTTCTTAAAGAACCAGCTCCTGGTGTTGTTGATTCTTTGTATAGTTATTTCAGGCCTAAGTTTGCTTATTTCCTGCCCTCTACTCCTCTTGGATATATTTGATTCTTTTTGTTCTAGAGCTTTCAGGTGTGCTGTTAAGCTGCTAGTGTATGCTCTCTCCAGTTTCTTTTTGGAGGCACTCAGAGCTATGAGTTTTCCTCTTAGCACTGCTTTCATTGTGTCCCATAAGTTTGTGTATGTTGTGCCTTCATTTTCGTTAAATTCTAAAAAAGTCTTTAATTTCTTTATTTCTTCCTTTACCAAGTTTTCACTAAGTAGGGCATTTTTCAGCTTCTTTGTGTGGGCTGCTGTTTTTGTTGTTATTGAAGACCAGCCTTCGTCTGTGTTGATCTGATAGGATGCATGAGATTATATCAATCTTCTTGTATCTATTGAGGCCTGTTTTGTGACCGATTATATGGTCAATTTTGGAGAATGTACCATGAGGTGCTTAGAAAAAGATATATTCTTTTTTTTCAAATATGAAATGTTCTATAGATATCTGTTAAAACCATTTGGTCCATAATTTTTGTCAAGTTCACTGTATCTCTGTTTAGTTTGTGTTTCTATGATCTGTCCATTGATGCGAGTGAGGTGTTGAAGTCTTGCACTATTATTATATGAGGTGCAAGCAATGTGTATATTGAGCTTTAGTAAAGTTTCTTTTTATGAATGTGGGTGCCCTTGCATTTGGAGCATAGATATTCAGAATTGAGAATTCTTCTTGGTAGATTTTTCCCTTGATGAGTATGAAGTTTTCTTCCTTATCCTTTTTGATAACTTTTGGTTGAATGACTATTTTATTCAATATTAGAATGGCTACTCCAGCTTGTTTCTTGGGACCATTTGCTTGGAAAATTGTTTTTCAGTCCTTTACTCTGAGGTAGTGTCTGTCTTTGACACTGAAGTGTGTTTCCTGTATGCAGCAAAATGCTGGATCCTGTTTATATATCCAGTCTGTTAGTCTATGTCTTTTTATAGGGGAATTGAGTCCATTGAGGTTAAGAGATATTAACGAATAATGATTGTTATTTTCTGTTATCTTTGTTATTAGAGGTGGAATTATTGTTGTGTGACTATATTCTTTTAGGATTGTTGAAAGAAGATTTCTCTCTTGCTTTTTCTAGGCTGTAGTTTTTTTTCCTTGTTTTTTGTCTATTTTCCTTTATACGCTGGATTTGTGGAAAAATACTGTGTAAATTTGGTTTTGTCATGGGATATCTTGGTTTTTCCATCTATGATAATTGAGAATTTTGCTGGGTGTAGTAGCCTGGGCTGACATTTCTGTTCACTTGTGGTCTGTAAGACATCTGCCCAGGATCTTCTAGCTTTCATAGTCTCTGGTGAGAAGTCTGGTGTAATTCTGGTAGTACATGTTACTTTATCTTATTCCCTTACTCCTTTTAATATTCTTTCTTTGTTTTGTGCATTTGGTGCTTTGACTATTATGTTACAGGAGGAATTTCTTTTCTGGCCCAGTCTATTTGGAGTTCTGCAGACTTCTTGTATGCCATTTTTATTATAGTAAAACATAGTTTATACTGCTCTACGCCTATGCCCCTCCTTCAAACAAGTTGTCTTCTTTCTGGTACAGTTTTGTAAGAAGTAAATCTTTCCTCAACTACGTTTTAGTCCTTCTTCACAGATTCCAGTACTTCAGTTAAGAACAATCCTCTCACAAACCACAACTCCCTTTTCTGTTCTAAACAAGTAGTTTTTGCTTTTATTTTTATGAACAGAATCATGAACTGTCAATTGAGTGAAGATGTTCTATTTTCATATATGTGTGAATATCAAGCACTCCTCAATTCCATGGATTTGTTTTCAGTAGTTGACTACCTCTCAGAATCTACTCTATCATTGGTATATTGTAACAGAAGTCATTTGCCAGTACATCCCAATTAATTTTTATGAGTCTGATTTGAAGTAGAAAGCAACTTTGTTGGTATGAAATGGATACTTATATCGCTGACATTGAACTGGTTATTGTGAAAAATCGTGACAACTTACATGATTCTTCTGAGAGAGGAATGAATAAAAATACAATGTCTCTAATGTATTGATGTTGATAAATAATATTTTGGAAACTATTAAAACTTTGGCTGTGATTAATCCTTGTCTACAAATTATAATCAGAGAGTATATTTATTTGTTAACCTAGAGAGACTCTAAAATTATTATAGTATAGTTAAGATATTAGTTTTGGTTTCATGAAATATGATTTTTATTTATTAGCCAAAACCACTCTCAGAAGCCCATAGGACTATCTACGAAGTAGAACGCATATTGGGATATAAAGAAAGTCTCAACAAATATAAGAAATTTGATTAATGTGTTGGATTCCTTCTGCCCACAAAAGAATAAATCTAGATATTCCAGCAATGTAACCATGGAAAGTTCAAATCTCATGGAAATTAAAGAACATTCTATTGAATGATGAGTAGGTACTTAAAGAAGTCCAAAAGAAAATTATAAAAGAACAATTCCAGAATGGAATTTAAATAATGTGCTCACAGAACCTTGTTTAGACCTGTTCCAGCCCTGTGTTTGCTGCTTCTATCTCTGTAAGCTCATATGCACCATGCTTCATTTACTCAAAAGGCCATGTTCCTGGTCTCCTTCATCCCTTTTCTAAGGCTTATACTTTTACCTCCTCTTCAGCAGGATTTTCTGAGGTCTGGAAGATATTTGAGGGAGACCTCTAATTTAGTGTCTTTCTGTGCATAATGTTTGACTGGGAAAATCTGCATTTGTTTCTTATGCTGCTGGTAGAAGCCTCTCTGACAGTGATTGGCCAAGGCACTGATCTATAGTAAAGTAGAACATCATTAGCAATTATTTTATTGATTTTTTTTTTAGACTAGTCATATTGGTCTTTTTCTCTGGGTCATCTGTTCTGCTTCTTGGTTTTCCAAGCAGTGTTAGGTATGTGTTTCATCTCTTTCAGGGGGCTGTAAATCAGATCAGATATTGGTTGACTACTCCCTCAATTTCTATTCCACTTTTTGCCCTAGTATATTTTGAAGACAGGAGAGATTGTAGGTCAAAGGCTTTGTTGCTGTGTGTTGGCCACCTTTTTCTTTCAGTAGCTTGCAAAAGTACATTCCCACAAAAGAGACTAGAATGTAGGAGTGTGGATTCTTTGTAGGCACCGACTCAACTTCTCCATGTTCAATGAGTAGTGTGGATGTTGTCCTCAGCAATGGGGCCCTGATGTCACTTAATGATGATGACATCTAAGTTCTGGATATTATGAACAAAGCTACAATGAACATGACATGTATCTTGTGTCATTGTGGGTTATTTTGGTAGAAAGGAATATTCTGTTGGTATGTGCCTAAGAAGATAGCAGGGTCTTGATGTAAATCAATTTCAAGTTTTCTGTGGAAATCCATAGTGTGTCTGTGCTATTAGTTTTCTGTTCTGCCAATGCATTCAATGCTATTCTTTACTTTCTCTTCTAGAGGGTTCAGTGTATCTAGTTTTATATTGAGGTCTTCGATCCACTTGCACATGAGTTTTGTTTAGAGTGATAAATATGGATTCATTTGAATTCTTCTACAAGCATACATCCAGTTTGACCAGTACCATTTGTTGACAATGCTTTCTATTTTTCACTCTGCAGTTACGGTTTCTTTATACAAAATTTGTGTCTATACGTCTTTGTATTTATATCTGGGTCTTCAATTTGATTCCATTGATCAATGGGTCTATTTTTATGTCAGTTCCAAGCAGTTTTTATTCCTATGGTTCTATGGTACAATCTGAAGTCAGAGGTGGGTTTACTTCCAGCAGTAATGCTGTTCTAGCTATCCTGGGATTTCACTTTCCATGTGAAGTTGAGAATTGGTCATTTAAGATTTGTGAAGAATTGTATCGGGATTTTGATGGGGATTACGTTGAATCTGTAGATTGCTTTTGGCAGGATGACCATTATTGCTATATTAGTATTATTTATCCCTGTGCATGGGAGCTCTTTTAATTTTTTGATATAGTCCTCAAATTTTTTTCTTCAAAGACTTGAAATTTTTAGATAAGGGACATCTACACCCTTCATCAAGGAATTGTCTCTAGAGTTTGTGGTTTAAGCAGAGTCTTTATTTTCCTTCCCTCCTTCCCCTTTTCTTTCTTTTTTGTTTGTTTTTTTGAGACTTGGTATGCTGGATAGTTTTATGTCAATGTGACACAAAGTAACATCATCTGAGAGAAGGGAACCTCAAGTAAAAATAAAAATATTTCCATAAAATCTGGCTGTAGTAAAAGACTGTAGTTCAATTTTTCTTTTCCTTTCTTTTCTTTTCTTTTCTTTTCTTTTCTTTTCTTTTCTTTTCTTTTCTTTTCTTTTCTTTTCTTTTCTTTTCTTATTTCCCTTTCCTTTCCTTTCCTTTTATGTTTAGTTAATTACGTTATTTATTTACATTCTAAATGTTGCCCCCATCCTGCTCCCCCTTCCTATAGTTCTTCACCCCCTCCCCTTTGCCTCTGAGAAGGTGCTCCCTCACCCAACCATCCACAACTCCCACCCCCACCCATCCATTCTTCTCTGGGAAATCAAATTTCTACAGGATTAGGTTCATCCTCTTTCACTGAGGCTAGACAAGGCAATCCTACATATGTGTTGGGGGCCTTGGACTAGCCCATATGTACTCTTTGGTTGGTGGTTTAGTCTCTGGGAGCTTGGTTAGTTGACACTGTTGGTCTTCTTATGGGGTTGCTATCCCTTTCAACTCCTTCAATCCTTCCCCTAACACTTCCATAGGGGTCCTTGACCTCAGTCCAATGGTTGGCTGTATCTATACCTCTCTGTCAGCTGCTAGGAGAGACTCTAAGAGGACAGCCATGCTAGGCTCCTATCTGCAAGCACAACATAGCATGCTATAGAGTTAGGGGTTGGTGCCTGGCCATGGGATGGATTCCAATTTGGGCAGGTCACTGTATGCTTTTTCTAACTTAGAGATTCCTGGCTGGTGTTCCTGTGTCTTGAGAAAGCAAGATAAGCAAGCAAGCCATGATGAACAAGCCAGTAAGCAGCACCTATCCTTGGACTCTGTATCAGATTCTACCTCCAGGTTACTGACCTGTTTGGATTCCTTTCCTAACTTCCTTTGATAATGAACAGTGCTAAGTTTAAGTCAAATAAACCCCCTTCTTGCCAAGTTGCTTTGGTTGTAATGTTTGTCACAGAAATATAAATTCTAGGATGCAGGGTCTCATTGTGTTGCCCTGGCTGTCCTACAAATTTCTATACTGAGCAGTTTGTCCTAGAACTTATAGAGATCTGCCCATACAATACTCCTGTGTGTGGAAATTAAAGTTGTGTATCAGCTTTATCCTCTGAATCAGTGTACTTTAACTTGAGAGTTAAGGCCATTTTCAATAAGATATTAAGAGGCAGCAGATCTCTCATTTCTGAGTTTTGTTAGTTTCTTTCCTTGTTGGTTCTTTGTTCTTCATTATTTATTCATCGCAGAGGTTTGCTAGCTTGCTAAATTGAAATGATGATTCATTCCTGTTCTCATCTATTTCTCTATTTCTCATGAGATTTAATCTTTCCTAAGCTCTCATAATTGGGAATATATGTATTCCCCATTGGTCCAGGATTCCTCTAGGCATCTTCTGCAATGCTGAGTTACTTTGTAAGAATTATTTTCATCAGTGTTTATCTTAATATTTATCGCTCCATAGATTTGAAGGGATCACTTTTCTGAATATTACTATATAGTTTAGAAGTTACTTACTTTCAGGGCTTGAATACCATTATTCTGTTTCTCTGGATTTTAGGATTCCTGTTACATTTTCATTTTTAAGTGATGGGTGATTTTGTTTTGAAACTTTATATATATATACTGTAATATTATCATTATTATCATATAATAGGAAACAGTTTTTATTAGATTATGTAAATGTTACCTCTAGTTTTTTAATCACCCAAATTTATGATCTTGGTCTTTCCTCCTTGCTTTTATACAGATCCCAAAGAGATGATATGTGAGCTATATTCACAACTTTAAAGTTGGCTGCAGGAATATTACCAAGTGCATGACCGTTTTTACCAAAGCCAGAACATCACTCTCAATGATGTGCAGTAATTATCATTGGATGCAAAATCTGTGGTTTTCCTGCTGTTTTTTATCAGTTGAACCCTGACATATTTTCTGTCTTACAGTGCTAGTCCTGGGGGAATAGACACCAAGATCATGGCCAACTCTTACAAAGGAAATCATTTAATTGGGGCTTTCTTTTAGTTTCAGAGATTTAGTCCAATATTATCATGGGGGGAATCATGGTGGTACACCAGAAGACATGTAGCTGGACATGTAACTGACGGTTCTAAATCCAGATCTATAGACAGCTGGAAGAGGAAAACTCCAAGTTTGCTGGGTTTGTCGAGTTGGGCATAAGTTTCAAAAAACTTAGAACACACTGCCAGTGATACAGGACCTTTAACAAAGCTTCACCACTTCTACCATGAAATATTTCCTATTTCCTATAAAATGCTGTTATTCCCTGATGACCAAGCATTCAAATATATGAGCCTATGAGGATCACTCTCATTCAAACTACCACTGTTTCTAATCTGAAAAATAAATTACTATTTAACTTTGACCATTTCACATTTCCTATCCATGAGATACCTACTCCAGTCCTTCTTCTGATGATGGTGCTACTTCTATGCCTTTGAACACATATTCATTTAAATGTTTCTTCATTTAGTTTTTGAGATAGGATCTTGTTATGCAGGTTGGTTTTGTTATCAACTTTTAGGAATTCTTACTGCCTCTGCCTTCTTGGTACTGATACTACAGACATGTACAACAGCACCTTAAAAATTAAAATCTTCAGTTAACCAGAGCTCTAAGAGAAAAGGCTGACTTAAGCTATATATCCCATATTTTTAATGACCAATTATTTTTCATTATGTTGATATTTACACGTTAATGATAAACACATCTGCAACAGGAAAACACACATGTGATCACATGAACACACACATACACACACATACACACACACTCACACATATGCAGCTGAAAGTTTATAGGAATCCACTAATATTTGCAAAATGGAATATGTCAAACTGCATTCTAAATACCTGTCTCTCAGATTAGTGCTGCTGTCAGTCCTCATCAGAAAAGCTTCCTCATGCAGTGGAATAAAGTTTATATAGAGACTGAAACTGTTCAAAGTTGAGAGAATGGAACTGTGCATTGCTCAGTCATAGATTGAGCATCCATATTTCCAAAACCACACAGAGGTCCAAGGTACACTGTTGGAGAAAGCAAAGAAGGGTTGTAATTAGTGAAATCATGTCTTTTAATAGGAGAAAGAGTTAGTTTCCTTAGTACTGTAGATCCTGGGAGTTTGATGCTGTGCCAGTGCGTGATCTCACATGATTTTGGATGCAGGCTCCACTTACAAGACTCAGTGATTTATAATTTTTTTTAAACAAAAAGAGGACAAGAATTTGGAAAGAAGTGCTGGTAGGAATTGACATGGGTGCTGGCTTAGCTAATGGTAGTGTATATAATCTGATTACATGGCATGCAAGTATAAAATTCTAAAAGTATAAATAGAATTGGTCTCTCTCTCTCTCTCTCTCTCTCTCTTTCTCTCTCTCTCTCTCTCTGTTTGTATGTGCGTGTGTTTGTATATGTGTATCTGTCTTGATTTGCTGGCTTATCCTTTTGATGCAAAAAAATTCCCTCACCCCCAAAATTTTTGGTATTTTAATGGTCCCCATAAGAATAGAGTATGCTTTTTCATTTAGAAATATATTATGTTTAGGGAGTTTCAATACATAAAATAAAACATGAAATATTTTTTCTTTTTTTAGATACATTTATTTATTATTAATAATAATTTATTATATTATTATGTTTGTCTCCTCTTTCTTTCTTGCTCTGTCTCTCTTTCTCTGTCTCTGTCTCTGTTTCTCTCTCTCTCTCTCTCTCTCTCTCTGTGTGTGTGTGTGTGTGTATGTGTGTGTGTGTGTGTTGTGTCTATGCAGGATGATATGCATGCTATATTGTAAGGAAATTTTCAGGAGTGTGTTTGCTTTTGCTACTGGGTTTTCAAGGGATTTTTATCAAGTCCTAGAGCTGTGTGACAATTGCTTTCAATAGCAATTGAAATTCTAACCTATTACCTAACTGCTTAACCAACATACTTTCGTTAATAAGAAACATTTAAAAATAACATTGCAATGACATTTATAATTCACTCACGCCTTCACAATAAAAAAACTTATTATAGATATTTTCATTTCCTTATATTCATATTTAGTAGTTGCAGGGAACCTTATAACTTGACTTTTATGAATAGGTGAGTCTAACACAAAGGATATGTAAGTCAATAGCATGTGCCATTTGGGTTGGAAACTGCAATAGTCATGGAAATTTAAAATATGAAAAATTGAACAACTTACTGCTACATGGGAGAAAAGCAAATCTTCCCAAGAAATTCTGATTCATAAACAGAAGATTTCTTACAAAATTTTAGTGGCCTGATAGGAAGATATTGTTAGCACACTGTTAGCATCTACAATTAAATGCATCTATTGGCTGAAGCTTCCTGGAAGTGATTACATTTTATGTTAGCACCCACGTGGTGCTCATTTACTGCAGCTCCTGGTTAGGGACCAGTGTTTGCAGTTCCCTCACTGTGAGCACAATGCTAGTAAATCATCCCAGCACACACAATGCAAACCGGATGCAAAGAAAGAACTCTTGCATATGCAGTTTCACTCTGATTCAAAGGTTTTAAATCTATTTATTTTTCAGCTGTGATCTAAATGATAAATTTCAAGCAAATCTCTCAACTGTGATTTCTCTGAATGATGAAAACTCTTCTTTGGAGGAATTCATGATTTATCTAGCTTAGCACCAAATAATATTTTGTAGGAGCTTGGGAATTAATCATTTTAGGGGAGAAATTTTTGGATAAAATATATACTTCCTTTCTTCCCTACTACCCCGAGGCAAACTCTCACTGCTAGTCATTATTCACTGCTGTGAACAGGGGCCTCCCAGCCATGAGCACCTATCATAACATTGGCCATTGAAATGATTAGCATTCAATGACTGTTGACTAAATGTGATGTGAGCAGTCTGACTTAATACAGGGTGGGGAGGGGCACATGAAATATATTCTTTCACAGGGATGGCAGAAATACATCACCTTATGCTATTTTATGATAGTAGGATAAGCACATGCATTTTTAACTTTTAAAGTTAGGTAAGTATGTCTTAGATCATGTGGCTCTTTTATATTCATAGTTAATGTGAGTCACATATCTAAAATGCTAAACTTTTGAGTAGGTTTGATAGGTTTTTTCTTTTTCTTTTTTCATTTTCTCAAAAATAGATTTTTCGCTCATACAATATATCTCGATTACAGTTTCCATTCCTTTCACTTCTTCAAATTTCTCTCTATCCTTTCTCCTCTCCAGATCCACTCATTTTCTGTCTCTCATTAGAAAAGAATAAGCCAAACTGTCATATCAATTTTGGACCCAACAAGAGAAAAAAAAAACATTTTAGGAGCAAGCATGAGAGTCAGAGACTCACTCATGTTCATAACCCAGAGTCTGATAAAAAAAATATACTAAGTTAATAGCTACTATATATATATGCTGAGAATCTGGTATAGACTCTCATCTGCTTGCTGATTCAGATTCTGTAAATTCATATGCTCCTTCCTTAGTTGATTCAGAAGGCCTCGTTCTAACGGTGTCCTCCATCTCTAATGGCCCTTAAAATCTTTATACCTCCTCTTACACGGAATTCCCTGATCTCTGAGACAAGGGGTTTAATAGAGACTTCCAAATTATACTCGCTGTCTGCATAATGTTTGGCTGTTGGTCTATGCATCTGTTCTCATCTGGTGCTAGGAGAAGGCTCCCTGATGATAACAGAATAAGGCATTGATCTATGTGTATAGAATAATATTATTAGGGATAATGGCATGTTATTTTCCTTCCTTCCCTTCCTTCCTTCCTTCTTTCCTTCCGTCTTTCCCTTCTTTCCTTCCGTCTTTCCCTTCTTTCTTTCTCTTTCTTTTTTTCTTTCTTTCTTTCCTTCCTTCCTTCTTTTTTATCAATAGCGTTTGGTTTTACCTTAGGTTTCTAGTTATCCAGTCTCAAGTTCTTGATTAGCCAATCAGGACATGATGTGGGTTCCTTCTAGTGGAGTGGCCCTTGAATCAAATCAGAAATTTCTAGGCAACTCCTGTAGGTTTTGGGTCAACATAGCCCTAGCATATTTTGCATGCAGGGCAGGTTGTAGTTCAAATATCTTTTTTAAAAAAAGTATTTATTTATTTATTTACACTCCACCCTCCAATTGAGCCACATCTCATACCTCCTCCCTACCTCCCTGTCTCCATGAGGATGTCTTCACCTTCTACCCCATCCCCACCAGAGCTCTAAACTTCCTGGGGCCTTCAGTCACTTGAGGATTAGGTGCATCTTCTCTGACTAAGACAAGAACCAGCAGTTCTCTGGGCCTCATATCAGCAGGCGTATGTAACCTGTTTGGTAGTTCAGTCTTTGAGAGATCTCGGGGGTGCAGGTTAATTTAAGCAGCTGGTCCTACTACAGGGTTGCCCTCCTCCTCAGCTTCTTCCAGTTTATCCCTAATTCAACCACAGGGGTCAGCAGCTTCTGTCCATTCATTGGGTGCAAATATCTGCATCTGAGTCTTTCAGCTGCTTGTTGGGTCTTTTGGAGGGTAGTCATGAAAGGTCTCTTTTTGTGAGCACTCCATAGCGTCAGTAATAGTGTCAGACTTTGGGGCCTCCCCTTGAGCTGGATCCCACTTTGGGCCTGTCTCTGGACCTTGTTTTCCTCAGGCACCTCTCCATCTCCATCCTTGCAGTTCTTTCAGACAGGAGCAATTATGGGTCAGAGTTTTGACTGTGCCATGGCAACCCTGTCCCTCACTTGATGCCCTGTCTTCCTGTTGGAAGTAGGTTCTATAAATTCCCTTTTCCTACTGTCTGACATTTTATCCAAGGTCCCTCCCTTTGAGTCCTGAGAGTCTCTCACCTCCCAGGTCTCTGGTACATTCTGGAAGGCCACCCTAACCACCTACCTCCCAAGTGTGCCTGTTTCTATTCTTTCTGTTGCCCATAAGGGCTTCAGCCCCTCACCCAATACCATATCAGGTTCCACTCCCCTCCCCACCCTGTCTACTTTCCCTCCCAGGTCCCTCCCTCCCCAGTCCTTGGGATTGATTTATTCACCCTCCAGATTCTACTAAAATGGATATCTATTTTCCCTTATTAGTGTAAATATGTTGAATCACATTGATAGTTATTGCATATAGAATGTTGTAACAAGCTATACCAATATATCAGATTAGTTGCTAGCAAACAAAACCAAAACCAAAACCAAAAAACAGTTGTGCTTGCTCCTGAAGTGAGATACTATTTTGAGCTACTATAGCTATATACTATGAATACCTAATTTGAACTACTGTAAGTCAGAAACGACTTCCCTCCTGTATACCTGGGGGGAAGAATGGAGGTGATTATTGTGATAAATGTAAAAGTAGTTTAATATTTTCTCATCAAATATCTTCCTATATAATGTACTTCAAAATAATTATAGTTAGTTAGAAATGCAATAGCCAGCTATGACTTAGGAATGTAACAAAAATGCCGTATACTATGTGTTTATTGTGATAATTTTCTTTTTTTGTCTTGTTTTCTATTTATTTTATTAGATATTTTCTTTTTTTTTTATTTTCTAAGTTTTTTGATTTACATTCCGAATGATTTCCCCTTTCCCTTTTCCTCCCTCCCCGAAAGTCCCATAAGCTCCCTTCCCTCCCTCTGTTCCCCACTCAACCCCATCTTGCTTCTCTGGCCTGGCATTCCCCTACATCCAGTCTTTCCAGGACCAGGGGTCTCTCCTTCCATCTTCTTGGAAATCTATTGTTATGGAAATTGTGTCTAGGGTATTCCAAGATTCTGGGTTAATATCCCCTTATCAGTGACTGCATACCATGTGTATTCTTTTGTGATTGGTTTACCTCACTAAGGATGATATTTTCCAGTTCTGACCATTTGCCTAGGAATTTCTTGAATTCATTGTTTTTAATTGCAGAGTAGTATTTCATTGTGCAAATATTTTTTTATTTACATTTCAAATGTCATCCCCTTTCCTTGTTTCTCCTCTGAAAATCCCCTATTCTGTTCCTGCTCCCACTGCTCACCAATCTACCCACTCCTGCTTCCCTGTCCTGGCATTCCCCTACACTGGAGCAGTGAGTCTTCACAGGTCCAAGGGCCTCTCCTCTCATTGATGTCCAACTGCCACATATGCTGTTGGAGTCATCGGTCCCTCCATGTGTATTCTTTGGTTGATGGTTTAGCCCCTGGGAGCTCTGGTGGTACTGGGTAGTTCATATAGCTGCTCTTCCTATGGAGCTGCACACCCCTTCAGCTCCTTGGCTTCTTTCTCTAGCTCCTCCTCTCTCAGTCCAATGAATGGCTGTGATCATCTACTTCTGTATTTGTTAGGTTCTGGCAGAGCCTCTCAGGATAGAGCTATATCAGGCTCCTGTCATCAAGCACTTGTTGGCATCCACATTAGTGTCTGGGTTTGGTATCTGTATATGGAAAATAGCCCCAGTTGGGTTGGTCTCTGGATGACCTTTCCTCAGTCTCTGTTCAACACTTTGTCTCTGTATCTCCTCTTGTGGGTATTTTGATCCCCCTTTTAAGAAGGACTAAAGTATCCACACTTTGGTTTTCCTTCTTCTTGAGCTTCATGTGATATTTGAATTGCATCTTGGGAATTCTGCTTCTGGGCTAATATTTACTTATTAGTGAGTACACACCACGTGTGGTTATCTACTTTTGGGTTTGATTCAAGAAGGTTATTATCTCATTTTTTCCAGGGTGTTGTTTCTCTCCCTGTATTGGAGGTTTCCACCTATTATCCGTTGCAGGGCTGGATTTGTGGAAAGATATTGTGAAAATTTGGTTTTATCATGGAATATCTTGGTCTCTCCATCTATGGTGATTGAGAGTTTTGCTGGGTATAGTAGTCTAGGCTGGCATGTGTGCTGTCTTAGTGTCTGCATGAGATCTGCCCAGGATCTTCTGGCTTTCATAGTCTCTGGTGAGAAGTCTGATGTGATTCGGATAGGTCTTCCTTTGTATGTTACTTGGCCCTTTTCTCTTACTGCTTTTAATATTCTTTCTTTGTTTAGAACATTCGGTGTTTTGATTATTATGTGACGGGAGGTATTTCTGTTCTGGTCCAGTCTGTTTGGAGTTCTGTAGGCTTCTTGTACGTTCATCGGCATCTCTCTCTTTAAGTTAGGGAAGTTTTCCTCCATAATTTTGTTGAAGATGTTTACTGGCCCTTTAAGTTGCAAATCTTCACTCTCATCTATACCTATAATCCTTAGGTTTGGTCTTCTCATTGTGTCCTGGATTTCCTGGATGTTTTGGGTTACACGTTTTTTGCATTTTGCATTTTCTTTGACTGTTGAGTCGATGCTTTCTATGGAATCTTCAGCACCTGAGATTCTTTCTTCCATCTCTTGTATTCTATTGTTTATGTTTGCATCTATGACTCCTGATTTCTTCCCAAGGTTTTCTATCTCCAAAGTTGTCTCCCTTTGTGATTTCTTAGTTGTTTCTACTTCCTTTTTTAGTTCCTGGATGGATTTGCTGAGATCCTTCACTTGTTTGTTTGTATTTTCCTGTATTTCTTTAAGGTATTTTTGCATTACCTCTTTCAGGATTTCTTCCTGATGACCCACGTTCTCCTGCATTTCTCTGAGCGATTTTTGTGTTTCCTCCTCATGGGATTCCATCTGTTGATCCATTGTCTCCTGCATTTCTTTAAGCAGTTCTCGTGTTTCCTTTGTAAGGGCATCTAACTGTTGATTCATTTCTTTAAGCAATTTTTGTGACACTCCTGGAGGATCCGGCTATACCACTCCTGGGCATATACCCAGAGACTTTACCTGCATGCAATAAGGACACATGCTCCACTATGTTCATAGCAGCCTTATTTATAATAGCCAGAAGCTGGAAAGAACCCAGATGTCCCTCAACGGAGGAATGGATTCAGAAGATGTGGTATATCTACACAATGGAATACTACTCTGCAATTAAAAACAATGAATTCACGAAATTCCTAGGCAAATGGTCAGAACTTGAAAATATCATCCTTAATGAGGTAACCCAATCACAAAAGAACACACATGGTATGCAGTCATTGATAAGGGGATATTGACCCAGAATCTCGGAATACCCTAGACACAATCCGCATATCAATAGATTTCTAAAAAGATGGAAGGAGAGACCCCTGGTCCTGGAAAGACTGGATGTAGGGGAACGCCAGGACAGAGTAATGAGAGTGGGTTGAATGGAGAAAAGAGGGAGGGAAGGGGGCTTATGGGACTTTCGGGGAGGGAGGAAACGGGAAAGGGGAAGTGATTTGAATGTAAATTAAAAAAATAAAAAAAAAAGAATAGTTTTCACTATCCTGGGATCTTTGTTATTCTAGATGAATTTAGACATTTCTCTTTCTAACTCTATGAAGAATTGAATTAGAATTTTGATGGGGATTACATTGATTCTGTAACTTGCTTTCAGCAAGATGACCATTAGATAAATAACACATTTTCTATAGTTATAAATAATATAAAATACCTTAGTGTGACTCTAAATAAACAAGTGAAAGATCTGTATGGCAAGAACTTCATGTCTCTGAAGAAAGAAATTGAAGAAGATCTCAGAAGGTGGAAAGATCTCTCATGCTCATGGATTGGTAGGATCAATATAGTGATAATTTTCTTAAGCCAAGCATTTACATTTGTTTCTTTTTTTTTTATTTCCCAAATGAATCCTTGTTATAAAAGACAAATAAATCTCCTATGACTACTGTGCTTTGTGTTTTTAGCACATGGTTATTATTTCAGATTTTTGAAAAGGTGAAAAGATTGGAGACTCTTCTGATATGATGCAGGCTATCAATGAGACTCTTTACTTAAATCCACTCTGTAGCTCATGGAAGAATTTAGCTGGTAAGTCATGCTTTTAAAGGCTGAGCCATTGCTACAGCCTGATATCATTCCATTTCAACTTTTTAAAAATTTCTTTACTTTTGTGTCCTTTTCATTTGTATTAGTGCTCTGTCTGTATGCCTGCAGAGGAATATAAGATCCCTTTAGAGATGGTTTTGATCCACTATGTTGTTGTTGAAAATTGAACTTTGGACATCTGCATAAGCAGTAGGTACTCTTGAGAGCGGAGCCTTCTCAACAGCTTCTTTTCTATTTATTTCTCATTTCTAGGCTGAAACAAAATTGTCCCTTACAGAAATTTTCATTTTGCTTCCAGTGTGATAAATCACCATTTTTAAATCTTTTACAACTTTGTGTATCACAAAACACAAGCCACCATTTTAGATTAAATCTATTCATGTAAAATTCATAGAAGGATACTTTTACTCAGTGAAATGAATAATAAAATCATAAGTTGAATAATCACCATCTTATATCAATAAATAAGCATATATATGTATACACACATACATATATATGTATACATATTATATATACATATACATATATATGCTTAAACTTTGTATGTGTGTCTGTGTCTGTTTGTATTTGGGTGTGTGTATGTGAGTTAAGGTTTTTACAGAAACCTGAGGTATTAGATTTCCCTTCAACTGGAATTACAGGTTGTAATTCTCCTACAACAGGTTGCAGGTAGCTAAAACTGGACCTTCTATAAGAACAATATATACTCATAACTACTGAGCTGTCTATCCATCCCTGGTTTGAAGTTTCTAGCAAATGTTATTATCAGATTGAGTGTAACTACAACCCATCCATTATTTGGGGGTAACAAGGTATGATTTATTAAATAATTTTGAGCTGAGGATTATCAGGAGAGCTTCATAAGGACAGATATTTCTTTTAAAACATAATTGCTGTTTCTAGTGTTTTAAGGACAAATAATGTGATGGAAAAACATTCAAAGATATTTACCCCATTGTTGCCTTCATGCTATTGATCAAAATGTTATGGGAAGAGTGTAGCATTTAATTTAGCAGAATTCGTACTATAGTCTATTTACTAGTCCCCCATTAAGCCATTGACCACTGCTTTTCATAATTTCATAGTCATTTTGACCCTGTCAGTCAATTTCTTTACAGTTTATTCTATTAGTTTAACATTTTTTAATGAGAATTTTGGTTTACAACAATCTATGAGACCTGTCATTGCAATGAAGTTGTGATTGATGTCTGTGAGGAGACATTTCAGTACTTGCTTTTCCAAAATTTGCCATTCTAAGAACAAATAGTTTAGGAGATGAAAGACATGGAAGCTGAGAAATAGCTTTAGTCCTTGGTACATTAAGTTTCTAAGGGAAAAGGTGCAGTCTATGCCCCAAAATAGAATGGAACTCCTAGAACCAAGAAAAGGTAACTCACAAAGAAAAGATCATCTCTGGTAGACCTGCTCATAGGTCACAGCAGAGACAATAATTTCAAAGACTTCTTAGTACAAATCTATTTTGTTTTATTGTAGTAAAATAAAATGATATATAAAGACAATGACACCAAAGTAGTACTCTGCTTTGTTAAATAGCAAAGTAATCAAGTGAGAGGAGACAAAGCATATTATATTTACGAAACAGAAGGAAATGCAGGGTTAAGATGCTTTAAGATGCAAAGGCAATGGATAAAACACTTTCAGCTAGTCTAGGGAGAATTATTTAGAATTACTTGGAGAAACGATTTAGAATAAGCAATCTCTGAGGGTATAAATTAAAAATAAAACCAAGTTAGGGTACCACACTTAACTTGGCTCTGGGAATGTAGTAGATAACTACGGGTAGAAAGGCAAACATGCAGACACATAGAAAGCCTGGGTTTGGGTGGACCAGGCTCTCTTTTGGAGAGCATGCAGCCCCATGGGAGCTCAGTGTGCTTATTATATAAGAGTTTAACAGAAAGGGGGAATTTTTGCATACAGATGAGCAAAAAGACAGTTCTTACATATAGACAAAAAAGTGATAAGGTCACTACTACAAAGCTGGGTCCAGGAGAGAGGTTTACCTAATTGTAGTAAGAGCAGTGTATATAGGGGAGTAGTCTTTAGGCAGTAAATATACCAAGAGATAGTGGTACAGTGGACATCTTCATATATCATAAAGAACTTCACTAAGGGAAGGCTTTGCCAAGCCTCTGACCCTGTTTCTTGACCACGTCAATGTGACGATGTCAACAAAACATGCTCCCTCAGGACTTTCTTAGATCTTTAGAATTAGCGTGTTTCCTTTTTGTCCTTGCTGCAATAAGAAATCATCATAATGTTTTAAAATTGGATTTATGTTTTTATTTAACATCAAAGTAGTTGCAGTTTGAAGGTTGTATAAAAAGGGACCCGCTAAATGATCAGAAAAGCTGAGTAGAAGTTGGCATCAACCTCAACAAGATCTGATTGTAAGATAGAATGATTTGGCTAGAATTAAGGCCTCTTAAAATATGAAAACATATGTAGGCTCTAGAGCCTAAGCAATAATTTTAGGAAGCAAAAAACTCCTAAGTGTTTTCATAACTTTTTATGTATGACTTGAATGGTGGAGAGTACAAGTAGCAACTGCATAGAAATATGCGTTCTATATAGAAGCCAAAAGCAAGACTCAGATTTCCAAGAAGATGGAAAGAGAGACACCTGGTCCTGGAAAGACTGGATGTAGGGGAATGCCAGGACAGAGAAGTGAGAATGGGGGTTGAATGGGGAAAAGAGGGAAGGAAGGGGGCTTATGGGGGTTTAGGGGAGGGAGTAAACGGGAAAGGGGAAATCGTTGGGAATGTAAATAAAAAATATAGAAAATAAAATAAAAAAAGAAAACTGTCTGAGACATGTCGGGACAACCAGACATAGACAGCCTGATGACTTTGAATAATGATCTGCAATCCTGAAGAAATTTTGGGCCATTTACATTTACAAGCTTTAGGTTGTGTTAATGCAATACTGATTAATTCAGAGACTCATAACTGTTCAATATTCTAAGAAATGCGATTGTGAGTATTCAACTGGAGATGAGACATTTTCATCATCCTTTACTCTCAGTATTCTGGGTACAAGTGCTGAAATAGGCAAAAAGAATATAAAAGCTGGACTATGGGAAGAGTATTATTAAATGTCCTCTGGACATGGCAGAGATAGCTCTTGTACACATGATCTCAGCATTGGGAGTTACTTGTAGAATATGAAAGCAGTGAGTATTTCTAGCAAAACATGGCATCTGTTGATGGCACCACCCACAGCAGATACTGGTAGTTGATGACTTCAGGAGGAGGAAGAACTACTGGAAATATGACTGGACCTCAGAGGATAGCTCCACACCCATGTGCATATTGGTATCAATCAATGGTTAAAAAAGGTAAACATTTAAATTAAAAAATGAGGACATAAAATGTGTTTGAATATGGACCCATGTGAAATTGGAAAGCATGGAATGGAATGAACATGGTTAAAATGCATGGTGTATGTGTTTAAAATTTTTAAAGAATATTTTTAAACCTTGTGTGTATTGCTTATCTATGCAAAGTACTAAATTATAACAAACTTCACAGTTAAATGTAACACACGCACACACACACACACATCATGAGGCCTTGGTAATTTAGTTGTGTGATGTTGTAAGACAACTGTAGTTACTTTCTTGGTGTTATCATTTTACAGACTGGCTTTAATTCTTAGATGTTACCTCTTCTGCTTGACTACACAGCTCTTTTAATACCAGGCATTTATTGAAAGTGCTAAGAAGAATTTTTTTTCATTGTCATGGACAAAAAAAAAAAAAAGATCTTTAGATCAAAATCCAAGACACGGTCATTATATCTTAAGGTGGTACGTATTCAAGTACATGGAATAGTTTCTATACCATGGAAGATGAGCTCTAAGGGCAATTTTGAATTATGTATATACAGGACCAGTGTGGGCAAACTCTTTAAATTGGAGAGAGCTGATTTAGAAGCGAAGAATATAGGGAGACTCCTGATGACAGAATATAAGGCAACTCGATGAGAAAATAAACTGTGGGTGAAAACAACATATCTTTAGAAGCCTGTGTTATATTCTGAAGTGCATTTAATAATTACTTACTAATATTGCCACCATAGCCTGCAATGGTTGTTTATCTTCAAAATGGTCATAGCCTGCACACCAAATAATGGCCAGTATAGAATGCTTTTTGCAAATGGACAGCCTTCCCAGTCACATACTTCCTCCAAAAAGTGTTTATTCAGTATGATGTTTTAGAATCATAATGCATATCCTGTGATGCTGGACCTGTGTGACTGGTTTTGTTTTGTTTTGATTTGATTTTTATTTTATAGAGGATTACATTTAAGAGATTTTATGAATCTCAGAAGAGACTTTGAACTTTGGATTTTTAAACATTGTTGAGACTGTGATAGACTATGTTACATGAAATAAATTTATTTGCATTATGCTATGGCTGGGTACACCACTACCTCTGCCAGAATCACATATTTCAACAAGGCTGTGGAGGACAGGAAGTAGAATGTGGCGGTTTGAATATGCGTATCCCATGGAAAATGGCATATTAGAATTTGTGGCATGGTGGCTTTGTGGACTTTTTGGAGGAAGTATGTGACTGGGAAGGCTGTCTGTAAGGATTCTAGTGCCTAAGCTCCACCCAGTGCTGAGGGGATTTCTAGGTGCCTTCAGATCAAGATGTAGAATTCTCAGCTTCTCCAATACCAAGTCTGTCTCCATGATGTCATGCTTCCAACCTTGATGATAATGGACTGAAAATCTGAAACTGAGCTACCCGCAATGGAATATTTGCCTTCATAGGAGTTGCCTTCATCACAGCTCCCTTCACTGCAATAGAGCTCTAACTAAAACAAGAATAAACCTGACTAATGGGGATAGATGGGGGATGACAGAGTAAGAACATGAAAGGAAATGAATTTAATAAACCATCTTACATGAAAATGAAAAATAAAAAGAAACATTTTCACTTCAAATGTTAGTTCTAAGGTCAGAACTTCTCAGTATTCAAGTGTTTCCATAGATATTATACTGCTATGTAATATGTAGAACAAGTAATATGCATTTCATAACTAAACAACTTTTGTAGTATGGAACTTTGCATGTGTGGATGTTCTGTCTAGACATGAAGGCTTCGGAAGGATACTTGGAGTTTGACTAACAACATCATAATTTTTCCTAAGATTAAACTACCTAAGAAAGAATTAAATATGGTAAACAATAGAAAAATGTTCAAAGCAACAAACTGTATTATATTTCTGTACTATTATTTTAGTATGTGTATTTGTGTGTGAGTGTGTGTGTGTCTGTTTGGGCCTGGGTACCTGTGGAGGAGACCCAGCAGGGAGGTGTGAGTCCTTGGTCCAGTGTGGCTGGAAATGCTGAGAGGCCTGTTCCATTGCTCCAGCACGGTGGGTTTAGATGGAAGAAGAGACAGCCCATCATTTTAAAGCTTTATTGTAAAAGAGTAGAGTGAGAGAGGGGAGGTAAAGAGATAAAAACTGGCCACGGCCATGTGTAAAGTGTGGGGAAAGAGAAAGGTAAGAGAAGAGAGTGAGAGTGAGAGAGAAGAGAATTCAGAAGACAATAACTGTTTATCTCATTTGTCTTTGAAAGTAAAATGATGAAATTTAATTACAAGTTTTCAATCTATCTTTCCTATAAACATATATAATTTTTTTTAATTTTATTTTATTTTCTAAGTTTTTTTATTTACATTCCAAATGATTTCCCCTTTCCCGTTTCCTCCCTCCCCGAAAGTCCCATAAGCCCTCTTCCCTCCCCCTGTTCCCCATTCAACCCCCTCTCGCTTCTCTGTCCTGGCATTCCCCTACATCCAGTCTTTCCAGGACCAGGCGTCTCTCCTTCCATCTTCTTGGAAATCTATTGATATGTGAATTGTGTCTTGGGTATTCCGAGAATCTGGGTTAATATCCCCTTATCAGTGACTGCATACCATGTGTGTTCTTTTGTGATTAGGTTACCTCACTAAGTATGATATTTTCAAGTTCTGACCATTTGCCTAGGAATTATATAATATAATATATAATATGCATAATATATTGAATATATAATATGCTAAACAAAATACACATTATATATATTTTATGAGCTCTGAATTATTGAGAATGTACTTACAGAGATTGAAAAGTCAATCAAAATAAAATAGATTGCCTCTAAACTAATATTCACAATTCAACACTTCAGGCCATTGTATTATTGATTTTTATTTACAATATAAATAATAACTATATTTTTAAAACAAAATTATATTTGATGTCTATTATCAAAAATTAATGACAATATTAATTCCTTTTCTAACATGCATAGTGCTGTAAACTTGTCACTTTTGTTTAAGTTACATTTTTACTGTTATACAAATGGTGACCAGAACAACTTATAGAAAAGACTTTATTTGGTTTAAAGTTTCAGGGAAATTAGAGTCCATCGTGATGGTTAGTCATAACAACAGGAGGCAATCAGGAGGTTCCATCTAACTGCTACCTCCTATAATATTAAAAAGCTCAACGCATACTTCCAACTCATAATGGCATAGAATATATTTTACTATTTAAAAAAAGCCAAAACAAAGCAAAAAAAAAAAAACCCAAAAAACAAAACAGATGAATGTGGGCATAGGGAGGCAATTCTTTTTCAAACCACAACAGTTAAACTGGCATGTCCATCGATGAAACTTCTCATTTTATATTATAGTCATGATTTTAAAACAGGAATATGGGTTACCATACATTATACCCCAATGCATAATAACATATCTATTTTTTTTACATAGAAATCCATAGCCTAATTTTTGGCAATACATTTTACACCTAAATTTGTTAAGAAAACACTCTTCTATCTTGAACAAGAAAACTCATTAAATATTTTGTGCATTTTTATTACGCCATTCTGTAAATTCTTTGTTTTCCTATATTTGTCATATAGAAAATATTGTCAGATTGTCATATGTGTCATGCCATTTTTATAAAGTCAGCCAATGTTTAAAGAACTTCTTATTTTGTATTTATGTATACAGAAGGCAAGGAATGACTTTAACTACTCTATCTTTCATCGAGTACAAGACTCATGTGATGGTTTGTATATGGTCAACACAGGGAGCTGCAGGATTAAAGGTGTGGCCCTGTTGGAGTAGGTGTGTCACTGTGGGTGTGGGTTATAAGTTTCTCATTCTAGCTGCCTGGAAGTCAGTATTCTGCAAGCAGCCTTCAGATGAAAAAGTAGAACTCTCAATTCCTCCTGTACCATGCCTACCTGGATGCTGCCATGTTCCCAACCTGATGATAATGGACTGAACCTCTGAAACTGAAAGGCAGCCCAAATTAAATGTCCTTAGAAGAGTTGCCTTGGTCATGGTGTGTGTTTACAGCAGTAAAAACCTAACTGAGACAACTTCTTTTATGTTTTATACACTACATATTATAAGTAAATATCATCTGCATCCATCAGTTCTCAAAATTAGGGGGTTAAATGAACAAGTTAATGTCTTTATACCAATTATTTGAAGTCATAGAAGATTTCATTTTTTATTGGATATTTTATTTATTTACATTTCAAATGTTATTTCCTTTCCCATTTCCCCTTGTTCCAGAAACCTCCTATCTAATCCTCCCTTCTCGTTTCTGTGAGGGTGTTCTCCTACCCACCCACCCACTACCGTATCCCTGCCCATGAATTCCCCTATACTGGGCATCTGTTGAGCTTTCATAGGACTAAGGGCCTCCACTCCTATTGAAGGCCATCCTCTGCTATGTGTGTGGCTGGAGCCATGGGTCACTCCTTATGTACTCTTTGGTTGGTGGTTTTGTCCCTGGACTTTTCTAATCAGAATAATTCCTAACCATATTTTAAATAATTAACCATATAACCACTGTTAATGTTGTATCTCATCCATCATCAAGAAGACTTCTCATTGCAACAGAAAGAGATAATTACAGAAAACCATAATCAAAATACAGAGAGCCAGTAACCAGTAATACCCAAACAACTACTTTTTCTGCAGCATAAATCTACACTTACAATCAGGATTATATAGAAATAAGAGTCAAAAAGGTTCTTAGAATCAGGAAAAAAGAGAAGTTTGTTTTGAAATTTATGTTTTGTCTTCCAGTAATTTGAAAGAATTTATATCTATGAACTCTTATTAGTGTGGCTGCCTAAACAAGACACGAACAAGGATCACACCAATAGTCACATTGACACTGAAGGGGGAAGTCTTTGGGACATCATCCCTAGAGTGTAGTCATCTAGAGAAAACAAGAGAGAAGGAAACTTGTCTTCCATAATATCTAAAAGTATCTAAATTGTTTTGATTATATAATGTGGTCATCCCTCAAATCATATACATACAAATAAAATCAAATACACAGTGGTGTGACAACAGTGAAAGAAATAAAAGCCATGAAAATGTAAGAGCGAGAAAGTGTAAAGAAAGTGTTTAAGATAGAAAAGAAAAATGTGAAAATGATGAAATCACATTTTAATTACAAAAAGTTAAAAAAAAGTTAATAATATTTTTTCAAGGATAAATATTTAAGAAAATAACTATATTAATTCATTCCAATAGAAAAATGAAATGTCCTGTTAAAAGCTAGAAAAATTATCTGAAGGGCTTGTCTAAACTTTAGAAATACATGAGAAATTATGTTTTAAAAATTGTATTGGTTTTCTCTGATAGCATTTCAAAAAAATCTAATTTCAGTAACAAATATATTACTTGAAACTTCTAAGAGATGTGTTTTCAAATTTTATGCTGCATTTTTCTTTATGGCAAAACAAAGAATGTAAAATTTTGCTTAAAAGGGATTATAAACATAAATAATATAACTCCTTAGCATACCAACTAATGCCTACTACATAGGTAATGAAAGGTTAGTATTATGGACAAATCTTTGACTTTGGATATAGTACTTGAAGGAAAATAATCCCCATCACCCTTGTAAAGAATTTTAGTGGCTGTCTTTCTGTCTGGGCTGTTACTTTATGGGAGTGGGTGTAGGAGTTGGAAAATAGAGGTTGTCATAGAATACTTCCATGTCCCTCCCTCTCATCTGTACATCTGCTGTCATCATATCACAGCAAAAGTAGTATATTATTTTTTAAGTTATCAGATATCATATTATATAAAAACTAGTCAGACAATATTCATTAAAAATATGAATAATAACATAAGGAGCAAAAATAATATTTAGCAGGTAAAGAATGATGAATGGCTGACAAATGATCTTCACTTAGAGTGAAGTTCATGACCATTTTACTGGAAATTTTTTCTTTTGCCAAATAATTATAAATTTATTTTTCATTTGGGTTGAAATTTTGTTCACTCTCTGATTAAAGAAATCCCAACAAATATATGAAATGCATGTTTCAATGTTCCACAGATTAGTGAACTGAAATTAGTCAATGATTAGAAGACCATGAAGAATCCCTTTAAAAGTGAACACTAGATCTTAAAGGATAAATGCTAAGAAGTTTGTGCTTGGTATTATTTTCTAAGAAGCATTTGTAACATTACTGTGTCAAGTACAAATTTTATTGGAAGAACTAATACCCAACAGAAACTACTTGAAGGAAAAAGGATTTTTCTTGACTCAACGTTTCAGAGGATCCTGTGGTCCCTTGTGCTTGGGTATGACATCATGGTTACGGAAAAATGGAAACTTGTGATGATAAAAAAAGTATAATGAATACTTTGACTTCATGTTCTCCTAGGAAATATGGAGGCAAACAGGCAGCAAAGAATGCTAATATAACTCCAAGTAACTGACTCCATATAGTGCATTCTCATTCTCTCTCTCTCTCTCTCTCTCTCTCTCTCTCTCTCTCTCTCTCTCTCTCTCTCTCTCACTCTCTCTCTCACTCTCTCTTTCTCTCCCCCCCTTAAAGATAATATTTTTATCGATTCTCTTGAATTTTCAAAACATGTACCCCATCTAGTCTGTTCATTGTTGACTCTTCTCCCTTGTGACTTCTTTCCCAGAAAAAAAATATATATGAATTTTAAAAAGTATAATTTGTGGTATTTACATATCCTCTGGAGCATGATCAAACTCTCAGTGGGCTGCCCTTAAATATAATTGAGACCTCTCCTTTCCGTATACTTACCAGAAGCCATTAATTGTAGAGATCTAAACTTAAGCATCCCTATTATGTTTTTTAAAAATTTTCTTCAGTGGCTGTCTTTCTATCTATGCTGTTATTTTATGGGAGGTGGGGGTGTTAGTTGGGGAATATAGGTTGTGACTGAAGTTCTCCATGCCCCTCCTTCTCAACTGCACATATGTAGTCATCCATATCACAGTAAAAGTAGCTAGCCTCCTTGACCTTCACAGTGAGTGCAAGTATGAATCATGGGACTTTACATAGTTTCTGAGATCAGCACAGATCAGGAACATGATTCCCAGAAGCTGTAGGACCATGAACTTAGACAAGGCCATTGGAGGCAATTCACACCACAGACATCAACATGGCCTTGAATCAGTGTGACCCCTGTCAGGAGAACAACTCACAAACATTGCCATGGTTTCAGGAAGAAGCACAGAGCATGAATATATGCATGAATTTCTGTGGTAATATAGACTATGGGTATCAACACAGAACCCCCTAGCTATAGTAGGACCATGGACTCAGACAAGGCTCCCAGAGGGAGCTCAAACCAAGGACATTACCATAGCCTTAGGTAACAGTGCAGGCCACTCAGATAGGAATGACCCTCAGAAGCCAAGAGGCCAACAGACATCAACATGAAATCAGAGTTCAGTGCACACTATGGACAACTAGACTTCTAAGTTTCTACTAGCTACCAAAAATTAGTGAGTAGTGACACCATATAAGGAGGGATAATGTAATAAATTTGCCTGTGAAGGACGTTTACTATTCATTATAAAATAGTGACATTTACTATTTAGTTAATTTGATTTTTAATTATTTTAATGTTAAATATACATGATATTACAAAATATATATTTCATTGTTTTCAAACCCCATTGAACCATTTTTTCCTACATGTAGACAAACGTATACCAATTCTGAAGTGTTAACAATAATGCCTAGAATGTCCACTCTTAAGTACTCTGACTAGACAAAAATAGCAATAAATATTAAATTTATTTCATGTTTTAACTCTGAAAGTAAGATTCCTAGAATAATTTCTCCCTCATGATATATTTTTCTTTGCATAAGGAAGTAATAGAATGGATGAAATTTAATTTATGTTAAACAATGGTTATTCTATAAGTTATTTAGAGATACATATGAAGTTCTATTTAACAGCATAAAGGAACTAATTTTAGAAAAATTTCATTTGAAAACATACTTTTATACCAATATTCTAAGTTAAAGGAATTTTTGTAAACTAACTTTCTTTCTTTCTTTCTTTCTTTCTTTCTTTCTTTCTTTCTTTCTTTCTTTCTTTCTTTCTTTCTTTCTTTTTCTTTTTTTTATTGGATGTATTCTTTGTTTACATTTCAAATGTTATCCCCTTTCCTGGTTCCCCCCATCCCAGAAAACCCCTATCCCATCCTCCCTCCCCCTGCTTCTATGAGGATGTTCCTCTACCCATCCCACTCCCACCTCCCTGCCCTTGATTCCCCTTTGCTGGGGCATCTATCCAGCCTTCATAGGACCAAGGACCTCTCTTCCCATTGATGCCTGACAAGGCAATACTCTGCTACAAAGGTAGCTGGAGCCACGTATACCACGTGGTTGATGACTTAATCCCTGGGAACTCTGGGGGTTCTGGTTGGTTGAAATTGTTGTTCTTCCTATGATGTTGCAAACCCCTTCAGCTTCTTTAGTCCTTTCTCTAACTCCTCCATTGGGGACCCAATGCTCAGTCCAATGGTTGGCTACAAGCATCTGCCTCTGTATTTGTAAGGCTCTGGCAGAACCTCTTAGGAGACAGCCATACCAGGTTCCTTTAGGCAAGAATTTCTTGGCATCCACAGTTGTGTTGGGATTTGATGACTATTTATGGGATGAGTCCCCAGGTAGGAGAGTCTCAGGATGGCCTTTCCTTCAGGCTCTGCTCCACACTTTATCTCCATATTTGCTCCTGTGAGTATTTTCTTCCCCTTCTCAGAGGAACTGAAGCACCCACATTTTGGTCTTCATTTATCTTGAGCTTCAGTTGGTTTGTGAATTGTATCTTACATATTTACACTCCAGATTTTATTCCCCTCCCGGTCCACCTTCTGACTGTTCCATATCCCATACCTCCTCCCTGTTCCTTGTTCCCAGAGGATGTCCCCATCCCCACCCTACCTGACCTCTGAACTTTCTGGGGCCTCCAGTCTCTTGAGGGTTAGATGCATCTTCTGTGACTGAACACAGACCCAGCAGTCCTCTGCTGTATATGTGTTTGGGGCCTCATATCAGCTGGTGTATGCTGCCTGGTTGGTGGTCCAATGTCTGAGAGAGCTCAGGAGTCCAGGTTACTGGAGACTGCTGGTCTTCCTACAGGGTCACCCTCCTCCTCAGTTTCTTCCTCCTTTCCCTAATTCAACAATAGGGGATACCAGATTCTATCCACTGGTTAGGTGTAAATATCTGCATCTGACTCTTTCAGCTGCTTGTTGGGTCTTTTGGAGGGCAGTCATGATAGGTCCCTTTTTGTGAGCATTTCATAGCCTCAGTAATAGTGTCAGGCCTTGGGTTCTCTCATTGACCTGGATCCCATGTTGGGTCAGTTGCTGAACCTTCTTTTCCGGGTTCCTCTCAATTCCATCCCTACACTTCTTTCAGACAGGAATAATTATGGGTCAGAGTTTTGACTGTGGGATGGCAACCCCCTCCCTCCTTTGATGCCTGGGCTTTCTGCTGGAGGTGGACTCTATAAGTTCCCTCTCTCTACTATAAGACATTTAATCTAAGAGTCCTCAGAGTCCCAGGTCTATGGTACATTTTGGAGGGTCGCCCCAATCTCTGTCTCCTTAAGTTGCCTGTTTCCATTCTTTCTGCTCATCCCCAGGGCTTCAGTCCTTTTCCCTCACCCAGTACCAGATTAGGTTTCTCTCTTCCACACCATCCTGTCTCCCTTGTGATTGTTTTATTCTCTTTCCCCAGTGGGACTGAGACATCCTCACTTGGGCCCTTCAGCTTGTTGAACTTTTTGAGTTCTGTGGACTGTATCTTGGGTATTCTTTACTTTTTTCTGGCTAATATCCACTTATTAGTGAGTACATACCAAGTCCTTTTGGGTCTGAGTTACCTCACTCAGGATGAAATTTTCTAGTTCCATCCATTTGACTGCAAAATTCAGTATGTCCTCATTCTTAATAGCTATGTAGTATTCCATTGTGTAAATGAACCACATTTTTTGTATCCATTCTTCTGTCGTGGGACATCTGGGTTGTTTCCAGCTTCTGGCTATATTATACCATACTACTTGTACCATAACAATATTTCATTCATATTAATTAACCAATAACTTACACTAATGTTCTAAAGAATATTTTTACCAGAATCTTACATATTTTGACTTTTCAAAAAAAACAGTAAAATATACTTTGATATTTTCTTTTCTTTATTTTAAATCTGGAATTGATTTATAAGTTTATATATAGTTTATATTTTGCATAGTTTTATTTTGAAAAAATTACTTTTTCCAACTGGAAAATTGCAGAGAATAAGAAACAAAGAGAGAAACAAAGAAGTTACACAAATCTACCATGATGTACACACAATATAAATATTGCAATTTCTAATCTTGATTGAAAATTGTTTAATAGAGGTTTGAAATTGCTTAAGACCTCATTAATAAGCTAAAATATGTAAATACTTTTATTTTTAACAAAACAAACTTTCTTCTTCTTTTAAAAATGATGATGTTTATAATTAAGGATGTTTAGTGTATTTTACACATAATTTCTGGGTTTTCATATATTTTAGCAATCAAGTGTCAAGAAAGTTAAATATGAGATTATGCATGAATCTCTGGTGGAATAGTTTGGGGTTTTTATTGACTAAGTTTGTTATAGTGCATGTTATTATTTATCAGTTACCTATAGTATGACACAATTTTTAATTAAAATTAAAATTATATGTATTGTCCATGTATTTTTATGGCACTTATTAGACTTACTTGTGTTAGAAAGCTGTTTAGTAAATATACCACATCTTCTGAATCCATTCCTCCGTTGAGGGACATCTGGGTTCTTTCCAGCTTCTGGCTATTATAAATAAGGCTGCTATGAATATAGTGGAGCATGTGTCCTTATTGCATGCAGGTAAAGTCTCTGGGTATATTTACACAATGGAATACTACTCTGCAATTAAAAACAATGAATTCAAGAAATTCCTAGGCAAATGGTCAGAACTTGAAAATATCATCCTTAGTGAGGTAACCCAATCACAAAAGAACACACATGGTATGCAGTCACTGATAAGGGGATATTGACCCAGAATCTCGGAATACCCTAGACACAATCCGCATATCAATAGATTTCTAAAAAGATGGAAGGAGAGACCCCTGGTCCTGGAAAGACTGGATGTAGGGGAACGCCAGGACAGAGTAACGAGAGGGGGTTGAATGGAGAAAAGAGGGAGGGAAGGGGGCTTATGGGACTTTCGGGGAGGGAGGAAACGGGAAAGGGGAAGTGATTTGGAATGTAAATTAAAAAAATAAAAAAAAAGAAAGCTGTTTAGTAAATAATTTATAATTTTCTAGCAGCAAAAATAAAAATCTTTGAAATTAAACATAAGAAAGTCTACGTCCCTGATCAAAAAAAAAAAAAATCCAAAAGTCTTAAGCTTTATTAGGATGTACTTTTCTTTTCAGTTTCTTACCTTTAATTTCCAAATACTTAGTGTTCCTTGAACACTTCTCTAAGAAATCTTCTTCATCATATTTAAGTGAACCAGATTTTCATAAGAAATAATAATATTTATTATTAAGTACTTTGAAATATGTACTAACCAACATAAGAGCACTAATATTATATGTTTAGTTATTTGTTTATACACATTTTGTACATATCAAAGTATAAAACAGAATGTATCACAATGGAATATAAACACACTGATAATTGAAAGAATATTAAGATCAGCTGTATTCAATACATGCTGGTTAAATAAATGGTTCAATTACCATTGTCTTTCTCTTTATTTACTTTTTAAAATAAAGTTTCTTAAGCCATGATCACAGTGCTGATTTGTAATAAATCTCACATGTTTATTGAACTGTAATTAAAATATCATGTTTTTAGAGTGACAAATTTTTAATGTCTTCAAGAGAAACATTGTTTAACCAAAAGCATGTATGTTGAAATTTCTGATTGAGACACTCATTATTTCAACACTAAAATTTTCATAGGAATGAAAGATGGATGAGATGTGATAAAGCAAATACTTTCATAATACTATGGGGTTTTGCCTTGTTTTGTACTATGTTTGACAAACTGTGACATCTGTCTGAAATTTGTCAACTTGATGGATGGGAAACATAAATCACATTATCTAATGTCAACATTCCTCTCGGAACAATACTTTAGCATACATTCAGTCTTCTGTTCTGAACATGACTCTTGAGGGACAAAGGGAAACCTGTAACGTTCGCCAGGATCTTAATTTATTTTTTAAACCACTTTTGACTTAGAAACCAGAACTTTTAAATTAAACACTCATGACATATTGAAATTATCCCAATGAGTTTAATAGCCATTACTATGATACTGAATGTTAACTACAAATTCTATTTGAATGTTCTTTATCCATAAAGGTATTATAACAGACTTATACTCAGAGGTTCCTAAGAATTCATGAAAAGTTTGTTATTTTAACAAAATTTAATTCTTTCATATTTACAAAACCTTTATGAACTTGTATTATGGTTGTGGATCCATTTTAGAGACAAAGGCTTATTATGCCTCTGTAAAGCACTGTACAGCATTACAAAAGCTATCACCTCTATCAAGCATGACTTCTGATGATCATGTATTGTTTAATCAGTAAGTCAGGATTATGCCAGCATTTGTGAGTATATTAAAAGTTGTCATAAAGTATGTTTTGCATTGTTCTTCAGGTTGGTCTAATCTTCATGGACATGGGAAGCAGAGTTGTACTTCTTTAGACATTTTTTTTCATTCCTACCATGCAGAATTATATCTTTAGCAAGAATGAAGGGTTTGCATTATATCTGAACTCTTCTTCACTCTTCAGATGAACATGGACTTGGGCATGTCTGTCTGTTGTAGTTCAGGACTTTCCAGATCTATCTGAATCTATAGGAGTTAGTAGAATCAGAATGCTATTCTTGCACTAGGTCTTCTCACCATCCTAATGTGACGCCTTCACAAACTATTGTCTGTGCAGAACTGTGTCTAAAAGGAGTCAGTGACCTTGGCGACTTTAGCAGCTAAAATAGATCTATATTATTCCTGTGCACCAACATTTTATCAGCAGTTCTTCATTCTTTTTTAATAATAAACTGTAGCATTGGGCTTCCAGAAAAAGAGAATTCAGAAAAGTTATTTAACCTTTGTGTACATCAAGTTCCTTACTATCAAAGTCAATGAATACATAGAATGCAATTCACATAGCATTCGTAGAAACCAGATTAGAAAGTTTAAACAAGAGATAGTGCAGTGACGTAGTGCCATGTACTATTTGGACAATCAAGAAGATTTGATGAATAAATGAAGAAAGCATGTATCCATAGAATTTTACTTATCAAAATTCTTCTTAATCTTTAATACCAAGTCATTTTATATTTATTGGATGAATATAAATTGCTAATATTTTAGTATGTGAAAATTGATATCATTTTTACTTCATACAGAAAAATCAACTTAACTCTCATCATCCAAACAAATAACTCTCTTATCTACTATTTTATTTCTATTGCTTTTATGTCTACTGGTAAATGTGCCACATGCTCCTCTCATTATTGTTCTAGCTAGGAGAAACCAACTTCAGTTCTCCTAGTGTAAAATGGAGTTATACAATAGTTTAAACCATAACACGATGAATAGATCCACAACAAACCTTAGTTTAAGCAGCAGGACATTTTTCATTGCTAATATTTCTATTCTTTATTTTGTTTGTTCACATTAAGTCGTCAGGTTTAAACTGAATTTTCTAAAAAGCAACAACAACAAAAACAAGTCTACTCCATATAGTTCTCTGAGGTTTTAGAGTATTCTGTTTAGTCATTCAGGCAGAGAGAACTTGGTAGTATGAAAATAAGATGATGACATTAAAAAATTTAAAATTGCACTCTCTCATATCTTATAGATCTTGAGCATTTGATAAGTTTGTATAATAATTTAAATTTTATATTTAACTTGTCTATACCTATAATCTCATTCGAGTAAAATTATAATCTTATTATTAAATTGCACAATCTGGCAAGTAACTGGAAAATAAAATGTAGCTTATAGTCAAATAAGGCACTTAAGATTAATACGACTTTATTTTTACATGATAGATTTTTAAAATTTCTTATCACTATGTACCTCTGAAATTACCATGTAAAAAGTTTATAAACGATTGATAATGAGTTATTTATGTCTGTAAATGCTGTTTTCGGGCAATTATATTTCTCAATGCTTTATCTTAGAAATATAAATAGTGACCTTCTCTCTGGAGGGGTACAGCTAAGAGCACACTGGGCATATGATCAGTGGAGCAGCAGGGACAGGAGTCAGGAGTCTTCCATTCCAGCCTCCTTTGCAGCAGGGAACCAGGCAGCTCCATAGCCTTCTGTGCTTAGCCCACCAGGAGAGAATGATCTCTCAGCAGCAATTTCACTTCTGAGTCTGGAGGTGAGATCTCCACCTTCTGTCTGGAGGGGTACAGCTAGGAGCGCACAAGGCATAGGATCAGTGGAGCAGCTGGGACAAGAGTCTTCCCTTCCGGCCGCCATTTGCAGCAAGGAACCAGACAGCTCCACAGCCTTCTATGCACAGACCCTGCCAGAAGAGAGTTGGTCTCCCAGGAGTACAGACACAGGTTTACAGGCCCATAGGAAGGGCAAGCTCCAGCCAGAGACAACAAGACCAACTAACACCAGAGATAACCAGATGGCAAAAGGTAAGCCCAAGGAGCCTACCAAAAGAAAAGAAAGGCTACATGGCAATATCAGAGCCCAGTTCTCCCATCACAACAAATCCTGGATACCCCAACACACTGGAAAAGCAAGAGTTGGATTTAAAATCTCTTCTCAGATTGCTGTTAGAGGACATCAAGAAGGACATAAATAACTCCCGTAAAGAAATACAGGAGAACATGGGTCAAATGGTAAAAGCCCTTTAAGAGGAAACACAAAATTCCCTGAAAGAAATACAGGAGAGCATGGGTGAACAGGTAGAGGCCCTTAAAGAGGAAACACAAAAATCCCTTAAAGAATTACAGGAGAACACAAACAAACAAGTGAAGGAACTGAACAAAACCATCCAGGATCGAAAAATGGAAGTAGAAACAATAAAGAAATCACAAAGTGAGACATCACGAGAGATAGAAAATCTTGGAAAGAATTCAGGAGTCATAGATGCAAGCATCAACAACAGAATACAAGAGATAGAAGAAAGAATCTCAGGGGCTGAAGATACCATAGAAAACATTGACTCAACGGTTAAAGAAAATGCAAAATGCAAAACGCTCCTAAGCTAAAACATCCAGGAAATCCAGGACACAATGAGTAGACCAAACCTAAGGATTATAGGTATAGAAGAGAGCCAAGATTTCCATCTTAAAGGGCCAGTAAATATCTTCAACAAAATTATAGAAGAAAACTTTCCTAACCTAAAGAAAGAGATGTCCATGAACATACAAGAAGCCTACAGAACTCCAAACAGATTGGACCAGACCAGAAAGTCCTCCCGGCACATAATAATCAAAACACCAAATGCACTAAACAAAGAAAGAATATTAAAAGCAGTAAGAGAAAAAGGTCAAGTAACCTATAAAGGCAGGCCTATCAGAATTACACCAGACTTCTCACCTGAGATGATGAAAGCCAGAAGATCCTGGGAAGATCTTATACAGACCTTAAGAGAACACAAATGCCAGCCGAAACTACTATACCCAGCAAAACTCTCAATTACCATAGATGGAGAAACCAAGATATTCCATGATAAAACCAAACTTACACAATATCCTTCCACAAGTCCAGCCCTATAAAGGATAATAAATGGGAAACGCCAACATGAGGAAGGAAACTACACCCTAGGAAAAGCACGAAAGTAATCTTTTTCCAACAAACCCAAAAGAAAGTAACCACACAAACATAAAAAGAACAGCAAAAATGACAGGAAGCAGCAATCACTATTCATTAATATCTTATAATGTCAATAGACTCAATTCCCCAACAAAAAACCATAGTCTAACAGAGATGTTTTTCATGTGGATCTTCGATTTTATCAGAAAATGTTTGTGACTCCTCTTTCAACTTAGCAATGCTTTTTGTGTTTACCATTTTGACTGTATTATTTTCCATGATAATTTTTAATTTTAACATTTTTTCTGTGTATTTCTTCGATCTTGTTGGAGATGTTTTTCATGTAGATCTCTGGTTTTGTCAGGGTTGGGGGGGAGAGGTGTTTGTAGTTCCACTTTCAATCAATTTAGGAATGTTTTTGTGCCTACCATTTTGTCGTATGATTGTCCATGATTATCTTCAATTTTAACGTTTTTCTGTATTTTTCTTCAATTTGGTCAGAAGTATTTTCCATGTGGTTCTTCAGTTTTATCAGACAGGGTCTATAATTTTACTTTGAATCAACTTAGGAACATTTTTATACCTTCCATTTTATCTGTATAATTTTCCATGTAATAGTCAGTTTTAGCATGTCTTTCTATATATTTCTTGATTTTTTTTCAGGAATATCTTCCTTGTAGATTTTCAATTTTATCAGAAAGTGTTTATAATTCCAGTTTCAAAAACTTAGGAATATTTTTATGCCTACCATTTTATCTGTATAATTTTTCCATGAAATACTCAATCTTAATGTGTTTTTTATATATTTCTTCAATTTTATCAGAGATATTTTCCATGTAAATCTTCAATTTTATCAGAAAATGTTTATAATTTCACTTTCAATCAACTTAGAAATATTTTTATGCCTACCATTTTATCTGTATAATTTTCCATGATAATCTTCAATTTTAATGTTTTTCCATATATTTTTTCAATTTTATCAGAAATATTTTCCATGTAAATCTTCAATTTTATCAGAAAATGTTTATAATTCTACTTTCAATCAACTTAGGAATATTTTTATTCCTACCAATTTATCTGTATAAATTTCTTTAATTTTATCAGAGATATTTTCCATGTAAATCTTAAATTTTATCAGAAAATGTTTTTACTTCCACTTTCAATCAATTTAGGAATATTTTTATGCCTACCATCTTATCTGTATAATTTTTCATGAAATGGTCAGTTTTAACGTGTTTTTCTATATATTTTTTGAGTTTTATCAGAAATATTTTCCTTGTAGATTTTCAATTTTATCAGAAAATTTTTATAATTCCACTTTCAATCATCTTAGGAATAATTTTATGCCTACCATGTTATATGTATAATTTTTCCATGAAATAGTCAATCTTAACATGTTTTTCTATATATTTCTTCAATTTTATCAGAGATATTTTCTATGTGTATTTACACAATGGAATACTACTCAGCAATTAAAAACAATGAATTCATGAAATTCTTAGGCAAATGGGGAACAGAGGGAGGGAAGAGGGCTTATGGGGCATTCGGGGAGGGGGGAACCGGGAAAGGGGAAATCATTTGGAATGTAAAAAGAATATAGAAAATAAAAAAATAAAATGATTAAAAAAAAAAGAAATAGAAATAGTGCAAAGGAACTACATATTGATGTGAAACTCCAAAACAGAAGATGGATTTTAGGTCACAGTGGACCACTCTCTATAATCAATTACCTATTATGCCCAGATGAATGCAGCTTTGATTTCAAAGAAGTTAAGAAATTCCCTTGTGGTCATCATTGGAATTACCAATGAGGTTACAATCTCTTACTGAATCATAAAGTTGACAATACTCTTGGATACAAAGGTAAGAAAATATATATGGATGATATGCTTAAAATTGGTCAATCTGAAAAGCTTTATTTAACCATTGATAAATAAGAATAAGTGAGGACTTAGATTTGAGATGGGGAAAGTTTACTATACAAAGGAATAAATAAATGAAGAGAGACAGAGAGTGCATTACAAATAGTAAAGAAAATCAATTGGAAATGACTAATACTATATAGAAAATAATTCAAAGGAAAAGTAATTTTAAGTGAATAAAATGTAAACAATATTATGTTTGCAGTGTAATTTCTAATTGACTGTAATAACATACTGACTGAGAAACATAAATTAAGTGAAATTATATAAGGAATTATATTATTTAAATAAATATATCAGAAAGATTAAGTTAACAAAATGCTTTTTGAAATAACTCATTTGTCAAGAGTGATGTTGGAGAAAGCTATATGATTAGCAATTTGATATGGGAAGAAAGGTTTCTAATATTGCTATTCCCCCTCACCCAGAACATTATCATCAGGGGACTGGTTGTCATAAATAGTTATCTGCCTAGACAACTTCGAGCTATATATGAAGTGCGCTCATTTAGTGTTCTAAAAGCCAGAGTCTGAGCTACAACCTAAACCAAGTTATTGGTATATTACAAATACATTTCAATGACTTTGCTTCAATTGTTTCTCAACCAATTGCATAGCCTACATGTTGTTAATGTATAATTAGAATAAAGGATATTTTTCTTTAACTTTTCTTTATTGGTGGCAAATGGGGGGAAATCAAAAAGTGCAGCTTACTACCAAACTTTTATGTGTCTATTTCTCTGTGTATGTGAATGTTCATATGCATGTATACAAATTCATACATGCACACACATATGTGCTAACATATTCTGTGTGTAGGATGGACAGTGGGCAGAGGTCTATGTCAAAAAACAATAACTATTTTCCTCATATTGTCCTGAGATAGTTACTCTGTAAAACTGGAGCTGACCTCATTAGCTAAACTGACTGGCCACTAATCCTAAGGGATCTTCCTCTTCTTACCTCTTTGCTTTGAGAATACAGGCACAAAAATGCCCCTCACATATTCTTATATTTTGAAAATAGATTTTTTTAAAAACAATGTCTTCTGATTATGGTTTGTCCTCTCCCAAGGTTTCCAATGTTTTCCTATTTCATTGTTTTTTAGATGTCAACTGGTATCCCAAAGAGAAAGCAAGAATATGCATTTGGCGGTGGGAGAAGTTTTGTGCATGATAGGACAAAACAAACAAAATGAAAAAAAAAAAAAAAGAGCCAAGGCAGGGAGCACAAGAAGCACAAAAAAGAGATGCACAAATTCACAAACACAGAAAGCCTGTAAAAACTCAAAACTAGAAAATATTATACACATAAAAACCTGCAATGCTGAAACCAAAAAGTGCTGACAAAGCATTATGACACAAAGACCCTTTCCCAAAGGCCTTTAAGTTCATTTAGTGTTAGCCAGATTTTGTTGTGCATTGTACCTGGCCTTAAAGGGGAATTATATGCTCAGTGAGACAACCTTGGAGGAAGCTATACATTTTATTTTTCATTTGAGCACAGTTATCAATTGAGGATAAATTTTGAGTTAGGGATAAGAGTTTGTGTCTATTTCTCTTAACTCTAGTACCCAGTTAATCCAAGACCGCAGGTTCTGTGTGTGTTGCCACAGATTTTGAATTCATATGTGTATCAGTCCTGCTGTGTTTATAAACATTATTTCTTTGTTTTATGTTTTTGTTTTTGTAACCACAGCATTATCTAACCCATTAGGACAACTGCTACATTTATAATCACATCTTGGATATTCTGAGCCTCTTGATATTCTGAGTCTCCATTTTCTCATCTGTAAAGTAGAAATAATAGTGCTTAGTGAAAAGCACACCTGATTGTTCTGACTTTCTTGATTGCTTGCACACCTAATTCCAGGAAATTCTTGTGCTGTCATCTATGGGCATAGTTTTCTAATGGAAACTAGCCAATAAGAGGGCATACTGACTAATGTATGGTTATTATTTCTTCAGTTCAGTTCCAGAATTGGTTCAGAGCATCTTTCTCTATAAGCATAGGTCTATGATATATCCTCTTTTTTATTAGATATTTGCTTTATTTACATTTCAAATAGCATCACCTTTCCAGGTTATCCCTCTGAAAACCCCTTATCCTATTCCCACTTCCCCCTGTTCATCCCTCCCCAAATTTTCTGACATGCATTTCCCTATTCTGGGGAATCGAGCCTTCACAGGACCAATGGCCTCTCCTCTCATTGATGTCTGAAATGGTCATCTTCTGCTACATACGCTGCTGGAGCCATGGGACTCTCCATATGTACTCTTTGGATGGTGATTTAGACCCTGGGAGCTCTGGGGGTACTGGTTGGTACATATTATTGTTCCTCCTACAGGGCTGCAAACCTCTTCAGCTCATTGGGTCCTTTCTCTAGCTGTTCCACTGGGGACACAATGCTCATTCTATTGGTTGGCTGTGAGTCATGGATATTTTAATCTACTTTCCAATAAGGATCAAAGTATCCACGTTGGTCTTCCTTCTTCTTGAGCTTCATGTGGTCTGTGAGTTGTATCTAGAGTATTCTGAGCTTCTGGGCTAATATCCACTTATCAGTGAGTGCATAACATGTGTGTTCTTTTGTGATTGGGATACCTCACTGAGGATGATATTTGCCTAAAAATTTTATGAATTCATTGTTTAATGGCTGAATAGTACTCCATTGTGTATTTATACCATTTTCTGTATCTATTCTTCTCTTGAAGGACATCTGGGTTCTTTCAGCTTCTGGCTATTATAAAGTATTATAAATAGCTGCGATGAGCATAGTAGAGCATGTGTCCTTATTACATGCTGGAGCGTCTTCTGGGTATATGCCCAGGAGTGGTATAGCTGGATCCTCAGGTAGTGCTATGTCCAATTTTCTGAGGAACTGCCAAACTGAAAGAATAAAACTTCAAATTGTAATTGGTTATCACAGCAATCATGGAAACTTGCATGTATATTACCCCCAGCTCTGGTTAGTGGATTTTCCTCTTTAGAGTACTTATGTGCATTGATATAGGAAGTGCTGATATCTGGAAAACGTGGATTCCATGATCGTGAAATAGCAGAAGGAATGGGCATTAAACATGGTATGCACTCACTGATAAGTGGATATTAGCCCAGAATACCCAAGATACAATTCATAGACCATATGAAGCTCAAGAAGAAGGAAGACCAAAGTGTAGATACTTTGGTTCTTATTAGAAGGGGAAACAAAATCCCCTTGGGAGGAGATACAAATTGTGGAGCAGAGACTGAAGGAAAGACCATCCAGAGACTGCCCCACCTGGGAATCCACACCATATGCAGTTACCAAACCCAGAACCTATTGTGGATGCAAACAAGTGCTTGCTGTCAGGAGCCTGATATAGTCGTCTCCTGTGAGGCTTTGCCAGTGCCTGACAAATATAGAAGTTGGCTCACAGCCAACCACTGGACAGAGCACAAGGTCTCCAATGGAGGAGCTGGAGAAAAGACCTGAGGAGCTGGAGAAAAGACCCAAGGAGCTGAAAGGGTTTGCAGTCCCATAGGAGGAACAATAATATGAACCAACCAGTACTCCCAGAGCTCCTAGGGACTAAATCACCATCCAAAGAGTACACATGGAGGGACCCATGGCTTCAGCAGCATATGTAGCAGAGGATTGCCTTGCTGGACATCAATGAGAGGAGAGACCCTTGATCCTGTGAAGTGTCAGTGCCTCAGTGTAGGAGAATGCCAGGACAGGGAAATGGGAGTGGGTGGGTTGGTGAGCAGGGGGCGGGGAGATGGGATAGGGGATTTTCAGAGGGGAATTGAGGGAAGGGGATAACATTTGAAATGTAGATAAAGTATCTAATAAAAAAGAGTAAACATCAACAACCATGGCTCAAAGAAAACAAAAACAAAAATAAAAACAAAATTTATTTCTTTGATGTTTTCCCTATCTTGTGTCCCTTAAACTCTTTCTATCTCTTCTATAACAGGGTTCCTTGATTTGTGAGGCCCCTGTAGGATTTGATGGAGACAACCTACTTAGGACTGATCCTTTCTTGTACTTTTTGTCTAGTCGTGAGTAACTGTTTGTTGTTTCCCTATCTATAACAGGAGAAAGTTTCTCTGATGATAGCGAGGCACTAATCTAATGTGTATATTATATTGTCACTAGGAGTCATTTTATTGTTAAGTATTTGGTTTTCTCCAAGGTCTCAGGTTCTTAGCCACCTGGGTAGTGTTATAGTTTTTACTTCATGGAGTGGACATTAAATCCAGTCAGATATTGGTTGGTTATTCCCAGAAACTTAGTGCAACTACTTTTATGAGCACAATTGCATATAAGTCACCATTACAAATTGAAGACTTTTTAGCTTTTATCCTTTTTAGCTTGGATAAAGACTTTGTTTCTATCTCCTTTGGTAGTATGCAGCTTATATTCCAGTACAACAAAGAATAGTCAGTAGGAGCAAAGATTTTATGTAGTTACCAGCTCAAATTCCCTATGCACTACTCTACCCAGCAAAACTCTCAATCACCATAGATGGAGAGTCCAAGATATTCCATGATAAAACCAAATTTTTACAATATCTTTCCACAAACCCAGCCCTGCAAAGGATAATAGGTGGAAACCACCAATACAAGGAGAGAAACAACATCCTAGAAAAAATGAGATAGTAACCTTCTTGCATCAAATCCGAAAGTAGATAACCACTCAAACATAAAGATAGCGTCAAGAATAGCAGATGGCAATAATCATTATTTCTTAATCTCTCTTAATATCAATGGTCTCAATTCCCCAATAAAAAGACATAGACTAACAGACTGCATACGTAAACAGGACCCAGCATTTTGCTGCATGCAGGAAATGCACCTCAGTGTCAAAGACAAACACTACCTCAGAGTAAAAGGCTGGAAAACAATTTTACAAGCAAATGGTCCCAAGAAACGAGACAGTGTAGCCATCCTAATATCAGATAAAACTGACTTCCAACCTAAAGTCATCAAAAAAGACACAGAAGGACACTACATACTGATCAAGGGAAAAATCCACCAAGAAGAACTCTCAATTCTGAATATATATGCTCCAAATGCAAGGGCACCCTCATTCGTAAAAGAAACTTTACTAAAGCTCAAAGCACATATTGCACCTCACACAATAATATTGGGTGACTTTAACACCCTGCTCTCTGAAATGGATCGTTCAGGAGAGCAGAAACTAAACAGGGACACAGTGAATTTAATTGAAGCCTTGGACCAACTGGAACTAACAGATTTATATAGAACATTTCATCCTAGAGCTAAAGAATACACCTTCTTCTCAGCACCTCATGTTACCTTCTCTAAAATCGACCATATAATTGGTCACAAATCAGACCTCAACAGATATAAGAAGATAGAACTAATCCCATGCCTCCTATCAGATCACTATGGAATAAAGGTGGTCTTCAATGGCAACAAAAACAACAGAAAACCCACATACACATGGAGGCTGAACAATGCTCTACTCAATGATAACTTGGTCAAGGTGGAAATAAAGAAAGAAATCAAAGACTTTTTGAAATTTAATGAAAATGAAGGCACAACATACCCTAATTTATGGGACACAATGAAAGCAGTGCTAAGAGGAAAATTCATAGCACTGATTGCCGCCAAAAAGAAATGGGAGACAGCATACACTAGCAGATTAATGGCACACCTGAAAGCCCTGGAACAAAAAGAAGCAAATACATCAAAGAGGAGTAGAAGGCAGGAAGGAAATCATCAAACTCAGGGCTGAAATCAATCAAGTAGAAACAAATAAAACCATACAAAGAATCAACAAAACAAGGAGTTGGTTCTTTGAGGAAATCAACAAGATAGATAAGCCCTTAGCCAGACTAACCAGAGGGCACAGAGACAGTATCCAAATTAATAAAATCAGAAACGAATAGGGAGAGATAACAACAGAAACTGAGGAAATTCAAAAAATCATCACATCCTACTACAAAAGCCTGTATTCAACACAACTAGAAAATCTCGAGGAAATGGACAATTTCCTTGACAGATACCAAATACCAAAATTAAATCAGGATCAAATAGACCATCTAAACCGTCCTATAACTGCTGAAGAAATAGAAGTCATCATTGGAAGTCTTCCAACCAAAAAAAGCACAGGTCCAGATGGTTTTAGTGCAGAATTCTATCAGACATTCAGAGAAGACCTAACACCAATACTCTTCAAACTGTTCCACAAAATAGAAACAGAAGGAACACTACCCAACTCATTCTATGAAGCCACAATTACGCTAATACCAAAAGCACACAAAGATCCGACAAAGAAAGAGAATCTCAGGCCAATCTCTCTTATGAATATCGATGCAAAAATACTCAATAAAATTCTTGCCAACCGAATCCAAGAACACATCAAAACGATCATTCACCACGATCAAGAAGGCTTCATCACAGGGATGCAGGGATGGTTGAATATAAGGAAATCCATCAGTGTAATTCACTATATAAACAATCTCAAAGAAAAAAACCACATGGTCATCTCATTAGATGCTGAGAAAGTATTTGACAAAATTCAGCATCTTTTCATGCTAAAGGTCTTGGAAAGATCAGGAATTCGAGGCCCATATCTAAACATAGTAAAAGCAATTTACAGCAAACTGGTAGCCAACATCAATCTGAATGGAGAGAAACTTGAAGCAATCCCACTGAAATCATGGACTAGACAAGGCTGCCCTCTCTCTCCATATCTTTTCAATATAGTACTTGAAGTTCTAGCTAGAGCAATTAGACAACAAAAGGAGGTCAAAGGGATACAAATTGGAAAGGAAGAAGTCAAACTATCACTATTTGCAGACGATATGGTAGTATACTTAAGCGACCCAAAGAACTCCACCAGAGAAATCCTACAGCTGATAACTTCAGCAAAATGGCTGGATATAAAATCAACTCAAGCTAGTCAGTAGCCTTCCTATACTCAAAGGATAAGCAGGCTGGGAAAGAAGTAAGAGAAATGATACCCTTCACGATAGCCACAAACCATATTAAGTATCTTGGTGTGACTCTAACCAAACAAGTAAAAGATCTGTATGACAAGAACTTCAAGTCACTGAAGAAAGAAATTGAAGAAGACCTCAGAAGATGGAAAAATTTGACATGGTCATGGATTGGCAGGATTAATATAGTAAAAATGACCATCTTGCCAAAAGCAATATACAGAATCAATGCAATCCCCATGAAAATCCCAACTCAATTCTTCATAGAGCTAGAAAGAGCAATTCAAAAATTCATCTGGAATAACAGAAAACCCAGCATAGCTAAAACTATTCTTAAGAGTAAAAGAACCTCTGGGGTAATCAGTATCCTGGACCTCAAGCTGTACTACAGAGCAATAGTGTTAAAATCCGCGTGGTATTGGTACAGCGACAGGCATGTAGATCAATGGAACAGAATTGAAGACCCAGAAATTAATCCACACTCCTATGGTCACTTGATCTTTGACAAAGGAGCTAAAACCATCCAGTCGAAAAAAGATAGACTTTTCAACAAATGGTGCTGGCTCAACTGGAGGTCAACATGCAGAAGAATGCAAATTGACCCATTCTTATCTCCTTGCACTAAGCTCAATTCCAAGTGGATCAAGGACCTCCACATAAAACCAGACACACTGATACTAATAGAAAGGAAACTAGGGAAGAACCTTGAACTTATGGGCACAGGGGAGAATTTCCTGAATAGAACTCCAATAGCTTATACTTTAAGATCAAGAATTGACAAATGGGACCTCATTAAATTACAAAGTTTTTGCAAGGCAAAAGACACTGTCAAAAAGACAAAGCAGCAACCAACTAACTGGGAAATGATCTTTACCAACCCTACATCCGACAGAGGGCTAATATCCAACATATACAAAGAACTCAAGAAGTTAAACTCCAGAGAGGCAAGCAACCCTATTAAAAATGGGGTACAGAGCTAAACAAATAGTTCTCACCTGAAGAATATCTAATGGCTGAGAAGTACCTAAAGAGATGTTCATCATCCTTAGTCATTAGGGAAATGCAAATCAAAACAACCCTGAGATTCTGTCTCACACCAGTCAGAATGGCTAAGATCAAAAACACAGGAGACAGCAGTTGTTGGCGAGGATGTGGAGAAAGAGGAACACTCCTCCACTGCTGGTGGGATTGCAAGCTGGTACAACCACTCTGGAAAGCAGTCTGGTGGTTCCTCAGAAAACTGGGCATGACACTCCAGGAGGATCCGGCTATACCACTCCTGGGCGTATACCCAGAGGCTTTACCTGCATGCAATAAGGACACATGCTCCACTATGTTCATAGCAGCCTTATTTATAATAGCCAGAAGCTGGAAAGAACCCAGATCTCCCTCAACAGAGGAATGGATTCAGAAGATGTGGTATATTTACACAATGGAATACTACTCTGCAATTAAAAACAATCAATTCACAAAATTCTTAGGCAAATGGTCAGAACTTGAAAATATCATCCTTAGTGAGGTAACCCAATCACAAAAGAACATACATGGTATGCAGTCACTGATAAGGGGATATTAACTCAGAATCTTGGAATACCCAAGACACAATTCACATATCAATAGATTTCCAAGAAGATGGAAGGAGAGACCCCTGGTCCTGGAAAGACTAGATGTAGGGGAATGCCTGGACAGAGAAGCGAGAGGGGGTTGAATGGGGAAAAAAGGGAGGGAAGGAGGCTTATGGGACTTTCAGGGAGGGAGGACAAGGGAAAGGGGAAATGAGTTAGAGTGTAAATAAAAAAAAACGTAGAAAATAAAATAAAATTTAAAAAAAAAAGAATGTTGACATCTGTTTGTATACAGCAACAAATAGTCTTGGCAAAAGCCTAGGTTGTTTGGGGATGTACACAGGGCCTCTATAATGTAACATTCCTAGAACTGGAGACTTCACTAGATGATGAGAGATGTCTAACTGGGATCCCTTTTCCCCTCTTTTTGGGCATTGTATTTAGATAACCTTCATATATTTATGTTGTTGAGGAAGTTTCTTGTATACAACCCCACACCAGACCTTGGGTTTGGCTGTCACTTCCATGTTCTGTCCATTATCATCCTCTGTCTCATGCTCTTCATTTAAGTTCCAGTCCCCTACTCATTCATCCATAATAATCTCTTCTATTTCCCCTTCCTAGGATGAATCGCCTATTCCCCTTAATATGGCTAACCCATATGTTTATATGGATTGCAGCCTGTTTATTGAAAACTTAATAGCTAACATCCACATACAAGAAAATAAGTAACATTTTGTCTTTTTTGTGTCTGAGGTGCTCACTCAGGACGCTTTCTTTTTAAATCATCCATTGCCTGCTAATTTCATGACTTCATTTTTATAACAGCTGAGTAATAATCCAATGTGAAAATTGCCATGTTTCTATATCCAATCATCTGTTGATGGACATCTGCTTTGTTTCCAATTGCTGGCTATTATGAATAGAGTTGAATCTTAAGGTACAACTATTTTTACTTTATTGAGGAACCACACACTGATTTCCATATTGAATGCACATGCTTCTACTCCCACAAGCAATGCATGTGTGGTGGGGGTGAAAACATACACAGACATCCTTAATCTGTATTCTCGACAGTGTTTTTTTAGTTTTAATTAATCTTGGCCACACTGACTGGTGTAAGAGAAAATCTCAAAATGATTTTGATTTTGATTTTGATTTCCATACGACTAAGGATGTTGAATGTTTCTTTAAGCACTTCTTAACTATATGTGTTTCTTCTTTTGAGAATAGTTTGTTAGAACTGTACTCCAAGTATAATTGGATTATTTTTGAAATAAATTTTTGTGTTCTTTTTATGTTAAATATTAGCTCTACATTAGATGTGTAGTTGTTAAAAATCTTTTCCTATTCTGTAGTCCATGGAATTTTCTAGTTGATAGTACTCTGTTTAGAAAATCTTTTCCTGTGTAAATGAGATCAATACTATCCACCACTGTCTCTTCTATGAGGTTGTAACTGCCCTTGCTTGTGTTGGAGTCTTTGATCCATTTTCGAGTCAAGTTTTGTACAGGGTGATAAGTTTGAACAGAACTATTGATAAAGATGTCGTCCCTTTTCTAGTGTATACTTCTGGCTTCTTTATAAAAATCAGATGTCCATATGTCTATGGATTGAAGTCTGAGTCTTAAATTTGATTCTATTGATCAAAATGTATAATTTTATATTAATAACCTGATGCTTTTTTTTTACTATAGATCGACAGTACTCTTTGAGATCAGAAATGATGATATTTCCTGTAGTTCTTATTCAGGAGAGTTTTAGTTATTCTGGGATTTTTTGTATTTCCATATCCATATGAAGCTGGAAATGGCCCTTTAAGGTTTTGTGAAGTATTGTTTTGGAATTTTGAAGGGAATTGCATTGAAAATGTAGTTGGCTTTTTTGTGATAGCTATTTTTAGTATATTAATTCCACCAATCCATGATCCTGGGGAACTTTTCTATCTTTTATTATCATCTTTAATTTCTTCAATGTACTCAATTTTTTATGACGAAGTCTTTTATTTGCTTGGTTATATTTTTCCCCAAGATAATGTGAAATATTAAAAGGTCCATTATGTTCATAGCAGCCTTATTTATAATAGCCAGAATCTGGAAAGAACCCAGATGTCAGTCAACAGAGGAATGGATACAGAAAAATGTGGTACATTTACACAATAGAGTACTACTCAGCTATTAAAAACAATGATTTCATGAAATTCTTAGGCAAATGGATGGAACTAGAAAATATCATCCTGAGTGAGGTAACCCAATTACAAAAGAATACACATGGTATGCACTCACTGATAAGTGAATATTAGCCCAAAGCACAGAATACCCAAGATACAATTCACAGACCACATGAAGCTCAAAAAGAAGGAAGACCAAAGTGTGGGTGCTGAGGACCTTCTTAGGAAGGGGAATGAAATAATCACAGGTGCAAAGTGTAAAGCAGAGACTGAAGGAAAGGCCATCCAGAGACTGCCCCACCTGGGGATCCACCCCATATACAGTCACCAAACCCAGACACTATTGTGGATACCAACAAGCGCTTGCTGTAAGGAGCCTGATATATCTGTCTCCTGAAAGGCTCTGCCAGAGCCTGAAAAATACAGAGGTGGATGCTCTCATTCAACCACTGCACTGAGCCTGGGGTACCCAATGCAGAGTTAAAGAAAGGACTGAAGGAGCTGAAGGGGTTTGCAACCCCATAGGAAGAAAAACAGTATCAACCAACCAGCCACCCCAGAGCTGGCAGGTACTAAGATATCAACTAAAGAGTACACATGGAGGGACCTCTGTTCCTGCCTTGATGATAATGGACTGAACCTCTGAACCTGTAAGCCAGTCCCAATTAAATGTTGTCTTTATAAGAGTTTCCTTGACCTGGCAGTGGTGACACATGCCTTTAATCTCAGCACTTGCCAGGCAGAGGCAAGCTGATTTCTGAGTTCGAGGCCAGTCTGGTCTACAGAGTGAGTTCCAAGACAGTCAGGACTATACAGAGAAACCCTGTCTCGTTAAAACAAACAAACAAACAAACAAACAAACAAAAAACAAAAAAGAGTTTCCTTGGTCATGTGTCTGTTCATAGCAGTGAAACCTTCAGACAGTGCCTGAACACAGTTAACCAACCAAAAAGCAAAACATAGATTAAAAAAATTGTTGAAAACCCCAAGGTTCCCGAGCTCCCTTGCTGTCCGTGTATGTGCCTTATCTGGCCTCCACCACTGCATTTCTTGTGGTTGTGTTGTTAATGGTGAAGTCAAGTGCCTTCAATGCTAAAGGTTCTGAAATCTTTCTTAAAACTGATTTTATGTCCTATGCAAGTGTTTTAACAACCTGCATAACCAGTACTTTGCAAAACTTGTTTCCGCTTAAATTGTATATAGTGTTTTTTAAAGAAATATATAGTATTTTAATTTAGGTACCTGCAAACTTAAATTCACTGTGTGCAACATTGTTAAGTGATACTTTTCTCTTTTGAATACTATCACAGTTATGCAGAGATTTTTCACTTGTTCTATTTTTCTACTGTTACTGAGAAGCATGTAACACTGACTTTACCCTACATATAGTTGGCATCTCAAATAAATGACTTGTATTGAAAAAAAGTTTATCTTAAGTTACAGTTCTAGTCAAAAAAGAGACTAACTATATCGCAAAGTTATTTGTAAACAAATTTTAAGTCTGAGTCTTATTTCTGGGGAATGGAGCAACAAAAAAGGAACAAACAAACAAACAAATAAAAATCTTCGGACTTAACTACAGCAGTCTTATACAATTCAAAGAGCTTACAGATATCAACTAAACTGGGTTTACTTATAATTAACCCATTTACATAATAAAGGTTATGTAAAACTTTAAATGATAAACTTTTTATTCGTCTCAAAATATGTGGGGCACAATTTGATGGCAATGAGATATGTATTTGAATTTTGTATCATGTGAGCGTTTAACTTCTGTTGACTCTAGTAGTTAAAATTAAGCGCAGTAATGATGGCACAAGGTAAGTACACACAGCTCCTTTTAAACTAGATAATTACTTCCACTCTGTGAGCTGCATTTTATTTGTATATTCCCTGACCTATCATTGTGATTTTCTATTCCACTTGGTTTCTTTTACTAAAGTGCATTATAGCTCCTCTATGGTTGTATGGCTTCGCAAAGGTTCAATAATTAAATTATTATGAGCAGAATCATTGATGGAGTAGAAGCATACAGAGCAAAGATACAAAATCAAAGAAGAAGACACTGATACAATATAGCATAGGTTCAGAAGGGATGCCAGTCCGTTTTGAAATAGCTCAATATCTTGAAGGCATGCTGGACTCTCTTGATATTGGCTGACCTTGCTATGGGAAGTCTTGACTCCTCAATTTCTTTCTAAATTGTGAGCAAATATCTTTCTCACCTGCTGCAAGCATTCAGGGATAAAATAAGCTGTCCCATCCATTGATTCTTTCTATTAGGTTTTTGTTTGCTTCATTTGTCACTTAGATGCAACATATCAGTCAGCATTGCAACTTTGGGAATGTACAACCAACATTTTGTCCTGTAGGTTCAATAGATGGATGGACAGATGAGCAGGAAAGTAAGCAGAAGAAATTCATATCTAATTTCTATTCATTTCCTTAATATAAAATATAAATAATATATTCATATTTAGATTAATATGGCATCTATAAATGGGAAAAGTTAATAAAAATATAAAGTGATGACATTTTCCTGATTTAAATCTACCCCCATAAGTGTTGTGTCTCACAGGTTGAAACCACTGCTTTAGGGGAAAAATACAGCCTTCCACTGTACTTTGGCAGATATCAGTACCTCACAAAACTGAAATCTATGAATTTTTCAAGTTGTTTCATTGTATAAATAGATATTTTTCCTTAGAACCTAATTGAAAGCTTCTCATTGGAATAAATTTAGATAGAGTTTCAGTTAGGAATATTAGATATTATTCCAAGTAAAATTGACTGAGAACACCAACTATGACAACTTTAAGACATGGATTGACAGCACATATTTTTATCATTTAAAATCATGCTATTGAATAACTTTTACATTTACTTTCTCACAAACATATTACTTCATTGAACGAGTGTTCTTTGGAATTAAAAGTATTAGAGATCACTATTGGCAGAAAGACTCCTGTTCCATTAAAGTGATTCAATGGACTAATTCAACATTGATTCTGATCCCTTCTTTCCCAAGAAAAAGAGGCAAGTACCCAAATGGAAAGACTGTAAAATTATTGGAAATTTTCTAGTAGTTCAGTTTTCATTATAATGCTCTTAAAGATAGTGGTTCAACCTTCCTAATGCTGAGAGACATTAAGTTTTTCATGTTGTGGTGCTTTCAGCCATAAAGTTATTCTCTTGGTTACTTTATAACTATAATTTTTCTAGTGTTATGAATAATAATGTAAATGTCTGATATGCAGGATATCTGATGTGTGAACGCTGTGAAAGGGTCACAGGTTGAAACCACTGCTTTAGGGGAAAAACACAGCCTTCCACATTACTTCTGTCTTAAAGGATGTTATTTGAAATTTGATATATTTTGATGTGCAATTATTATAGGTGGCTTTTCCATTCTCCTCTCCCTGTAAATGAAACATTGATGTTAGTACATTATTCAATTATGCTGTATTACCTGCTTGATTGAAGAAGAAAATAATGTTCTGCTGAAATGAAAACCAATGTACCCAACCTAGAGTTTGGCTAATTTGAAATAATTATGTTATATAAAGTGTGAAGTCATTTATTATATTTGATTCATCATATCATTTTTTTAAATACTTTCAGATATAGCATGCCATGCCAGAACCACTTTTGAAATTGTATAAAATATCAAGAAATAAGCAATGATATGAAAACAATACATATTACCTTATAGAACATATGAGCAAGTTAATTAGATGGAATTTTATAAACCTAAACAGAGCAAAATAAAATAGACATTGATAGAAAAACAATGAAGAAAACATGGATTCGTTAGAAGTTTGTTAAATGAATTTGTCATATACCTAAATCTCTTTTACCTAGTGATTCTTATCAAATAATCACTACTTTCATAAGAAGGAGGACCAATTTGGAGCTTTGTTTATTCTGTTTGTTAAGACAGAACTTTCTTTTTACTCTAGGGTGACCTCAAACCTCAAATCCTTCACTAGAGTTATTAAATATTTTGATAACTATCTGACTTCATGATATGAAATATATGACACAAGAAGCACATCCCTTAGTATACATGCTAACAAAATCTGTATATTTCAAATCAATGAAGATAGTAAAATGTAGAACAAATAGACCTTCTTTGCTTGGACATTCCATAAATTATGTTGCTGTTATTCTTAGACAATCACAAATTTAGTGAAGACCAAAGCATAGTGAGAACTTGGTGTATTTACATTCTGACCTAATAATTTTCAGAAGCACTATACAGGAGGTTTTCTCTCTCTCTCTCTCTCTCTCTCTTTCTCTCTCTCTTTGATCTACAATAAATTTTTCAGTATTTTTCCACATAAAATTTTTAATTCATTTTCTATTAAAACTTTTTCACAGAAGATTATGGAGTTTGCAACATATGAGCCTACTATAATAATATAAAGCAAGAATGATATTGGATTAGTGCCACTTCTCAGTCATTACAATCAGAGATCAGAAACAGTTCAGATTAGTTTCACAGTTATTCATTTTGTTATAGCATTCAATCAATTTATATGATTTATCTTAATCATAATCACATGCTCTACTAACTTTTCTTGCCCCCCCTTTTTTTACCACCATTCTTACTTTTTCCTTATTTCTAGTTGTCTATATTTTACTTTAAGATCACAGCTTTTCTGTGTATCTCCCTCCTTGAAATTTAACATACTTGAGAGAAAACATGTGATTCTGGTTTATTTTGCTTAACCTTAAAGTTTATTTATTTTTATGCAAATAATGTAGTTTACTTATTATTTATGGATTCATCACACATAAATACATTTTTCCACATTCCTATTGATATTTTCAGGAAATGGCTCTGAAATTTTGTTCCTTCAACAGTACTACCATAAACTTCATTTTTTAATGTGGATTCATTCAAAAGTCAAATAACTTGTCTTTAGTCTGTATGTCTCCTTGAAAGAGACAATTTCTTCTAATGCACATTGAAATCTCAAAAAAGAAACTGTGTTTTCCCCATATGTCCTCTGTAACTCTCAAGTGGAATATAATAAGACTGATGTGACTTCTTGGGAAGGTTGTGTTTTGTAGACACCATGCCCTGGTTACACTTATTTCTGTTTCAAGACCATCTTCATATCCACACATAGGAGACCTTGCTTTTGCACTCAGAATATAGGCCACAAATCCAAATAGGAACATTGCCTGTATCTATCAATAGGCCTGACCCACATCCTACAACATAGGCTTAAATCTACTTCATCTAAAATAGAGCCAATTCTTTTTGTTTCTTTTTACTGTATTTTGTTTTGCTATTGTTGTTCAACTACTCTTCGGTGCTTGCCTGTGAGTTTTCTGGGTAGCCATTGGGTTTGAGGATTGCAAAACATGGAGAGAGGCTCTGAATTTTTTCAGATGAAAGGTTTGATGATCAAAACTCTCTTGCTGGCCTGCTACAGGAGCACCAATGAAAAACCTAGGATTCCTAGGGTGGTCATTTGTCTAGTCCCTTTTAAGTGTGACTCTGCAATTACCATTTAAAAATATAATTTTGCACAGTTCACAATTTTCGGCATATGGACTTAACCTTAGCTTTTTTTTTCTTGCTTTCTTAATTTCTCATTGATGATGAGTCTTTACAGTCTCTTACCATCTTGGCCAGTATGAGATGTTATAGATTTTTCTTTTACATCTATGAAGGTTTGGATGTCTGGATTTCACTGGTTCTTCCCTGTGCATTTCCATATTGTTAATAGTTCCTTTGCAGCCACACCCCTGTTTCATTTCACATCTATGGAGTATACATGTCTCTCCAGTGCTTTCAAAGTGAAAAGCAAACTATAAATCTTAAAATATTAATCCTTCTCAAAAATATATAGATTTAAATGTAAAATATTAAATATTTACTGAAGACTTTCATGTTTCCCAAAGTATTTTATATTTGACTTCAAATCATTGGAAAGACTTTTCTCTTCTTTTATTATCAAAAGAGAACAGTCAGAAATTGGAGCAATCACAGTATATAATTAGAGAATTATATTTGAGAAGAATTAAATAGCAATTGAGATCCTGACCAACCTAAGAAATGGCAGACTTATTCATGTCATTTGTCAATTTTTTCAAGTAAAAAATTGCTCTTAAGTTAAAAATTGTTGTGAAAGAACAATGAAAGATTTCCTTCAACTATATAATTGATTGAAATTTAAAATAAGTCTTGAATAGTTTTAGCAGAGAACGATATAATTATTTTATTTTCAGCTTTAAAACTTCAGTCTGATAGTTTTTAGTTATGTGGCACATTCAGTATGTTCTAACTCTGACAGATAATTCAACACTTATTAATTTCAGCTTTGGAATCGACAGAGACAGCATTTAGATGCTGTGTCTGGGAATCAAACAGAAGATTTTAGTTTATGCTATTTCTTGTCTTCATTTGATTATGTAAAACTTGTTTTGTTTTGGGGTCTCTAAACCTAAAAAGCATCAAGTTTTAATCTCCTTTAAGCATTTAATTATTAATATGTTAGTATTATCCTCAAGAAATGAGGAGAAATGTTTGTATGTATTATCATAAATTCCTATGTAGACTTTGTTTTTAACTTTCAATTTAAGTTTTATGTTTTACTTATTTACTTTACATTCCACTCGCTGGCCCCTGCATAGTCACCCCTTCCCATAATCCTTCCCCCATCACCCCTGTCCTTCTTCTCTGAGCAGGTAGGTACCCCCTGGGTATACTCCTATGCTGGCACGTCAAGTCTTTGCAATTATAGGAACTTCCTCTACTACTGAGGGCAGACAAGGCATCCCAGCTCAAAGAACATCCTCCACATATAGGCAACAGCTGTTTGGATAGCTTCCATTCCAATTGTTCAGAACCCACATGGAGACCAAGCTGCAAATCTGCTACTTATCTGTGGGGAAGCCTAGGTTCAGTCCATGTATGTTCTTTGATTGGTGCTTTCTACTCTGAGAGCCCCAAGGGTCCAGGTTAGTTGACTATGTGTAGATTAAGAATAAACTCTTAAACTCAATGATGAGTATATGGTATAAGCCACAATTCTCTGAAAAATTGTAATTAAATCCAATCAGGTATTCAACAGTGCATTATAGGTTATGTATTCAAAATGGAATGATATTTTTATGGAGATTCTACTTACAGCAAATGATTTGGCAGTTTTGGGGGCATTCTTTCTCCAAGCAGAAACTCACTGTACTTTTTTTTATGAACAGATAATTTTAACTATTTACTATGATCTCTTCTTTTTGTTGTTGTTGAACATTGTCCTTTTTGGAGGTCGTTCCCATCATTCCCTGTGAATTTGGGAAAAATATAGTTCTATATCAAACTTGAGGTTTATTACATTAGATTTGTAAAAAGAAATTCAGCTTTTCATCTAGAAATAGAATTAAAATCCATTCATAGAATTTATTGTGAACCTGAATAAATTTTATGATGTCTCAAAACTCAAGTCTGCAATAATCAAGTAAATACAATTCTAGCAAATTCTCACTTTTCTTTTTTTAATTAGATATATTCTTTATTTGCATTTCAAATGTTGTACCCTTTCCTGGTTTCCCGCCAATAACTCCCTAACCCATCCCCTCTCCCCCTGCTCACCAATCTACCCACTCTCACTCCCCTGTCCTGGCATTTACCTCTACTGGGGCATCTAGCCTTCTCAGGACCAAGGGCCTCTCTTCCCTTTACTGTCCAACAAGGCCATCCTCTGCTACATATACAGCTGGAGCCATAGGTCCCTCTGTACTCTTTGGTTGGTGGTTTAGTCCCTGGGAGCTATGGAGGAACTGGTGGTTCATATTGATGCTCCTCCTATGGAGCTGCAAACCCCTTCAACTCCTTGGGTCCTTTCTCCAGCTCCTCCATTGGGGACCCTGTGCTCAGTTCAATGGTTGGCTGAGATCATCCCCCTCTGTATTTGTCATGCACTGGCAGAGTCTCTCAGGAGACAGCTATATCAGGCTCCTGTCAGCAAGAACTTATTGGCATCTATAATAGTGCCAGAACTTGGAAAGAACCCAGAGGTCCCTCAACAGAGGAATAGACATAGAAAATGTTGTACATTTACACAGTTGAATACTATTCAGCTATTAAAAACAATGAATTCATGAAATTTTTAGGCAAATGGATGGAACTAGAAAATATCATCCTGAGTGAGGTAACCCAGTGACAAAAGAACACACAGGGTATGCACTCACTGATAAGTGGATATTAGCACAGAAGCTTAGAATATTCAAGATACAATTCACAGACTTAATGAACCTCAAGAAGAAGAAAGACCAAAGTATGGATACTTTGTTCCTTCTTAGAAGGGGGGGCAAAATACACACAGGAGGAGTTACAGAGACAAAGTGTAGATCAGACCCTGAAGGAAAGACCATCCAGAGACTGCCCCACCTGGAGATTCATCCCATATACAAACCCGGAGTACTCACTTTTCAATTTGTCAGTTGAGATCTCTCTAGATAATATTAAGCTAGACAATTCTAGTACATGTGAAAGTGGTATGTATAAAATTAATTTATATTTATGTAACTTACCAAACATATGTTATACATACATTGAAAGCCTAGATTGCACAACTATATTATATGTTCAAATCTTATATCTATCATTTTCTTTCTATGTACTTTGTATAAATCGTGCCTTTTTATTCATATATAAAATTAATTTGACAAAATAAAATTGATTCATTTTCCTACTACTGATAAAATGTTACTGAAGTTAAGCAATTTGACATGTCAAAATTGCAGTGTTTTTAGCTGAATTTGGTTATTTGAATTGTAGAGTGGGAGTATTAATGATAGTATAAAGTCAATCATTCCAACTTGTTTAATAATTACTGATAATTTTAAATATTTTCTGCATCTATTTCCTTTTGTTCTTTTCCTGAAATTAGGACCCTTTTAATATAATATATTCTGATTACAGTTTTCTTTCCCTATGTTCTGTCCGGCTTGTCCCTATCTTACTTCAAACACTCATTTATTATCTTTCTGTTACTTTTTAGAAAATAAACAGGCTTATTACAGATAATAATGAGGTAAAATAAAATATAACAAAATGTCTAAAAGAATTATAACCAATAATTTTATTTTCTAAGTCCTCTCTCCTTCATTCCTTCCTACTTTTTTCTTTCTTTATCAATAAACTTGATAAATTTTATCATGATAAAAATATTTTGAACGGCTAAATATGATGCTCTGTAAATGTTCATTTAACTCATTTTTAAAGTTAGACTATAGAAAATAATAGTTTTTCTCAAATATTTTATGCAGTTTCTTCTGGATAACATTTTTAATGTTATAGACCCTCACAAGACTTCTAACAGTTAATAAACCCTTGTAATACAAAAATATTGCTGAAGGTACCACAATTCATAACTTCAAAAAAGCCAATCTTATAATGTTTCATTAAACTGTAACTTTTACATATGTAAAAAATATATTGTAATATTTTAAGAATGGATTAAAATGAAACCCCAGGTAAAAAGCTAATAAATTTTCATTGTATTTATTCTGCTATTCCCGAAAAAAAAAAAAGCCAATGCAAACTCAGATCATGAAAACTCTTAGCATAAGAAAAGACTTATAAAAAGTGTTATCGAATGCTCAGATTTAAAAGCAAGCAAAGAGAACTGCTGATCTCAGAAAGGGTGCCAAAAATTCACAATTTAGAATGAAATGGTCTTTTAAGTTGTTCTGAGAGGATCACGTATTCCCATACATACAAATTAAACCAGACCCTTTTAAATCATACATAAAAGTAGTTTAAATTATACTGATATGTTAAGGAATTATTTAAATGAGTGAACTCATGAAAAGAAGTCATGGGGAAGGTCCTCATGGTGCTGGTCTCAAAAATAATTTTTCTGTTGTTGTACTCCAAGTGCAAACAAAAACCATGGACAAGTAGGAATTCATTAAATTTCCAAAAATTTCTCATTGTAAAAGGGGTATTGTTCTGGACCCTCACGGGGATTCATAGAGACTGAATCAGGAGCCCTGCGTATATGTTATGGTTGGACACAGCTTGGTCTTCTTCTGGTACTACTATCAGTAGGAGATGGGGCGGTACCTGACTCTTCAGCTTGTTATTGGGAACCCTTTACTTCTTTTGCCTGCCTTGTACAGACTTAACTCGAGTGGATATGTCCAGTCATACTATAACTTAACATGTCTGGTTTTATAGATTTCCCTGGGTAATCTGCCCTTTTCTGAAGGGAAAGTTAGAGGGATTGGATCTGGGGAGAGCAAAGTGAGGAGGAAGAACTTGAAGGAGAAGAAGAATGGGAAACAGTGGTGATAATGTAAGAAATGAAAGAAGAATAATAATAACAACAAAACAACAATGACAGTAATAAAAGGTACATCTGTATCTCTGTTATCATATTGACCATCAGGAGCTATGTACATACTTTGTGAATTTGCTTCTATATGAAAAATGCTCGTCATGCACTGACATAAAGCAAAGAAACTGGATAGACTTAACTTCATAGAAGGTACTGTACTAAATAGCAAAAAAAAAAAAAAAGATGTTCAATGATACTAATTATCCATTCAAAATAATATCTGTATTGAATGTGAAGAGTATCAATGACTATAAGGAAGTTCAAGCTCTTTATGCAGTCTTGGGAGAAATTTACAGTTGTGCCGAAACACAGTGTGTAGAAAACACTACATCGGTCAAAATAATATTAAAAACAGCACAACTTTTCAACGTAATTAATCCAATTTGTTTACCTATCCAGGAGGACTACATACTTCATTAATACCAAGATTCATATTCATGTTGTGATTTGTTATTATAAAATAATAGGGACATTCAGTTGTGCATGGCATGTGTCAACAGTGATAGCCTCAGTAGACTTTGGTTATTTAAATTGCCAATGAGTTATTGTATCTTAGATCAAGGGGTACCCAATATGAAGCATCATAATATGTATTTCCTAAAACAGTGGCCCAGTGCTTCATAGTGAACTGCTGTATAGAAAAGTCAGCAGTTTTGTTGTTGTTATTGTTGATTTTTCTGACATGAGAACAGACAAACCACCAGGGCATTTACTATATCTTCATTCTTCCAATGTCATATGTAGTAGCAGAATGATATGTGTTTTAAAATTGTCATACATATAATTAAATATAAACTTTTATCATCATTCCACCTTCCTTATTTGTGGATTCTTAGATGCACATTCATTTTGCTGTTTATCCTCTTGGATATAGAAATCAGCATGTCAACAATAGCAGCTGACACTCCAAAACCAATTATCACATCCTAGAACATGTTCCTTATTTAGTGTTAAGTATTTATGATATAGCACCGGTATCATAAATTACCAGGTAATTCTTTGAATCAGAGACCACATATTTTTGGTAATATCTTGCGTTTTCAGTATAATAGTTCTCATTTTCTGCTGCAAAACAGCCTGGAACACCAAAGAAAATCATTGTTCTTCACAGGGTTGAAATATGTCCTTAGAGAACAAGAATATAAACTCTTGTAACTGGCCACTTTCTCTGAAATATTGTTTTGAGAATTATTTCATGCAAATTTCATTTGTCTTTGAGAATATCTCCTGTATATACTTTTAGTGGAAAAATAAGGTTGTTTTATATCTAAATGACAAGCACATTATGACAAAATTGGTCAACTTATATTATTGTAAAAAATAAAGTCATGATTTAATTATATCCTTTAATATGTTTTCATAAATATTTATACCATATTCATGAGTTATCATTTACTGTCTAAGGTATAAAATAATGTAAAATAACTGCTAAATTTGTGGAATAATAATTCAAAAGATATGATGTTCTTTAAAAATATTGTATAAAATTAATGCTAAAGGTATAATGAAAGCAGTTTCACAATTATAAAGGTGGTGCTACTAAGTGCAAAACATTTATCCTTGCAAATACTTACAAAGCTGTCTTCATTATTTATTTCACTACCTGTCACACTTTCTGAAGCCCATAAACATAGAAATGATCAAGTCTTCAAAATAGCTGCTTAAAAACCACACAAATAAAATATGCATTTTATTTTATTTTTAAATTTTATTTAATCTTTTTTTTTTACAATCGAGATTTTATTTCCTCCAAGCCCACCCTATGACTGTTCCACATCTCATACCTTCTTCTCTGTTCCATGAGGATATATCAACCCATCCCCACCTCAACCCACACCCCACCAGACCTTTCCACTCCCTGGGGTCTCCAGTCTCTTAAGAGTTAGGTGCATCTTCTCTGACTGAGTCCAGACCTGTAAGTCCTCTGCTGTATATGTGTTGGGGGCCTAATATAAGCTAGTATATGCTGCCTGTTTGGTGGTCCAGTGTCCGAGAGATCAGCATTTTCTATTGATTGGGTGCAAATATATGCATCTGACTCTTTTAGCTGCTTGTTGGGTCTTTCAGAGGGCAGTCATGTTAGGTTCTTTTTGTGAGCACACCATAGCCTCAGTAATAGTGTCAGGTCTTGGGGTCTCCCCATGAGCTGGATCCCAATTTGGGCCTGTTGCTGCACCTTCTTTTCCTCAGGCTCTTCTCCATTTTTGTCCCTGCAGTTCTTTTAAACAGGAACAATTATGAGTCAGAGTTTCTGACTGTGGGATGGAAATCCCATCTGTCACCTGATACAATGTCTCTCTTCTGGATGTGAGCTCTACAAGTTCCTTCTCCCTACTGTAGGCCATTTCATCTAAGGTCCCTCCCTTTGAGACTTGAGAGTCTTTCATCCCCCAGGTCTCTGGTACATTCTGGAGGGTCCCCCCATCACCTACCTTCCCAGGTTGCCTGTTTCCATTCTTTCATCATCCCTCAGGGCTTCAGTCCAATCCCCCCCACCCAATACCTGATCATGTTCTTCCTTCCCCATCTTGTCCCATTTGCTGTCCAGGTCCCTTCATCCCCACTTCTGTGATTGTGTATTTTATGAAGAAAGCAATTATAATATATGCATTTTAATGCATAGTAGTGTATTAGTTCTCTGTATACTTACTGTGACAATACACCAAACAAAAGCAATTTAAGAAAGGACAGACCAGTTTTGGATGTTGGTCCATGAGTATGATCTAACATGGTAGGAACACAGCAACAGGAGTTTGAGGTAGATGTTTACATTGCATCTGCAGTGAGCATATAGGGGGAAGTAAATGCTTCTGCTGTACTGCTTTATTCTTGTTTTTTATCTTTTCTATCTTTCCATCTATCTATCTATCTATCTATCTATCTATCTATCTATCTATCTATCTATCTATCTATCTATCAATCTATCTATCCTCCTCTAAACCTTCCTATGTACTATAAGTTCATCTCTCAAAATCATGGTCTGTGTGTGTGTGTGTGTGTGCATATATGTGTGTGTATTACTAAGTATATAAATACAACCTGTTTGGTTCATATAACATTATTTATATATGTATTATTTCTGAGCTTTTTTTAAAAATACACTATCCATCTAGTTCTACCTAAACATACATGGGTGTAGAACCATGTACTTAAGCATAGGATACCTTTGAGAAGAAGTGGCATTCCTGAAGAACACAGAACTTTTCCTACAATAATAGCAATCACTTGGGAATAGTTTTCAGTTAGGGATGGTACTTCATAAAATACTGGGATTTTGGCTGTCTTCATTTTATGTGTGTCTTGTATATTCAGTTAGAATTGTTATAACCTTATATGTTCAGCTGTCATTTAATACCCAGAGTATATGACTTTGTCTCAGATTTGCACTACATCTCACTCTAACAACCCTTCCATACATATTTTGCATTGATCCCTGAGACTTTATAGAAATGCTTGGTATAAATAATCTTTCCACAATCTCTTATGGCAAGTTGTAGTTTCTATTTTAATCACTATGTACTGAAAATAGAAGCTTTACAAATGAGCATTACACATTGTACTAATCTATGGACATAAAGGGAAGAACTTAGGGACTTTATTACTATGTGCATTCTGCAAAATAATACTTTTAAGCTTTCCCCTAGGGTCCATGGCAAAGCGAGTCACAGGTTTTAAGACAAGTTAATTGTACCAAGCATGAATTACTCTCTTTGTAGAGAGAAATTTAAAACCAATTAAAAGGTGGGTGGTTACTCCCATAGTGTTTGTGCTGTGGCTGTTTACCACCTGACATGTCTTACCAGGCCAATTAATATTTGTATCTTGCAAGATTACAGCTGGAAAGACAATCGATTAACTTTCTAACACAGTACTCTATAAAGACCTTCACAGAATAAGTAAGGTTAAAACATTTAGCTCGATATTAGCTTAATTTTCAATGTCTTTACAATTTAAAATTTTGGTGTCATCAGCAACAGAGTATCATAGCCAAATTTTATAGGTTAGCCAAGAACAATGGTATTTTCCTTGCAATGTTAGGGAGTTCAATGGAATTCAACTAACCAAAAGCTCAAAAATTCAAAGTTATACTTAGCATTGGGATTTTTATTGGATAGTTTGTCAAGGTATAACACAATTATATGGTAATATCATTTAAGCTTCTTTCATATCTATGCATTTATATATTTTATGGAATTTTTACAGTGTTAGGTTTCCATGTAGCTTTAGGAAATAATTTGGGCAGGACTCCAAGTTGGGGGAAGAGGGCACCAAACTACACAGAAAAATTTTGGCACAAAATATAGCCTGCTGACAAGATGTGAAGGAACAAAGATGGGCCGGAAAAAGAGGGAATGGCTAACCAGTGATTAGTATAAGTAGAGACCTATCCTATGGGCAAGAAACAATCCTTGACGCTATTAATAATACTCTGTTATGACTGTAAACAGGAGCCTAGGAATATTGTTCTTTGAGAGACTCGACTCTTTCATTCTCAAAAAATCTTGACTACCAAAAGTATTTTTCAATTGTCAACCAGCAAGTTTGTCACATTTCAAAGGAGTGATGGGATAAATTATCTAAGAAGTCATCAACTCATAGTTGATGTTAAAAATATATCTTAAATTTAAAAAGTTGCCAACAGAATCTTTTAACAGATTTCAAGAATTATATAAGTCAATAATCTTGCTAAATTGATATATTTCTTCATTATATTTTATAATATATTCATTTTCTCAATGAGTCATATATTGTCTCTGATGAATTTGATATTTTAGTCAAATGGTTATTTAAATTCTTTAAAAATGATATTCCAGTATCATTATATGCTACTCATTGTCATAATTAGTGCAAGTAACTTATGACTTAAAACCCTAATGGTGAGCATTAACTGTTTTGATTTTTATTACTTATGAACATAATATATACTGATTTCAGAGTACTACTTCTTCCTCCACCTCTTCTTCTTGTTCCTTTCTTGTTTTTGTTGTTGTTCTCCACCTTCTTCTCCTCCTCCTCCTTCTTCTTTATGAGGTAATGTTAGGAAGAAGGAGATAGCTATGCCAATAATAAAACTGCTTTCGCCAGAGACGTTATAGGCTGAAAATTATTCCATTAATCCAAACTGGTAGATCTGTCAAAATTTTTTGCATTCTTCTCTGCCATATTTTGTCAATGGTCAATCTGGTTAGAACCTCTAAATTTATTTTGATCAGATGTTAGGAAGTTAAACATGTCATACTTATAATCTTTCCTTTTCGAATATTTTAAGAAGTCTGGAAGTACAACTTGTAAAACAGGAATTTCAGAATTATTCTCTGAGTGATTGCTGACTACATAAATGTATAAATGTGTTCATTCAATAATTATTGCATTCTATCATAATGGAGATAGGCATTTATCTGATATCTTACTACAATTATTCTATTTTTCTAAAGACAGGTTTTAAACATAAAGAATTAAACAGAGAATCTTTCTTCAAATATGAATTATTATTTGGAAGCATTTTAAATTAAAAACTTTTTCACCTTCAATGATGTGATATCCATGGATACTTCTATACATGACCTCAACCATCCTGAAAAAATTTACTGGTTATGTAGACAAAAGTCCCACTTAATTACTTAGCATTATTAAGTTCCTTAGTACTGATCACAAAAGGATCTGAAATACTACTGAACATCCTGATAGATATTCAATATACCATATTGTAGAAGTTCAAAGGTAAAACAGGTCAGATGAGATGCTTTCAGACATGAAGTGCTTACTGTTCTCTTTGCTGACATAGGAATCTAGCCTAGTTAAGAATGTAGTTTACTAAATATAGGACCTCAGGAGATACAGGAACTCAGGAGAGAACACATACCTAATTATCAACAATGTTTAGAGGACACTAGTACGACTCAAGCAGAAATACTTCCACATTTATTTCTGATAAAACTGAATTGTGTCTGCTTATCCTTTCAAGCAATACACACACACACACACACACACACACACACACACACACACACACACTAATTTCTAGATAGGATTTAACTACTAAGCTTTCTCCTATGTTCTTATTAGTCAGCAGGATTTTCCTGATACTTTGGCCTCTCTTTTGGTATTATGAAAGTCATAAATATTATTTATATAAATGTACAATATGGACTGGAGAGATGGCTCAGCAGTTAAGAGCACTGACTGCTCTTCCAGAGGTCCTAAGTTTGATTCCCAGCAACAACATAGTAGCTCAAAACCATCTGTAATGGGATCTGATGTCCTTTTCTGGTGTGTCTAAAGACAGTTACAGTGTACTCATATAAAATAAATAAATCTTTTTTTAAAAAGTAGACAACTTTTGACTAACATGAAGTTGATAAGATTAACATATATAAGTAATAACAAATTATCAAGTAGACAGTGGGCAGCAGTTCTGAGACTCAGGAAGCAGATGAATTTGATTTATTCTTTGAAACAACGCTGTTTGTTGGAAAGAACTGAGGTCAATGAACTAGCATTAATTTAATTTGCTGTTTAAAGATATTTTGTCATATTTTGTGATTAATTACTGTTTCCTTATTCTTTTTAAAGTAAGCATAAAAATAATTATTTACCCATCTCTCTGCATTATCTGTGGCATCTATCTTTATGTATTTACAGACAGACAGACACACACACACACACACACACACACACGTCATTTAAAATGGGACAAGTGTTGAAGGTTGAATACTAAAGTGATGTTGCTGGTTGGGCCATTTTGTTTTGTGTTAGGGTCAAGTATTGCGCTGACACAATCTTAGATGGGAAAAGTTAATCTTTTAAATTAGTCACTAACCAATCAGAAAACAGTGAACAGAAATGGCATGAAGCTGCTCCAATATCACACATCAAACTATTCCAAAGTAGACTTTGCAAAGAATTAAATTGTAAAGCAGTATTAGTAAGGTTGTCAGATAAAATGGTAAAGGAAAAGTGGCCACTTATTTGTTACTCTTGGAGGGTCCTTCTCTTTACGTGCCCAACACAGAGATGTGGTTGCTTTGATTTCTCTTCTCGAGCACATTGGTCTACTCACCTGTTTCTTCCTCTTTCCATGTGCTGTTGATAATCACATGTGCTGTGCTTTTCTATGACTGTCAATGCAGTGAAGTTGCTTAAACCATCATGTCTAGAAATATAGTACACAACGTCATTTCAATGGTATCAGCACCAGGTCACAGAATTTTTCTTTAGAATAACATACATCATTATTATTTTATGCAACCTCTATTGCCTATGAGGGAAATGGGGGGAGTAGAGTAGATCACTGATGTAGACACTACTATAGGACAAATGATCGCATGAATACATGCACATATTCATGTATATCTTTATTCAATTAGACTCAAATGCAATATAATTTCTACACTCATACGTAAAGACAGATCACAGGGGAGTAAATGTTTACTTTCAAAAAGCACAATTAAAAGGGAGGGTGCAAAATAAAATCATGAGTTTTGAACTAAATATCCTCTTGGGACTCTCTTGGGTCCTTTCATGTTTAGCTGTGTATGTGTTGATGGTGACGCTTCAGGAGACCTCAGTACTCCTCATTGCCATTCATAGTTCCTTAGGCCCGCATTTGGCTGCATTTTCCATCAGAAGAATGGAGTGGTTTGTAATTTGTATCCTTTTTTGAGAAAATAAATATTGAAGCATTTTTCTTTAAGAGAGAGAGAGAAAGAGAGAGGAGAGAGAGAGAGAGAGAGAGAGAGAGAGAGAGAGAGAGAGAGAGAGAGAGAGAGAGAGAGAGAACTGACAGAAAGAACAATCAAATAACAGGCAAAGCATCATTTAGACTTCCATGTCAGGAAGCAAATGCATCTGGGTCAAAATTTGTTTGCATGTTTTTGCTGCTGTCCCCATTTTCATCCAGAATCTGGTACTTGGCTCCAAATATCCCATACATAAGTCATTTTATGCTAGTGATGATAATAACAGAATCATGATTTTTGATCTGTTCAGATATCTGTGAAATTAGAAGTTGAAGGAGAAATTCTTGGAGTATCCTTCTGTCTCACCTGTCTTTGAAATGCCCAAGAGAAAGGTGTGGTTTCTTTGGTTTCTCTTATTGAAGCACATTAGTTCACTCACCTGAGTTTCTTACTCTTCTATGTGTTTGCTTCTCTGTAGAGTTATTTGTTTCTGAAACACTCTTCTCCAGCTTACGTGCCCATTCAATATGGCTCTCTGAATTCTATCTAAGTCACAGTTTTACCTGATTCTTACAATGGATTTACCTTATTGTTGTCGAAAATGACCACCTGAAAGTTCCGAACATCTTTCTTTTTTTTTTTTTTCCGAACATCTTTCAAAAATGATGACTCTAGTCCAAAATAATTTCACAGGAGTGACAGGACATCTTTACTAGATAATGTGCATAATAAACAACACAAAAATATTGATCTTATTGCCACTTACATGAGAAAAAAGTTAATTGATTTAAATTAAGAGAAAAATCTTCCAGATAAAATGGCTTTCCAACTTAAGTATGCCTCAAAAAAACACAGAAAGATTACTTTTCTTTTATCACTTTTTATTAAAGTATTTTTATTTTTTTAAATTTTATTTAATCATTTTTTTACTGTCCAGATTTTATCCCCCACAGTCCATCCTTTGATTGTTCCACATCCCATACATCCTCCCCAATTTCCATGAATATGTCCCCACCCCCTGCACTCCCTACCACCAGACCTCTCCACACCTTGGTGCCTCCAGTCTCCTGAGGGTTAGGTGCATCTTCTCTGAGTCCAGATCCAACAGTCCTCTGATGTATATGTGTTGGGAGCCTAATATCAGCTGGTGTAGGCTGTGTGGTTTGTGGCTCAGTGTATGAGTGATCTCTGGGGTCCAGGTTAGTTGAGACTGCAGGTACTCCTAACTGGGTCACTCTCCTCCTCAGCTTCTTTCAACTTTTCTCTAATTCAACCACAGGGGTCATCAGCTTCTCTTCATTGGTTGCATGTAAATATTTGCATCTAATTTTTTCAGCTGCTTGTTGGGTCTTTCAGAGGATAGTCATTATAGATCCATTTTTGTGAGCATACCATAGCCTCAGTAATAGTGTCAAGCCTTTGGGTCTCCCTTTGAGCTGGATCCCAATATGGGCCTGTCACTGGACCTCCTTTTCCTCAGACTCTTCTCCATTTTTTTCCCTGCAGTTCTTTCAGAAAGGAACAATTAAGGGTCCAAGTTTTTGACTGTGGAATGGTAACCCCTTCCTCACTTGATGCCCTGTCTTTCTGCTGGAGGCATACTATAAGTTATGTCTCCCCACTGTAGGGCATTTTATCTAAAGTTCCACCCTGTGAGTCCTGAGACTCTCCTACCTTTCAGGTCTCTGGTACATTCTGAAAGGTCCCACCACCTCCTACCTTTTCAGGTTGGCTGTTTCCATTCTATCAGCTGGCTCTCAGGGCTTCAGTCCTGTTCCACCCACCCAATACTTGACAGTGTTCCCCTCTTCCCTGTCCCCTTTCGCACCCATGTCCCTCCCTCCCTCAACCCCTCCTGTGATTACTTTCTTCTTCCTCCCAAGTGGGATTGAGGCATCCTCACTTAGGCTCTTCCCTAATTAAACAAGTGAAAGATCTGTGTGACAATAACTTCAAATCTCTTAAAAAGAAACCGAAAAAGATGTAATTCGATATTAGAATGGCTACCCCAGCTTGTTTCTTGGGACCATTTGCTAAGAAAATTGTTTTCCAGCCCTTTTACAGGTAGTGTCTGTCTTTGTGCCTAAGGTAGGTTTCCTGTAAGCAGCAAAACGTTGGGTTCTGCTTATGTATGCAGTCTGTTAGTCTGTCTTTTTATTGGAAAATTGAGTCCATTGATATTAAAAGATATTAAGGAGAAGTGATTGTTACTTCCTGTTATTTTTGTTATTAGAGGTGGAGTTATGTTTGTGCGCTCTATTCTTTTTGGTTTGTTAAAAGAAGATTGATTTCTTGCTTTTTCTGGTTTTTTTTTGTTTGTTTGTTTATTTGGTTGGTTTTTGTTTTGTTCTTCTGTTTTTTCGAGACAGGGTTTCTCTGTGTAGCCCTGCTTGTCCTGGAACTCACTTTGTAGACCAGGCTGGCCTTGAACTCAGAAATCCTCCTGCCTCTGCCTCCCAAGTGCTGGGATTAAAGGCATGTGCCACCAACGCCCGGCTGATTTCTTGCTTTTTCTAGTGTATAGTTTTCCTCCTTTTGTTGGTGTTTTCTGTTCATTATTCTTTGAAGGGCTGGATTTGTGGAAAGATATTGTGTAAATTTGTTTTTGTCATGGAGCATCTTGTTTTCTCAATCTTTGGTAATTGAGAGTTTTGCTGTGCATAGTAGCCTGGGTTGGCATTTGTGTTCCCTTAGGGTCTGTATGACATCTATCCAGAATCTTCTGGTTTTCATAGTCTCTGGCATGAACTCTGGTGTAATTCTGATAGGTCTGGCTTTATATGTTACTTGACACTTTCCCTTACTGCTTTTAATATTCTTTCTTTGTTTAGTGCAATTGGTGTTTTAATTATTATGTGATGGGAGGAATTTCTTTTCTGGTCCAATCTATTTGGAGTTCTGAAGGCTTCTTGTATGTTCATGGGCATCTCTTTCTTTAGGTTAAGGAAGTTTTCTTCTATGATTTTGTTGAAGACATTTACTGGCCCTTTAAGTTGGAAATCTTCACTCTCTTCTATACCTATAATCCTTAGGTTTGGTCTTCTCATTGTGTCCTGGATTTCCTGGATATTTTAGGTTAGGAGTTTTTTGCATTTTGCATTTTCTTTGACCATTGTGTCATTGCTTTCTATGGTACCTTCTGCATCTGAGATTCTCTCTTCTACCTCTTGTATTCTGCTGTTGACACTTGCATCCATGACTCCTGACTGCTTTCCTAGGTTTTCTATGTCCTGAGTTGTTTCCCTTTGTGATTTTTTATATTCTCTACCTCCATTTTTAGATCCTGGATAGTTTTGTTCTATTCTTTCACCTGTTTTGTTTTGCTTTCCTGTAATTCTTTAAGGGTGTCTACCTGTTTACCTGTGTTCTCCTGTATTTCTTTGAGGGAGTTATTATGTCCTTCTTGAAGCCCTCTATCAGCATCATGTGCTGTGATTTTAAATCCAAATCTTGCTTTTCCAGTGTGTTTGGGTATCCAGAACTTGCTGTTGTGGGAGAACTGGGTTCACACGGTGACATGTTGCCTTAATTTTTATTGGTAACATTCCTACCTTTGTCTTTCACCATCTGATTGTCTCTGGTGTTAGTTGGCCCTGCTGTCTCTGGCTGGCATTTGTCCCTCCTATGAGCCTGTTAGCCTGTCTCAGCACCCCGGGGTGACTGGCTCTCCCCTGGCACAGAGTGCTGTGGTGCTGCCCAACTCCTGGGTACAAGTGGAGCCTGGAAGGACCCTGGCTCAGCTGCTCTGTCACTCCTGTGTTCCCTGCGCTCCTGGCTGTACCGACCTGCTCAGTCCAGAAGATCTCAAAAATAAAGAGATTTCCCATGCTCATGGATTGGCAGAATTAACATAGTAAAAATGGTTATCCTACCAAAGGCAATCTGCAGATTCAATGCAATCTCCATTAAAATCCCAACACAATTCTTCAAAGACATGGAAAGAACAATTCTCAAATTCTTCTGGAAAAGCAAAAATCTCAGAATAATGAAAATAATACTTAACAATAAATGAACTTTTGGGGGAATCACCATCCCTTACCTCAAGCTATACTACCGAGCAATAGTGATAAAACGTGCATGGTATTGGTAAAGAGACAGACACATTGTTCAATGGAATAGAATTGAAGACCCAGAAATAAAATCACACACACTTATGGACAATGGATCTTTGGCAAAGAAGCCAAAAATATACAATGAAAAAAAAAAGAAATCATCTTCAATAAATGATGCTGGTCTAACTGGCAGTCTCTATGTAGATAAAGGAAAATAGATCTATATTTGTCACCTTGCACAAAGGTCAAGTCAAAATGGATCAAAGACTTCAACATAAAGCCAGATACACTGAGTCTAATAGAAGAAAAAGTAGGAAAGAGCCTTGAATTCATTGGCATAGAGGTAATTTTTCTAAACAGAACTCCAGTGGCTCATTCTCTAATATTAGGAATTGACAAATGGGACCTCATGAAACTTGAAAACTTCTGTAAGACAAAACATATAGTAAATAGGACAAATTGGCAATCTACAGATTGGGAAAAATTCTTCACTAACCCTATACTTGATAGAGGGCTAATATGCAAAATGTATAAAGAAATAAAGAAGTTAACCACTAAGAAACCAAGCAACCCAGTAAAAACAACGGGGTATAGAACTAAACAGAGAATTTACAACAGAAGAATCTTGAGTGGCTGAGAAAAACTTAAAGGAATATTCGAAGTCCTTCGTAATCAGGGAAATGAAAATCAAAAGGACCCTGAGATTCCAATCAGAATTGCTAAGATCCAAAACTCAGGTGACAGCACATGCTGGAGATGATGTGGAGAAAGAATAAACTCTTCCATTGCTGGTGGGATTGCAAGCTGATACAACCATCTGGAAATCAATCTGGAGATTCCTTAGAAAATTGGAAATAGATCTACCTGAAGATACAGCTAGACCACACTTGGTCATTATCCAAAACTTGCCCCTCCATGCCACAGGGACTTGTGTCCCACTATGTTCATAGTGGTCTTTTTTGTGATATCCAAAATCTGGAAACAACCCAGATGTCCCACAACAGAAGAATGGATTCTTTTACGTATAAGGAGTAATGGATTCTTTTACCTGGTTTCTCTTATTCGTAAGGCCTACTAAATTTCTAGATGAATACTCAGAATTTATTTTAGTCTGTTAAAATGACCTGCTTTTAGATAGGGAAATTTGGGGATTACAGGTTTTGTGGGTGAGATGATGTTCCCTTCCTCCATTGGAAGTTCTGTCTGGCTTCAGGAGGTGAACACTTCAGGCCCATATTCCTCCCTTCCAGGTAGGACTCTCAGCTAGTTCACCTATCCTCCTAGGAGCCTCTCTCCTCCTATGTCTCCAGTATGTACCAGAGATACCTTCAGAGAAATTTCCCTTCTCTCTCCCTGCCATCTCACTCACACCCCAACTCTCCCTATAACTGATCCACACTGTATTGTGTTCCCACCCCTCTTCTGCCCAGTTCTTTTTCTCTATTCACTTTTGATGTTTATCTTATTTCCATTTCTAAGGAAGATTCAAGCATTCTCCCTTTGGCGTCCTTATTACTTAGCTTCTCTGGGTCTATAGATTGCAGCATGGTTGCCATATACTTTATGGCTAATAGTCATGTATAAGTGAGTACATACCATGTGTTTTCCTGGATCTGGGTTACTTCACTGAGCATAATATTCTCTATTTCCATCCATTTGCCTGCAAACTTTATGATGTCATTGTTTTTACTAGCTGAGTAGTAGTTCATTGTGTAAGTCGTCCAAGGTTTCTTTACCATTCTCAAGATGTCCAGGGATAAAAATGGAACGGAGTTTGGGGGAATGACCAACCAAAAACTGGCTCAATTTGAGACCTACCCCATGGGGGAGAACCAACCCTTGACACTATTAATGATACTCTGCTGTGCTTACAAACAGAAGCTTAGCTAAACTGTTAATCTGAGAGTCTTCATCCAGCAGTTGATGGAATCAGATAAAGAGACCCACAGACAAACATTAGGCAGAGATCAAAGAGTCTTGTGGAATTGTCAAGGAAAGGATTCAGGGAGCTGGAAGGGTCAATGACAGAATAAGATCTACAGAGCCAACTAAACTGGGCCCATGGTGGCTCACATAGACTGAGTCACCAATCAGAGAACATGCATTGAGAGGACCTAAGCCCCATACAAATGTGCAGGAGATGTGAAACTTGGCCTTGTGGGTCCTTCAACAATTGGAGCAGAGACTGTCTCTGAATCAGATACTCTTTTCTGTCTTTGGATCCTCTTCCCCTATCTGGGGTGTCTTATCTGTGCTCAGTGGGAGATGATGAAGTCTTGATATGCCAGGCTTGGTTGGTACCGGGTGAGGGGAGCTCCCCTACTCTGAAGTTAATTAGAATGGAAATAGAAAAGTGGGTAGGAGGGTAATACTGCTGGGTGTAGGTCAGAGATTATTTGCCTACCATTGGCAATGCCTGGGTTCAGTCCTAACACTGAACAAAACAAGGCAATGAAAGGAAGAGTAACAAAACCATGAGAAACCTCCAAGGGACAAAAAACAATGCTTCTAGTTCAGACAGAAGTCAAAGTCTTAGTGACTTTTTATTCTGTTATTTAATGTGAGGTGGCTGTTATCCAAGTTGTTTGGCAAACAGAAGATTGTGAAATTCGGAAGATATTCCTTAAGAAGATAATATAAAAGGTCAAAGGAAAAGATTAGATTAAAAGAATAGACATTAAGTGACAGATGGTATAAAAGATCATCAAAATATCTAAAAGATTAAATATATAAAATTAGCATGTTCTACAATTCTATCTTTTTTACATCACATATTTTGATATGGCTTTGCTTAGAACAATGATTTCATCGGATGGTAGGAAAGCAAGAACAATGCAGGTCCAAGTTCATTGGGGGTCTCTGGAGATTCTTGATTAACCACCCATCAGGAGTTCTCTCATCAACTCTGAGCTTTTGTTTAATAACCAAAACCATATTTCTCAGAGGAACATATATATATATATATATATATATATATATATATATATATATATATTATTTATATATTATTACACCCACATATGTATCATGTATGTTGAAATTCCTTGGTTGTTCTGGGCTACTATTGTCATGCCTAACAGTATTTTCAAGCCCTAACTATGAATTCAAACTTCTTTGGATTTCTCTGCTACTATCTCACAGATTTACTTTAATTAGGTTGATATCTTTGTATGCTACTTTTGCTTTTACTGTGTATAACTATTATTACAATGTACATTTTAGAATTAAACCCCATAGGAACAACAACAATATCAGCCAATCAGAATCCCCCAGAGCTCCCAGGTACACATGGAGGGATCCATGGCTCCAGCCGTATATGTAGCAGAGGATGGATGGCTTTATCTGGCATCAATGGGAGGAGAGGCCCTTGGGTCTGAGGGAGTTTAATACCCAGTGTAGGGGAATACCAGGGCAGTGAGGTGAAAGTGGGTGGGTGGTTGGGTGGGGGAACACCCTCATAGAAGCAGGGGAAGGAGAATGGAAAAGGGGATGAGATTTGAAATGTAAATAAATAAAATAACCAATAAAAATCTATTAAAAAAGAATTAAAGGTTAAAAGTTTAGGAAATATTTTGTGTTTTACTGTTTGTAAAACCACAGAAATAACTCAATCTTTATAACCTTAGCTGATAGAAACTATCTCTTTTTTCATTTTTGTTAATATCTGGAACTTAATAAATATTACTCATTACACATCTTTGCTTTAGTTAATAAATTAAATTGGGGAATTTTTGTGAAGTTTTAAAAGGCAGTGTATATACGCCTGTCCAAAGAGCATTATCAGGCATTCTATTGACAATAGATGAGATCCCTGTGACCTTGACCAGTATTCTTGAAGAAATGAAATCTTTCACTGATTTTCCTCAGGTCCTATAAAGTACCGGGTTTCTAAGTTTTCTTCTCTTTTAATGTAAAGATGGTGAATGGATGTTTTCTATTTCATAAAATAAACTGGAATGATCTCTAAATGGACTCCTGTTAATAAGATAGCTACCATTAACAATTATCTATATATGATATTTCAGTCCAAGTTAGTTCAGATTCATTAAGCATCCACATGCCCTATCAGTTCTATATTTACATTGGGACAATAATGAAAAATTATAGGGAGAAATATATAGATATCATATATATTCATATTTTTAAAGATTTATTCATTGTTTTTATTCATGAGAATACTTTACCTGTCTTCAGACACACCAGAAGATGGTATCAGATCCCATTACGGATGGTTGCCAGCCACTACGTGGTTGCTGGGAATTGAACTCAGGACCTCTGGAAGAGCAGTCAGTGTTCCTAGTCTTTGAACTATCTCTCCAGACCTATATTCATATCTTTTTAATATGACATTTGAAATATTCTCCAAAGTATTCTGTGGTGTGAACATGTGATAAGAGTCTATTGAAGGCTTTAGAAAATAATAATGTAGTGGTTATTAAAGTTTATGCTTTTTTACATTCTTGTTAAAATGTGCCTTTAGGCATTGGGTTAGGAAAGGCCTGAATTTAGAAGAACTTCTAAATATTGTAAGGGGCACAATGAGTGTAAGAGCCAGAAATGATAGTGGACACCAGGAGAATAAGGCACTTTATCAAATAAGCAAGTTCATAAGATCTTAGACACACATAAGCAGCAATCACAAGGCCTACATGGTTCTCCATCAGGTCCCCTGTGTACACATGACAGCTTTCAGTTTAGAAAATTATGGGACTTCTGAGTTTGTGAACATGTTGGTCTACGATTCTAGTGCATTCTTTGGAGCTGTTTTCCTTATGTTGCATAGCCTTGTTCAACTTCAATAGGGTAACGTTTTTTTTCGCTAATTTATATTTTACTTTGTTAGCTTTGATTGTTATCATTTAGAAAACCATTCGTTTCTAATGAGAGGTAGAAATGAATAGGAAGGGAGTGGATCCAGGGTGCATAGGAGGTGGGAGGAAATGGAAGAGTATAGTAGGGGACTCTGCAACCAGGATGTATTGTATGAGAAAAAAACTCCTTTATTTTTAATATAAAAACAAAAGGGTTTTTTTTCTTCTCTTTCTCATACAAATTTGAAAGATAAATTTGTCAGAAATTTGCTTTTGGCCAATACTGGAGATAGTCTTTAGTTTGGGATTCAGAATTCTACTCCAGGCACCTTGATAATACAAAATAATTACTCACTGTAAGCATTAATTAATTGTTACTGACCTATACTCTGTGGTCCCTTGAGTGACCTGGGTGTTATAATCTCTTTTTAAAAATTTTATTCCCACCTTAATTTTCTATCCATATTTTAATTACACTCTATATTTTAATTGCAGTTACTGAGACCATATAACATCAATATTTTAATTAACAGAAGCTGCACCCAAGGAAGAAGACAGTTATCAAGAATACAGATTTCAAGGGAAAACTTTCATATTTAAATGGGAATTTTTAAGCAACACTTCTATACATTACTAATGAGTAAAAAACTGTTATACATTTATCACTCATCTGAAGAATAGAGTTCCCATAACATTGAAGAAATAGTCCAATATCATATTTAAGAACAATTAACTGAACATATGGAAATACATTTACTCAAGTTTAAAGTTTCTAATTAAACCTTAAAAATAATCATTTCCTTGAGTACCATGATATATGTTTTTCATTCTATATGATAGATCCTATCAATCACAAATAGCCAAGCTTTTAAAATTAATTGTGAATTATTACTAATACCTATCAGAACATGCATTTAGATTAAAAGAACAGACCAGTTTATGAAAATGATAGTAAAGGAATTGTCTTAGATCATATGAACTAAGGAAATGTTTAGAGCTAAATCTAAGAACACATCAAAAACATCATCTACCATAATCAAATAGGCTTCAACCTAGAGATGCAGAGATGATACAGCATATGCAAATCTATCAATGTAATCCACCATATAAAAAACTGAAATTATAAAAACCACATGATCATTTCATTAGATGATGAAAAAACCTTTGAATATGTTCAACATTTTTTTATGTTTAAATTCTTGAAGAGAGGGAGGTGCTTGGTCCTATGAAGGAGGTTCGATAGATGCCCCAGTGTAGGGGAATCGAGGGTAGGAGGTGGGAGTGGGGTAGGTGGAAGAACACCCTCATAGAAGCACTGGGAGGGAGGATGGGATAGAGAGTTTTTGGGAGGGTGGAAAATCGGTAAAGGAGATAACATTTGAAATGTAAATAAAGAAAATATCCAATAAAAAGAGAATCAATAGATGGTAACTCATGAAACTGAATAGGTTTTCTCAGGTAAGGGACACCACACCGTCAAAAGATGTCATGATTGTTACACCTTGCTTAGCAATGATGTAGAAGTTTTAGGTTTCAAAAAATATAACAAGTCATTTGTAAATGTGCCAGAAATCTTAATTATTGTTTCATCCATTCTTCAATATGGACAAGAAAAATTTTGATTCAAGTCACTAAACTCATTATGCTAAATAAATGATGTCTACCAAAGTTTTAGTTTGTCAAAATAACACAAATAATATTTTACTGTGTTATTTATGAAACATTTTAAAGGATTTAGGAACCCAGTCACTTTGAAGAAATTTCTTAGTAGCATTCTACATTTTCCAACTTTCTAAAACACTAGTTCTTCATTTTTTCTTTATTTTACCTTCGAGGACATTGTCTAACAGATTAAAATATGAATTAAAGCTTATTTCTGATACACAAATCAAGTTTTAAAAATACATATAAGTCCTTACTTATCAAAATACAAATGAAATAGTTCAGTTCGCAACTTCAATATTAGTTTTACTATAAAAACACAGTAAAGAGAACATTTATAATTCAAAAAGATTATTATAACTCTATAGAACTCAGTTTTAATATGTTTGCTACCCATGTTGTTTTCTGTGCATTTATATGGTCTTTTGTTTCCCCTGATTCTGTTAGGTGACAACAGATAAACTACTGATTGAGAGAATTTTGATTTGACATATCTGCTTATAAACAGTTTCTTAAATATTATAATTTTCCATGTGTACTGCCTCCATCTTGATTAAAACAAGGGTTCCATTTATTTCTCATCATTACAGCATGACAATTAGACAAATTATCATTTTGTTATAGAAAATTTCTGAGTTGACAATGTAATGAAGAATTTGTTACTACTTTTGCAGTATTAGTCATAGGAAAAGATAATCAGAGATCACAAAATATGCGGATTATTGCCCAACTAGAAAGTGAAGGTTGACAAGGTTATTTTACATGCCATAATGTAATAGTTAAAATGTTAGTTAACATACTTCTGCTTGAATAATGAAATGTAATGAAATTGGCATTTCAAGACAACGCAAATATTCAATTTCATGTTGCTACTGTTCTAAGATATTTAAGATAGTGCCATATCTAAGATATTTAAACCTTAATGTCCATTCATGGGTGAATAGATACAGGAAAGGTAATAACAATTCAATTGGGAACAATTGAATATTATTCAGCCACAAGAAGAAAATGGAGTTGCAATTTGTTACTGAATTATATGAGTAAAGAATGTCATTAGTAACCTCCATGACAATTGAAGAATCATCAATCTTTTCGTTTCTTCAAAAGACACTTTTGGAATATTACCATGTCTTGAAAACAAAATCTCAATAGTCATAGCAAAATTGAATTTTTTTAAATCACTAGAATTCCATTGAGAAATAAATAAAAATAACAAAATATAAATATTTGACTTAAGACAACACATATATCATATACACTTTTCCTGTGGCAATTCTGTTGTCTTCCTAATCCATAAGTAGTTATTAGACAGTTATCTAACATACGTTATTTTGAAGTTCATCATAACTGAAGAAAAACTTTTGTTGTAAAACTTATGAATGAGAGGTACTCTTCCTCTCTTTATCCCAATCACTATCTCCCTTCATCCCTCTAATGTACTGTTCATATCTCTCCTTACAGTAGATATTCAATTGTACATTAAGGCTTACATTTTTATGGCACTAATGTTTTTAAAATTATAGACAGCAACCTTTTAGTGAAAACGAGGATATCAGTAATCACTTCATAGAAGATTTAATATTAACATTATCGTTTTGCTCTTAAAAATTACTATAATAAAATTTATAAAATACCCATACCAGTAAAGAATCAACTCTATATTTATCCTAATTTTTCTTATGTTATAATGCATATTTATGAATATATTTTAAATTTACTGTGTTCACAATTCTTTACTCTAAAATACTCTATATAATGATGGGTGACCCTTTTTAATATACAAGGTTAGTATATTTTGTAATTGCTCAATCTGAAAACTTTTGGATAAAATGATATAATAATATTTATAATCTTTTTGTGTAAAATATTTGCTTGTGTGCATGCAGATGCTATCATAGATTAGTATGTGTGCTTTTCTCTCTCTCTGCCTGCCTGCCTGCCTGCCTGCCTGCCTGCCTGTCTGACTGTCTGTCTGTCTGTCTGTCTGTGTGTGTATGCATGTGCATGTGTCTGTGTGTGTTTAAAACTGAAGACTAGAGGTTGATATCACGTCTCATCTTCTACCTTCTCATTATTATTTGTTCAGACAAGGTTTCTCACTGAATCTTAGGCTAAATAATTTTGTTAAACTGTCAGGACACTGAATTATCAGGATTTCCTGTCTCAGAGTCATAATTTAATGTGCCTTATTCACAGTTTTTACTGTAGGTACTGGACCTCTTAACTGTAGTCCTCATTTTTTCACCTCCAGAGAGGCCACTTATGCTTAATTAATATTTTTACATATGACTCATATATATATATATATGTGTGTGTGTGTGTGCGTGTGTATGTGTACATATATATGAAACATGTATTGTTTCAATATATACATTTAAGTTATTAAAAAATTTATTTATTTAAAACTATTTTCTGATTCCTTTATTTTGATGCTAATATAATTCCATTTATGATTCTTAAACATAAATTTCTAAATATGTAATATATATTAAAAATAGTTATATATTATGTAGGTAATGATGCTATTCTAAATTATTTCTCAAACCAGAATACGCTTAATAAGTGGAGATCAAAATACTTACTTTCAAGCAAAATTACCATTGCTTTGGGCAAATGAGTATAGAGCTTATTTAGTTCTAAAAATAGATTCTCCCATATCTCATGGTAACCAGGTAAAGGAGACAAATCATTAAAATCATTATTTTACATTTCTACTGGTATTTTAAATAATATGTTGTATAAATGGCAAATAATTTGATGATTTTTCATGTATATCAAATAAGTAAAGATAATCGACTCATAATAATTAGGAAAATAAAACAGGAGCTGATCAGTATTGCTTTATTTAATGAATCTGTCTGACAAGAAGCATACAGTCCTGCACAGCACATGGATTATGTAAACTGACAGTTAAGATATCATGCTATAGTAAATGGTGACATTTCAGTATGTTATTATTATTACTATTATTATTATTATTGGATATTGATATTCCTTGAATAATACCAAATAGACATTTATCAGTATATCATAAAATATTCACGAATGTGCATGTCTTTCTCATTTTAACATATTTTTTCTTATTTCTTATTTACCAAATGGCTTCTAAGGGAATATTTAGTAACTCTGAATATATTTTGTTTATCACTGAACAAATTCATAAGTCCTAGAATGAATTGAAAGTAAAGTGATTTAAAAAAAATGAGGCACTACAAATATGGCCTAGTGGTTAGAAGCACTTGATCCTATTGTAGAGAGTATTTCAATACCTTCCTAGTATGACACCCATATTCACCTTCAATTCAAGTTCCAGTAGCCATGCTATGGGGATCAGATTCACAGTTTTTTTATTCTGCAGGAAAAAGACTAGCATATGCAATCACTTACATAGACACATAATATAAGTACAAATACATGAATATTAACATAAAATTAGACTTGTCAAGCTTTTTACTCATAAATTCTACATAAATTAATATTTTCATGCACAATGTTTATTGAATCTCTTTTTCCATAAGACTAGGAAACTATTTCTAGGTTATGCAGCATAAGGTCTCTTTCACAGTTTCATTCCTCAATGAACAGCATGTCTTTTTGCCTGTGCCCTGGACAGCTCTCAGCCCGACCTTAGGGGTTGGGGTTGAGTTGTGGTAGTCAACAAAACAGACTCCAGGAGCAATCAAGAATGCTGCAGCAAGCTCATGGAGGGACCCATGGCTCCAGCTGCATATGTAGCAGAGGATGGCCTTGTCTGGCATAAATGAGAGGAGAAGCCCTTGGTCCTATGAAGGCTCTATGCCCCGGTGTAGAGGGATGTGAGGGCAGGGAGGCTGGAGTGGGTGGTGGTTTGGGGAACACCCTCATAAAAGCATGGGAAAGGGGGATGGGATAGGGAGTTTCGGGGAGGGAACCGGGAAAGGGGATAACATTTGAAATGTAAATAAAGAAAATATCCAAAAAAATAAACAAAAGACCAAAAAATAAAGTATCTATTCTAAACAGCAGTTCCTGATTGGCTGGCATTATTTGCACCAGCAATCCTTGCTCTCTCAGGCTGTCCTCAATTAGGTCCTCCTGCAGGAGATGTTTCTGCAGCTGCACAGCCCCCCAGTGTTTCCATAGAGGCAGCCCTGCTGTTAGTGCTACAATGTCTTTTCTGAATAACTTCTTTACAAACCTTCAGGAAATATAATAAACCAAGTGTTGCCTATGATGTCCTATTATTATCAGTTTGAAAGGTTACAAATCTTTCTCTTGTTAGAACGTCTACATATGAAGTATTCATATTCAAAACTCAATCTTAGTTCAATACTCATAGAATATATAGATCTTGCTTTTAATATCTAAACAGAGGACATTAGGTATAGAATTTAAAAGAAACTTTAATCATAAACCAAAATATTAAACAGGAAGCATAATAAACTGTGAATAAGTTGACATTTTTGCTAAATGAAAGGAAATACTTTTTAGAAAAAGAAAATACTTCCATACATCACAGAAAAGTTCAATAGTTCGACAGTTTGATTTGTGAAAGATGGAAGAGTTGCATTTTTCTCTTGCTGAGTAGAAACTAAAATGAAAACCATAGATGTTAGAGATCAAACATAACAAGGCCTTGGAAAGCAGAAAGAAGAAAGCAACTGGCTACAGATCTCTGGACTGAAAACTTGGCAATGTGTCCCTGGGGGTTTCAATTGCCTCAATCAACACAGACTTGGAGTTGAAGAAGCCAACCACCTGGGAGTGTCTTTGAATGAAGGTAATAAAAGCCACACATAAAATATTCTTTCTCTATGCAGCAAACTAGAATAAGGCAATGAAGCAAGATATGTATATGTGAGTTGTTATACTCTAGACAGTATCACAAAACACCTGCATCCCCACCTTCAGTCATTCCAGAGAAGCTCCAGTACAAAGCTTTGTTGACTCTTTTGGTTAGATGACAACAGTCTGCAGCTGCCAGCCATGACAAGAAATGGATATTTTCATGAAAAGCATATGGGATTAAAATTTCTTTATAGAAACAATTCACTGTTTTTTTTAATCAATATAATATCTCTATTCTGCCCGCTGTGGCATATGCTTCCAGAATAACTATGAACCTAGCCCAAAACAAAATCATAAACATTTTTAAGGAAACCATCTTGTGTCTTTGCATTTGTTCTTTTATTCAATTGTACTGGCTTCCAGTTTCAACTTTGTTGATGACAATATTTTTCAATGTCAATAAGTGAACAGTCATTTTAGACCATATGAAGAGGTCAGATTTTTACTATATTCTTCAGGAAGAAGCCCTAGCATGTTTAGAGAAGTGGCCTTAGAGACCGAATGTGTGTTTTTCCACTATGTTGTTATCAATTTCTACCTTTTATCTAGCAAAGTGAGTAAATGCAGGTCCCATGAGGAGAGGATGGTGCAATCCTACTCTCATGTATATACAGGTTTTAGAACTCTAGCCAATAATATTAACAGTCATTTACATCTCAATTAGGGCTGATTGGTGATCCTGGATATTTACTTCTGACTGCACACTCTCTGAGATAGTTAATTTTGGATTACAAGGAGTTATCTTGGCGGAGGTGGCAGGGACCGTGTAAAGAATAAGCAAGGTTGAAGATCCATTGGCACTATTGGATAATCCAGGATACTTAAACAATATGCAAGATTTGTGTACTATTTATATAATTTACTTAGAATGAAATATAATAATATAACTAAAATTAAGTTTTAGAAAAACACTCTCATTTGTCCTTGATTTTATTTTTAAGTTCTTTTAAAATTACGTTTGATTGTATTTATGTGTGTGTGAAAGTTAGAGATGATAGAAAGATAAATAGATAAACATATAGATAGATAGAAATATAGACAGACAAACAGATGAATAGATGGGGGTACAAAGATAGATAAATATTCATACAATGAATGTGGAGATCAAAAGTCAATTTGTAGGTTGCTGTGTTCAAAATCATGTCAACAGGTTGACAGCAAATGCCTTTACCCATCTCCTTCTAACTCTAACTAGCTCCTAGGTAGAACATTGTCATCATCATAATTACATATTTAAGTGATTCCTAAATATACCACATGATGCGGTCTTAATAAATTCCATTATTTGCCTTCACTCTCAGAAAGACCTGATTGACAAGATTTAGAGTGACATATTAAGGAAGAAGGGCATGGGCTAGAACACCTTTTCTTTGCAGGTTGAGAGACTTCAGGTGAACTCTTGCAGCCTATTGGGCTAGGCATCCTCACCTGGTAAGATGAGGCATTTTTCTTCAGGTCGCTGTCACAAACATTTAGTAAAATATGCATTCTGAGCTGCCCATAGTGTCTGTACACAAAAGATTTGGAGACTATAACAAATTGTATGATTATTTACATAATTAGTTTTGAAGTGTGGATACTTCTGAACTACGGCATGACAGTAAATCCGTTTATGATATATGAGGACAGATAGAAGAGGGTAAATACAGAATACAGCAAGTGCAGAATATTGTGAACTTATACCGGGAATGTTTTACTGTGTCATGTAGCTGCAAAGGTTGTTTTCCTTTGAATATGTAAAATTCATCAATAATTGTACCTTCTTTTCAGCTAGATTTATTTTATTTACTGTTTAATAGGTATTGTATCTTTCACATTTTATTATGTTTTGCAAGCAAATGAATGAAAATGAAGTATGTAATTAGGAGTGCTTACTTTTGCAATGTATTAAATATGTTACCTTAAAGTTGGCAATGTATTGAACAACATATTTAATCTATGGGTTTGTTCACTTTTTTTACCAAGCTGAGATCATGATAATTATAGATGTATCATGATGTTATTTATTTTATTAACTGTACCTGGACATTTTTTACTTAGACTAAACACATAAAGAAACTAAGAAATCAGGAAAAAATAAACAGCAAAAACAGCTTTGGATAGAAAATTGTATCCTGAAGAATGAGTGATAACATGGGCAGTTATCAGTGCTGTACTCTCATGTGTATTATCTGCATTCTACAAGTGCTTACAGAGTGCGAATAAAAAAACTCAAAAAAAAAATCAAAAATTAAATTTCTTTTAACAGAAATCTGAGGGAAAGCCTTCTGCAACATGTTGGTACAAATTATGGAGAAATTTCCTATTTTTGTTTTATTTTCATATCTCCCTGCACTGACCCTGCTTTCTAAACCATCTCCCTTGTCTCTCCCTACACCTGATTAGGAACTGCCTCCAATTCCCTTGCCCATGTCCTCTCCTACCCTGTTCTCACCATCTGTCTGCCTCCTATGATTATTTTATTCCCCCTTCAAAATAACATTCAAGTATCTTCACTTGGACCTTCTTGTTTAGGTCTGCGGAGTCTAGTAGCATGGGTGTCTTGTATTTTATGGCTAATATCCATTTATAATGGAATATATACCATTCCTTTTATTTCCATCTGGGTTACCTCACTCAGGATCCTTTGCCTGCAAAATTTATGATGTTTTTGTTTTTAATAGCTGAATCATATTCCATGATGTAAATGTATCACATTTTTGGTATCCATTCTTCAGTTGAAGGCCATCTAGACTATTTCCAGTTTCTGGCTATTACAAGTAAAACTGATATGAACATAGCTGAGCAAGTGTCCTTGTGGTATAGTGGAGCATCCTTTGGGTTTATGCCCAGGAGTGATATAGCTGGAAATTGAGGTTGGTTTTCTGAGAAACCAACAAACTGAATTCCAAAGCGACTGTCCAAGTTTGTACTCTCACATGCAGAGGAGATGGAGGAGTGTCACCGTGTTCCATATCCTCTATAGCATGTGTTGTCACTTGAGTTTGTCTTAGCCATTCTAATGGGTGTAAGATGCTTTTATTTCCTTAGGGGTTAGAGGGCTGTGGAAATAGTTTACCTGATCTGCGGTAAGTGGTCTCTGTCTAGAAAATCATATTCTTCATTAAGATTTTCTAACTTTGTGGAAGACAGGCCTTTGAAGTAAGACCTAATAACTCCTTGAATTTCCTCACTGTCTGTTGTTATGTCTCCCTTTCACTTCTGATTTTGTTTATTTGGATACTCTCTCTCTGTCTTTTGGTTAGTTTGAATAAGGCTTTGTCTATCTTGTTTACTTTCTCAAGGGACTAGATCTTGGTTTCATACATTCTTTATATTGGTTTTTGTTGCTGGTTTTAATTAATAAGTTTTAGTTCTGAATTTGATTATTTCCTACCATTTACTACTTTTTCATGTTTTTGCTTTTTTCAATCTAGAACTTGCATGTGTACTTTTAAATTACTGCCAGGAGAACTTTCTAATTTTTCTTTCTTTCTTTTTTTCTTTCTTTCTTTCTTTCTTTCTTTCTTTCTTTCTTTCTTTCTTTCTTTCTTTCTTTCTTTCTTTCTTTCTCTTTCTTTTCTTTTTGTTTATTTTTTATTATTGTCTATATTTTTTATTTACATTCCAAATGATTTCCCCTTTCCCATTTCCTCCCTCCCCAAAAGTCCCATAAGCCCCCTTCCCTCCCTCTGTTCCCCATTCAACCCCCTCTCGCTTCTCTGTCCTGGCATTCCCCTGCATCCAGTTTTTCCAGGATCAGGGGTCTCTCCTTCCATTTTCTTGGAAATCTATTGATATGTGAATTGTGTCTTGGGTATTCTGAGATTCTGGGTTAATATCTCCTTATCAGTGACTGCATACAATGTGTGTTCTTTTGTGATTGGGTTACCTCACTAAGGATGATATTTTCAAGTTCTGACCATTTGCCTAAGAATTTCGTGAATTCCTTGTTTTAAATGCAGAGTAGTATTCCATTGTGTAAATATACCACATCTTCTGAATCCATTCCTCCGTTGAGGTACATCTGGGTTCTCTCCAACTTCTGGCTATTATAAATAAGGCTGCTATGAGCATAGTGGAGCACTTAGTGTTATGACATTTTCTCTTTGCACTGCTTTCATTGTGTCCTATCAATGTGTGTATGCTGTGCCTTAATTTTCATTTAATTCTATAAAGTCTCTTAATTCTTCCTTTATTTCTTCCCTTATCCAGAGATCTTTGAGTAGAGAGTTGTCCAGTCTGTTCTGCTGTTTCTGTTGTTTTTGAAGTCTAGTTTTAATCCATGGCGGTCTCCTAAGGTACTAGGCATTATTTCAAATTTTGTATTTCTTTTGAGGCTTGCTTTGTGACCAAATATACTGTCAAGTTTGGAGAAGTGCCCATGAGGTGATAAGATGTATGATACTTATATATATATGTATATATATATTTGTTTTGGTTAAATATTCTGTAGATGTTTATTAGGTCAATTTGATGCACAATGTCAGTAAGTTTCATTATTAGTTTAGTTTTTGCCTAAATGACCTGTGAATTAGTGGGAGTGGGATGTTGAAATCCCCCACTACTAATGTGTGGGGTTGGATATGTGATTTTAGCTTTAGCAAAATTTCTTTTACAGCTGTGGGTAACCTTGCGTTTGGGACGTACATGTTCAGAATTGAGATATGTTGGTAGATTTTTCTTTCGAAGTATGAAGTGACCTTACCTTTCTTTCTCTTTGTATTGAATTTTGGTTGGAAGTCTCCTTATTAGATATTAGAATGACTGATTCAGATTGTTTCTTGGGTTTGTTTGCTTGGAAATTTTTTCCAGTCCTTTCTCTGAGGTAGTGTTTACTTTTATTTCTAAGGTGTATTTCTTGTATGTAGCTGAGTGATAGATCCTATTTTCACAACCATCCTGTTAGATTGTGTGTGGGGAATTGAATCCATTGATGTTGAGAGATACTAATGATTGTCAATTGTTAGTTCCTAATATTTTGATGTTGGTGGTGTTGTGTGTGTGTGTGTGTGTGTGTGTGCAAGTATGTGGTGGAAGTCATTATCCTCCTTGATTTAGAGTTTTCCTTTGGTATTTTCTGTAGTGCTGGATTTGTGAATAGATATCATTTAATTTGAATTTTTCTTGAAATACCTTATAGTCTCCATCTATGGTCATTGAGTATTTTGCTGGGTATAGAAGTCTAGGCTGTTTTCTATGGTGTTTTAGAGGTTTTAAGATATCTGTCTAGGCCCTTCTATCTTTTAGAGTCTTTGTTGAGAATTTGGGTGTAATTCTTAGAGGTCTGCCTTTATAAATTACCTAGCCTTTTTCCTTTGCTGCTTTTAGTATTCTTTCTCTGTTCTGTAGAATTTGTGTTTTGATTATTATGTGGCAGGAGGGTTTTCTTTCCTAATCCAGTCTAACCAGTGTTCTAAAGCTTCTTTTATGTTCATAGACATCTCTTTCTTTAGGTTGGGAGACATTTCTATGTTTTTCTTTAAATTATTTTCTAGTTCTTGGAACTGGGACTCTTTACCTTATTCTCTTCTATTCCTATCATTCTTAGGTTAAGTCTTTTTATGGTATTTCAGATTTGCTGGGTGTTTTGTTTCATGAATGTTTTAGATTTAACATTTTCTTTGACTTATGTATCAATTTTGTATATCATATCTTCTTCTTTGCCTGAGATTATGTCTTCCATCTCTTGTATTCTGTTGGAGATGCTTATATCTGTTGTTCTTCTTCTCTTCTGTAGGCTTTCCATCTCTAGCATTTTTCACAGATAGTGTCTTTTTAATTGCTTCTATTTCAGTTATCAGTTCTTATACAGTTTTATTTATTTCCTTTATCTATTTAATTGTATTTTCTTCTCTTTCTTTAAGGAATTTAGTTGTTTCCTCTTTAAAGGCTTCTATCTGTTTAATTGTATTTTCCTGTATTCCTTTAGGGGAGTTATTCATTTCCTCTTTAAGTGCCTCTATCATCTTTATAAGATTGGACTTAAGGTCTTTTTTTTGTGCTTGTGTCATGTTAAGATAACCAGGACTTGCTCTAGTACGGTAGCTCTGCTCTGAAGGTATCATATTGCCCTGACTTTTGTTGATGCCTTCTTTTGAAGACCTTTAGCATCTGGTTTGCTTTAGTCCCTGGATGTTCCTGTTCTAGTAGGTATTGGGAGGGGGTCTAACCTAGCTGGTTCTGGTCTGGCTGGCCTCTGATGTGTATCCTTGGCCTGTATGTTTTCAGATCAGCAGGTCTGATGAACGTGGGTTGAGAGTTAGAAGGACAATAGGAGTCCATCTGGAATAGCAGGCAGCTCAGGGCATGTAGAGGTGCCCCAGAGGACTCACTGGGCAGGAGAAATGGGTGTAGGCAGGGAATCTAACCTGTATGCTTACATATCACTAGTTCTGGTGAAGGTGGGTAGAGAGGTGGCAGAGTAATGGAGGTCCACCTGGGATAGCAGGCTGCTCAGGGCAGGTGGAGGTGCTGCCGAGGATTCAGTGGGCAGGGAAGATGGGTGCAGGAGAGGAAACTAATCTTGCTCTGATCATTGTGTCCCATATGTTAAACCAATCTTGTATTCCTAGAATGAAATCCATAATTCTGAAGAATCGTTTTTGAAACCTATCTTTGGATATGTTTTGTTTAACAGTCTTTTATAAGTGTTTTGTTTGAACTCCTTGGGAAGTAGTACTTCCAAAGGGACAGTACTACTTGGAGGGATCATGGACCTGCTGAGCAGAGGTGAGTCACTGAAAGTGAACAATTGAGTATTTCAGTCTGGGTCTTCTTCCGGGTTGACTAATATATGAAAAGTAGTTGATATCCAGCACCAGAGATGAAGACTGCCCCACCTGAAGTCATGTTCTGTCATGATATACTAGAATCCGGAGAAACTATGAATTGGGCTCAATCCTTCTTCTTTTAAGTATTTTTGTCAGGAATGTTGACACCACACTGAAAAACAAAAGAGGAAAAATAATCTGAGGAACAGAATTAAGTGATCAGAAATCTCTAAAAACTTTATAGGTGTGGTTTTGTGTTGTTATTTGTTTGTTTGTTTGTTTATAATTTTTGAGATGACATCTGTGATGACTATATCTGGTTGTCAACTTGGCTATATCTGCAATGAACTACAATCCAGAAATGGAGGGCACACCTGTTATCCAGGTCCTGAGGCTGGAAAACATAGGTTTTTGACCTGGACCTTGACATGGAGATATTGAGTGATAATGGCCATGAAAATCTTAAGTCCAGAAAAGGTAGTATGTACCTTTAATCCCAGGAGATTGAGGCAAACAGATTGCTGAGCTCAGGGCCATCCTGGAACAAAGCAAGTTTCAGATTCAGGTGAAGGGGGCACATTTTTAATCTGGGCCACACCTTCTGCTGAAGGCCTACATTAGTACATTGGAAGATGGAAGATTCACTCTTCTTTGCCTCATTGCACTTACTTGCAAGCACATCTGTTGGAACCTACGTCTTGAAGATTGCAGCATATACAGACAATTAGCTGAAACAAATAGCCTTGTGGAAGTGAGCAGCTACTAGATTCTTGGACTTCACATTCATTGCTGCCCATTGTTGGGTTAGTTGGACTTCAGGATATGTCATTATAATAAATTCTGTTAATATATAGAGACCTTCCATAAATTCTGTGACTCTAGAGAACCCTGACAAATACAGTATCTTACTGTGTTTTTCAAGTCTCAGATCTGCAACAATAAAACTATTCAGGGCAGATAGATGGAAATATGCCTGTAGATATTGGAATGGAGAATTCGGGAAACAACTCCATAATCACAATAAACAGAAGAGAGATTCACAAACAGCATTATATAGAAGTAAAGAGTTGCACAGCAAGAAAACAACATTAAGTAATGTTAAGTAACTTAATGGAAATTAAGTAATTAAATAACATAATGGAAAGAAATACTGGTAACATATATTCACCACAAGGGGTGACCATCTCAATATATAACACCACTAAAAACTCAATAATGCATAAATTAAACAAACCTGTAATCACCATACCATTCCCCTAAATGCTATTAAGCTATTCATAAGACATAGAAAACAATGTAAAGTTTATATGAAGGCAGAAAAATGACTGAGCTGAAATAGTATTGGTTTGAACCTAAAACCATCAGTACCACAACACCTGATTTGAAATTATACCATGTAACCCTAATAGCAATACAAAAGAGGACAACCAAACATGATGCTGGATAAGAAATAAACATATACGTGTAGAGATGAAATACTTTTAAAACGATATGTAAAACTATGATCTAATCAGACAGCTAACACTACACTATCCAGGTCTAAACAAAGTTTTTCTGAACAGACTTTCTACAATTCAGAGACTAACAGCAACAACTGACCAATGAAGTTTCATCTGGCTAAAACCTTTCTACATACTAAAGGAAGCAGATTGGTAGAAGAATCTGCCAGCAGAGCATTAGACAGGGGAATAATTCCTAGAATATATAATGAATTCAAAGTCAAATGTCAAAAGCACAAGTAATCTAATTAATTAATCAGCAAGTGTGACAGGTAAATGCATTTCCAATGATATATAAATTTCTAATAAAAGTATGAAAAAATGTTCAACATCAGGGATAGGCAAATGAAAAATACATTGCTCATAAATCTCACCCAGTGAAAATGGTGAACAGTAAAGCAAACAAAGAAAAATATAAGTATTGATAAGACCTCAGGAATTATGAAAATGAACCCTTATATACCATGGGCAAAAGTGTAGTTTAATCCAATCACCATGAAAATCAGAATGGATGCTCACTGGAAACAAAAAGTATGACTCCATATAATCTATCTCTAAATCTCCTGCATATACTCCATAAAGTCAGCTTGGTATAGAGACAACTGAACATTCTTATATATTCTAGCACTATTTAAATAAGCCAATTCATGGAGTTGGTTCTCCAACTTGGATTGCGCATTTTTGGATTAATTGATAAAGAAGGTGTAGAATATATACACAGAAGGTAGTACTATAATTCAATAAAGAAAATGAAAATAATGCCTTAAGCAAGAAATGAATGAAAATCGAGACGGTTGTATTAAGTAGCCAAATTCAGAAAGATGAATACTATGTTTTCTTTATTATATGTATTCTAGAGTGAGAAAATGCACAAAACAGAAATGGAACAATTCAGGAGGTGGAGGGAAATCTAGAGTGAAGTTATAGGGAGAAGAATTGTGGGAAATTGTAGCGAAAGGAAGTAATATAGAATTACTTTTAAAAAGTCATTTAGGTATCAGAGTAATTGTGACTTCATAAAACAAATTCGGTAGTGTTGCATCTGTTGCTATTTTGTGAAATAGTTTGAAGAGTATTGGTATTAGGTCTTCTTGGAAGGTCTGAAAGAACTCTGCATTGAACCCATCTGGTCCTGGGTTTTTTTGGGGTTGGGAGACTATTAATGACTGTTTCTATTTCTTTAGGGGTTATGTGATAGTTTAGATCATTTATCTGATTCTGATTTAACTTTGGTACCTGGTATCTGTCTAGAAAATTGTCCATTTCATCTAAATTTTCCACTTTTGTTGAGTATTGACTTTTATAGTAGGATTTGATGATCTTTTGGGTTTCTTCAGTATCTGTTGTTATGTCTCCCTTTTCAGTTCTGATTTTGCTTATTTAGATACTGTCTCTGTACCCTCTGGTTAGTTTGGCTGAGCGTTTATCTATCTTGTTGGTTTTTTCAAAGAACAAGTTCCTGGTTTGGTTGACTCTTTGTATAGTTCTTTTAGATTCAAGTTGGTTGATTTTAGCCCCAAATTTGATTATTTCCTGCCGTCTACTCCTCTTGGGTGTATTTGCTCCTTTCTGTCCTAGAGTCTTCAGCTGTGCTGTTAAGCTGTTAGTGTGTGCTCTTTCTAATTTATTTTTGGAGGCTCTCAGAGCTATGAGTTTTCCTCTTATCACTGCTTTCATTTTGTCCCATAAGTTTGGGTATGTTGTGCTTTCATTTTCATTAAATTCTAAAAAGTATTTAATCATTTTTCTTTATTTCCTCCTTGGCCAAGTTATCGTTCAGTAGAGAGTTGTTCAGCTTCCATGTGTATGTGGGATTTCTGTTGTTTTATTGTTATTGAAGACCAGTCTTAGTCCATGGTGATCCGATAGGGTGCATGGAATTATTTCAATCTTCTTATATCTGTTGTGGTCTGTTTTGTGACCAAGTATGTGGTCAATTTTGAAGAAGGTACCCTGAAGTGCTGAGAAGGTATATTCTTTTGTTTTAGGATAAAATGTTCTATAGATATCTGTTAAATCTATTTAGTTCATAACTTCTGTTAGTTTCACTGTTTCTCTGTGTAGTTACCTGGGTTGCCAGGTAACCCGGGCCACTATAAAAGGAGGCTTCTTGCCTGTCCTTGCTCTCTCTTACCTGTCTCTTGTCTCTCTTGCCCCTCATCTCTTTCTGTTCCCCCTCTCTCCATTCTTTCCCCCTTTTCACGTGGTCATGGTCTTCCCTCATTTCTCTATCTTCTCTTTCTCTCTTTTCTTCTCTATCTCCTTTTCTCTTTCTACTCTTCTAATAAATAAAGCATTAAAACTATGAATTGTCTTTTCTTATTGAAACCCGCCATGTAGAATCATGGAGCAGGCCTCAGTGTTTCCAGACACCAGAGAAAGGATCGAAGAGCCGCCTTTCAGCCAACCAAGCTTCTTTAGCAGTTACCAGGGAAGGAGGTCCATGCCAGAATGGCACTGCCTTCTGAGCAAAGATAGCTCTACCCACTAGCAAGGCAGTCTTGTGTTCTACAGGTACCTGGGTACCCGCAGTTCCTATATCGGTACGGTGCATGGTCCTGCTGATGTTCTCCTATCCCCCATGTGGGCTTTGCCAGCTGGTGTTTCTCCTATGTGGGACCTGCACCACTGCTGCCCCCGCTAGCCTTTTTTCCTACAGTCCTCTGCAGACAAAAAACCAAAACAAAATAAACAACCAAACAACCAAAAAACCACTAGACATACAGTACCAGAAGTGTGAGCATTGTATGTGTGTTCTGCTCATTACAAACCACTTTCTCTAAGGTTTTTGTATGCTCATTAGTTTGTTTCTTGCTTTTGTTTTTTCCTGAAGCAGACTGAATGACAAAGGAATAATTATCACTGTGAGATTGCTGCACCATCTTCTACATATTATTCTATATGTGACTGCACGCTAGTACTTATTTTTAAAAAGCCCCATAACTGAAAAGTTGGAAGACCCACAGCTTAGAAATTTGTTTTGATCATGGTTTCTTGTGTTTGAAGAAGCAAATAAATACAATATAATTAAAAGCTAAGATATGTTATTTTTGGACTAAAGTTAAAATTTGTGGTCAAGAAACGTGCAGAGCTATATCCAACCCTCCTCCCAATCCTATTGAAACAAATATTAAATTTTAATTTTGTCTAGCCTGACAGGCCCTTTGACTCTAAAGACATGCCCCTGCAGCCTAAAACCAAGAGTGTAATGGGACTCAAAGAATTAATAGTAGCAACTTCCAGTAATCTCCGTGGGATGGACCAGCAGGGCTCCTTTTATTTAAAATGACTTCACTTCAGTTGTTCAACATCCCTGCAAGAGCTAAAACCTCAAAATTCTACATAATAGTAAAGAAGATTAAGAAAAAAAAAGAAGTCAGTCTCATTTCCCCTCAAAATAATAAATATCTCAGAAACTTTTCTTTATATTTGACTCCAATAATTGATTCCATAAAGTTCTAAATTAATAAAGTCATTCAGTGGTAGAAATTATTAGAACAGCCTATTATTTGTGGTTAATGATACTTTTGATAGTCAAAACATTGCATCTATGGAAATAAAATTAATTGTTAAACATTATAATATTACTGTTCTCATTTTTATATTTACATATATTATCATCTTTGTGGTACTCTATTATTAGTATGATCAAAAGTTTGTAACATACAATGAAATTATTTCTTTCATACAGCTTAACTTCTGTAAACAGAAATTCATGTTCTGTTTTATACTAAATGAAATGTGAAGCTATTTCTTTTTTATATACACATACATTCTCACAATAGACACACACACGTGCATACAAATACACACATACACGCACAGCCATCCTCACAGTATACACACACACACACACACACACACTCACACCATAAGCACACCCAGACTTCCAAGTGAATAAAGAAAAGACAGTGCAATTTAGTTTTTAAATCTGCAGACGCTAAACCCAGACACTATTGCTGATGCCAAGAGAGCTTGCTGAGAGGAGTCTGGTACCGCTATTCCCTGAGAGGCTCTGCCATAGTCTGACCAATATAGAATGTGGATGCATGCAACAAAACATTGGACTGAGCACAGGGACCCCAATAAAGGAGTTAGGGCAAGGACTGAAGGAGCTAAAGGGGTTTGCAGCCCCTTAGGAAGAACAACAATATCAACCAACCAGACCCTCCAGAGCTCCCAGGGACAAAGCCATCAATCAAGAGTTACACATGGTTCCAGTTGCATGTGTAGCAAAGGATTACCTTATCTAGCATCAATGTGAGAGGAGTTTCTTAGCCTTGTAGAGGCTTGATTCCCCAGTGTACAGGAATACTAGGGTGCTGAGGTGGAAGTGGATAGGTCAACTGGGGAGTCCCCTCATAAAGACAGGAGAAGGGGATAGGGAGTTTTTGGAGGGGAAACTGGGAAGGCGGAATAACATTTGAAATATAAATAAATAACCAATAAAAATTATGAAAATGCAAAGTATTTTTACTATCATTGAAATTAGTACAGCATTTAGTACAGCATTAGTACAGCATTTGAATTTATCATTTGCATTCACTTACCATTCTTCAAGTTAGATAAACACCTTGAGAATGTTTAAATTGTAGTTGTGGATTTTGAGATGTTTGTGTTTGACTTGGAATGTTTGTAGAGACCATGACGAGAGAAGGGGTGCATGGGAAGAAAAAGAGGGATGAAGATGGCAGAAGAGTAAAGTGTATGTGAAGGAAAGGTGAGTGGGAGAATCTGCCAGATATTCTGGTCATAAGATTTAAACAGGAAAGGAGTAGGAAATACTTGGGAGAGTATGAGGTGACAGTGGAGAGAAATTGAGGTATAAATGAACTGGAAACGTTTTCTCTGCTTGCTATTGTACATAACTCCTGAGGATTCTACTGAAAGAAATTATCACTTTTTCCCTAATATGACCTTATATACTATATTATCAATTGTTCAAGGAAGATACTTTTGGACTAATAGTGATTTTTTTTGAGGTAAACAATCATTCTAAGATTGGATATGACCTATTTTCACAGGAATAATATCATGCCTGGCTACAATGGAATTTCCCAATTTGTAATGCAAGAAAAGTCTGTGTATATAATTAAAATTATCTTTTTTGGTTGGATTACTGTCACCTGCTGTCTCAAAAGCTCATGTATAGTTTCTTGCTCTAGACTTGAGCAAGAAACTCAAGAAGACCAAGGCTCAAGAGTCTCTTAGTTCTCTCTAGCATCCAGCCAAACTCAAAGACCTGATGATTCTTCTGGAGAAGATTTCAAGTAAACTTCTCCTCTGTGGTTTTCTGCCAGAAATTGTTTTCTGCCATGTTGATTGTCTTTCCAATCACATTGAGTGCCAGATATAAAATTAACTTTTATTCACCTAATTGTCCTCTTGGAGACTTACTACTGAATATGCTTACCTTTCTAGTTCTTTTTGAGTTTGGACTTGCTGCTTCAACTTAGCTGTTCTGGCCCAAACTTCTTCAAGCTGACTGATTCAAGCTAGATTCTCTTAGCTTCTCACAGAATTGCTCTGCTAGGCCTCAAACTAATTCTGACAATTTGTTCTAATCTTCTGTCTTCTTTTTACATGCTGGCTGCAACTGTCTCTGCAGACCTGCACTGAACTGCATGAATTCTCAAATAAACTCAACTCTACTACTCTACATTTACTAAACTGATTCCTAACTCATTGATCCAAACTGAAATTTCTTTACTCAACTGCATTCCAATAGCTATGCCTTCCAAACATAACTACTTGCCTCCAAAAACCAACTTTATCTACTGCTATTTATTTATTTATTTATTTATTTATTTATTTATTTATTTATTGCTGGTAAGAGAAACCATGACCAAGGCAACTCTTTTAAAGGAATATATTTAATTGGGATTGGCTTAGCGTCTCAGAGATTCAGTGCATTGTCTTCATGGCAGAAAGCATGATAGCATGCACACAGACATGATACTGGAGAAAGAGGTGCGAGTTCAACATTTTGATCTGATTGAAATAGACCCTCTAAACTCTCCCATAACCCCTAAAGAAATAGAAGTGGTTATTGAAAGTCATCCAACCAAAAAAAGCACAGGACCAGATGGTTTTAGTGCAGAATTCTATCAGATCTTCAAAGAAGACCTAACACCAATACTCTTCAAACTATTCCACAAAATAGAAACAGAAGGAACACTAAACAACTCATTCTACAAAGCCACAATTATTCTGATACCGAACCCACACAAAGATCCAACAAAGAAAGAGAACTGAAGACAAATTTCCCTTATGAATATTGATGCAAAAATACTCAATAAAATTCTTGCCAACCGAATCCAAGAACACATAAAACGATCATTCACCACGATCAAGTAGGCTTCATCCCAGGGATGCAGGGATGGTTCAATATACAGAAGCACATCAATGTAATCCACTACATAAACAAACTCAAAGAAAAAAAATACACATGTACATTTCATTAGATGTTGAAAAAGCATTTGACAAAATTCAACATCTGTTCATGCTAAAAGTCTTGGAAAGATCAGGACTCAAGGCCCATATCTAAGCATAGTAAAAGCAATATACAGCAAACTGGTAGCCAACAACAAACTAAATGGAGAGAAACTTAAAGCAATCCCACTAAAATCAGGGACTAGGCAAGGCTGCCCTCTCTCGCCATAACTTTTCAATATAGAACTTGAAGTTCTAGTTAGAGAAATTAGACAACATAAGGAGGTCAAAGGGATAGAAATTGGAAAGGAAGAAGTCAAACAATCACTATTTGCAGATGATATGATAGTATACTTAAGTGACCCCAAAAAACTTCAACAGAGAACTCCTACAAATGAAAAACAAGTTCAGCAAAGTGGCTGAATGTAAAATTAGATCAAGCAAATCAGTAGCCTTCTTATACTCAAAGAATAAACAGGCTGAAATAGAAATTAGGGAAATGACACCCTTCACAATAGCCACAAACAATATAAAGTATCTTGGTGTAACCCTAACCAAACAAGTTAAAGATCTGTGTGACAAGAACTTCAAGTCTCTGAAGAAAGAAATCGAAGAAGCAATCAGAAGACAGAAAGATCTCCTGGTATTCTTTGGTTCTATAAGAGATCAGGCTGAGCAAGCCTGGGAAAGCAAGCCAGTAAGGAACATCTCTCCATGGCCTCCACACAAGTTCCTGCTTCCTTATCTGCTTGAGTTCTGGTCCTGACTTTCTTTAGTGATGAACAGCAGTGTGGAACTGTAAGCTAAATAAACCCTTTCCTCCCCAACTTGCTTTTTGGTCATGATGTTTGTGCAGGAATGGGAACCCTGACTAAGACACCTACATAGAAGGGAAAACAAAAAAATCACAGGAGATGAAGGGAAGCAGAGAGAAAGGGGAGGGACAATGAGGGAGGCAGAATCAGGTATTTGAAAGGACAGGAGAAGATCTGGAAATCGAATAGAAATATGTAGTAGTATGGGATGGGAACTGGGAGTAGTCACTAGAAAGTTCCAGATGCCAGGGAAGCAAGAGGTTCCCAGGACCCAACTGGGGTGACATTAGCCAAAATACTCGCCAAAGGTGAGATAACACCTCTAGAGACCACCTCCAGTGGAGAAGCATTGCCCCCAGTTGTGTGATGGGACCACTCACCCATCTCAAATGTTCCTATCCAAAGGAAAGATAGAGACAAAAAAAGAACAGAGATTGAAAGAAAGGCTATCCAGAGGCTGCCCCACCTATGGATCCATCCCATCTGGAGACACCAAACCCCACACTATCTATTGCTGATGACAAGAAGCACTTGCTGACAGGAGCCAGGTATGGCTGTTCCCTGAGAGGTTCTACCAATACCTGACCAATACAGATGCAGATACAGTCAGCCATCAAATTGAGTCCTGGGACCCTAATGGAAGAGCTAGGGGAAGGACTGAAGGAGCTGAAGGGGATTGCAACCCCATAGGCAGAACAATATCAACTAACTTGGCCGTTCAGAGCTTCCAGGGACTAAATAACCAATCAAAGAGTATAAATGGAGGGAGTCATTCCTTCAGCTGCATATGTAGCAGAGGACAGCCTTATCTGACATCAATGGGAGGCAAGGCTCTTGGTCTTATGGAGGTTCAATGACCCAGCATAGGAGGATGTTAGAGGGGTGAGGCAGGAGTGGATGATTGGGTAAAGGATCACCCTCACAGACACAATGGGAGGTGGGACAGAGGGAATGGGATGGGGCATTCGTGGAGGGGAAACTGTGAAGGGGGATAGCATTTGAAATGTAAATGAAAAAATGATTAGTAATAAAAAAGAAATCATTTGATTATAATTCAGTTTTTGTATTTGATATTCATACTTGTCTTATTAGTTAGATAGCATTTCTTATCCCTGTAATAAAATACCATGATCAAAAAGGAAGTTGGGAAGAAAATAATTATTTGGCTTACACATTCAGATCAAAGTCCATCATTGGAGGATGTCAGGGCAAAAACTCAAACAGGGATAGAATTGTAGCCAGGAGACTATTCAAAGGCCATCAGGGGTGTGGTTTATTGGCTTGCTTTCCCTGGCTTGCTCAGTCAGCTTTCTTATAGAACCCAGGACTACCATATCAGTGATGGGACCTCCTACAATGGACTGGGCCCTCCAGCATTGATCACTAATTAAGAAAGTGCCCTTTACCAAGATCCAATGGAGGCATTTCCTCACCTGAGGCTTCTTTCTTTGAGATGACTTTAGCTGTGTCCAGTTGACACACCAAAATAACCAGTAATATTGACTTCTTGTCAACTTGACACACAGACACATCACTATTAAGTCAAATCTCTGACTTTCTTCCTCATCCCCAAGAATTTACATTAGCATTACAAATAACTGTAAAAATCCCCAGTCTTTATAAATTCACAAATGAATTAAACTTTCAATCCCTTAAAAATAGTCAACATCTTTTAAAAATCCAAATTCTGCAGCTTTAGCCATGTGCCTCTGGCATTAGAGTAGAAAGGGTTACTGGGACAATTTATGCTGGATTGCAGGAGCTAAGAATTTAATGGTGATTAGGAAGAGACAAGCACCACTGAGATGAAATTCTCTGTGAAATGTTTTCTGAGAGCTCAATGAAGCTGTGTTCCAGAGATATAACTGGTCCTGGAAGCCAGACCTGGTAATGTGTAAGGATCATGTGGTACTGGTTTTCAAGGTATGCAAGGGTTATAAAGAAGTGGCCTTGGCACTGAAAGAATCCAGGAAAGGGCATTGGTGAAGGTGAAGCCTCAGTGACAGTTCACAGCCCAGCACTGAAGTGGTCCTGCAAAGAAGGTAAGGCTTGGCACTGTAAAGAGAGCCTATGAGAGGCTATTAGTGAAAGTGTACCCTAGTCGCAGTGGATGACTCCAGCATATTGGAGATGCCAAGACCATGGGATAACCACCAAGAACTGCATTGGCAGTGGAATGCAGTCAGCCAGAGCCTAGAGTGCTACAGAGGGCAGAGGCATAGAAGTGACCAAAGCTCTTTGAAAGAGTTGAGAAAGTCATGTGTGGATCCCACAGAAATTATGATTTTGAAGTTGCCTTGGTGATTCCAAGACATTAGAGATGCTAGAGCTGTGGGATATCTGCCAAGGAAAGCTGCAAATAGGGTGTAGAACTAAACAAAGAAAAAGACTTGTGTTGCTGTCAACAAAACTGAAAGGAGTTGGAGATCTAAAGAGCATTTTGACATCAGACATGGAAATGCATAGTTTGGAGTTTGCCCAGCTGGTTTTGGTCTTTCTTTGGTTTAGTATTCCCTCACTATGACATTTTGAAATGGTAATGCTTTTTCTGTGATGTTGGAAGTATGTGATCTGCTTTTTGATTTTGATTTTATAGGGATGACCATGAAGAGATTGCAAGAATCTTAGATGAGACTTTGAACTTTGGACTTTTAACATTGTCGAGAATGTAGTAGATTGTGGGTACTTTTGAAAGTGGACTATGTGTGTTTTGCATTATGCTATGGCTATGTATGGCCATCTTAGACTCATGCATTTGGACAAGCCTATTGGAGCCAGGGAGTAGAATGTGGTTGTTTGAATATGCTTTGTCTATGGAAAGTGTTACAATTAGGAGATGTGGGCTTATTTGCGTAGGTGTGGCCTTGTTAGAAAAAAATGTGTCTAGAAGCAAGTATGTAGAGGCAAGACTTTGAGGTCTCATATATATGCTTAAGTCTGGCCAGTGTAATTCAATTTCCTTCTGCTGTCTTCAGATTGAGGTGTAGAGCTCTAAGCTCTTCTTCTATTGCCATGTCTGTCTGTAGACGTTCATGCTTCCTTGCCATTATGAAAATTGGCTCATCATCTGAAACTGTAAGCCAGCCTCATTTAAATGTTTTCCTTTATAAAAGCTGCCTTGGAATGGTGTCTCTTCACAGCAATAAAACCCTAACTAAGACAATATCATACAATAAATACCCTTGGAGAGCATTACTGTGTTTTACTGCTATTTATATTTTAAAATATGTAAATTTGCTTACATATATGATACACTTCCCAGAGAAATACTGTGAAAAACTGGTGAATACTGTCTTCTATCCTGTTTTGGCTTCATCAGAAAGTGATGTCGTTGTACATGCTCCATGTTACCGGACACTAATAAAGCTCCCTGTGGCTCTCTTTTAAAAATCAACTTTTCTTCATGCAAAATTGTCCTATCTTTTAAGGATATGACTTCCTCTTTTAATCACCCCTTATAGAAAGTAATCTTTCTTTCCAAAAAGTTCAATTCTACCTAGATGTATAAAAATAATGATAAAGAATATAAAGAGAACATAATAAAGATACAAAGAGAGCATGTAGAAAGGATCATAGAAACATTTTTTTTTCTGTTAGAATATTTTTCATGGGTCTAGATCTCATTCTAATCCTATCATTGCTGGGTTTTAATTGCCTAACCTTATATCAGCTGTCATGGTGAACACGGAACTATTAAGAGACAAGCACAAAAGCATGAGCTTTGATAATAGTATTTAAGGCTTTTGAATTCATACGACTTCCTGCAGTTTGGCTTCTCAATTCAAGATATTTGCCAGTTTAAAAAGAGGAATTAATGATATGCATTTCCTTTCAAACTAATATTTACCTAAAGATAGTATTTGAATCCCTCACTCTGACTTTCTCATCTGTTTTCTCAACGTGAAAGGGTGATGAGTCTGATTTCCATAGCTTTCCTTTCTATGCCTGTCACTCTTGTCCAGTCACTTGATTAGTTCTGATATCTTTTCTGCTCCATCATTCCATGGGCTGATGACTCAAAGTGTAACATGTATACACACAGACACAATTTTACTAGGACGCACAGTGTTGTTTTTTGTTGTAGTCATTTATCATCGTAAATTAATTTTATTGCTGTTGTTAATTCTGCACTTGGTCTTTCTACCTCACACATAAGCCATTCATTTTTAAAAATGGAGGTACAGTTTATATAATTAAAAGGAAGACATCTTCCAGCTTCAATAGGGGTAGAACACATAGGCACAAACAGATAATACTGGAAGACTTTCTTCACAGCCTCTATATTCTGAGGTAGTCTCTTAATTTGATTTTACTGTCCTCATAAATGACTCAGTAAGGGTGATTTGTTCTTTATGTTTCCTTATACATCTCAGAATTCCTACAAGAATGACTCTGGAATCATATAATCAAATAAAAATGAAACACTAAAACACATACATGTTAATGGGCACTTTACCAAAGACCAGGAAGGGCAGGGTTCAGATGGTAGTAAGTCAGCTTGCTACCTGATTAACTAAATGATGATGAGGTATTCTATTTTAAGAGTATTGTAATAAAACAGGAGCACTTTCTAGCTGATTTATTCACTCAGTGAGTCTTCTTCTAGGTCACACACAATACTTGAAAAGTCCTTCAGTGGCCTGAACCCAACTATGTAGCATATAACATTGGTCAATAAGTCATTGAATTTGGAAAACTAAGTTTAAGTATAAAGAAGAAATTAAAAATATTGTCCAATATTTCACATTCATATATATATATATATATATATATATATATATATATATATATATATATATGATCAACCTACCACAGAGAATATTAACTGATCCTTATGGTATAGGTCTTTATTTTATTTCTGTAATAGAATCTATTTTAATAATTGGCTACACACCTTGAAACAGCCAAAATTGTTAAGAATATGTGTACACAAAGGCCGGGCAAACCGTTAACTGCCATATTTTCATCCAAAAGCAACACTAATATTAATAGTTATCAATTCATCATTTGCAAATGACTGAATTACTATTCATCTGAATAATAATCTACAGTTGTGTCACCTTGCTTTCTATTCCTTCATCAAATACATCAGACAGTAAACTTATAGAAAGAAGAGACTTGTGATTTTGCATAATTTTGCTTGTTTCAGTCCAAGGTTATTTGGCCTCATCATTTCTGGATTTTTGAAAACGCAGTGAACTATAGCAATAGTGCATAGCCAATAAACTCATTTTCTGGCCAAAAGTGAAAGAGTAAAGAAGGAAGAGAGAAAATTTTCAGTAGAATACTCCCCATCAAACACATGCCTCAAATGATCAAACCTACTATACCAGTCAGTGTTGTATTGGTATGCAAAGACAGCATAACCAAGAGCAATTTGGAGAGTGATAAGGGGATAGACAACCACTAATTTGCAACACAGCAATGAAACAAAACTCATGTTATTATATTATAATATTATACTCATTTCTTCCCCTAATTATCCTGGGAAACTAGTATGTTTGCTGTAAAATATCAGAACTCCCTAGGAATAAGAATTGTATCTCATGGACGTATGAGTCCTAGTGTCTAGTTTAAGAGATCTGAAACAGTTTGTGTTAGTTAGGGTTACTATTGCTGTGGTGAACATGATGAGAAAGGAACTCGGGGAGGAAAGCACTCATTGGGCTTACTGTTCCACACTACTGTTCATCAATGAAGGAAATCAGGACAGGAACTCAAACAGGAAAGTTGCTCAAAAGCAAAAACTGACATAGAGCTATGGATGAATGTTGCATAGAGTAAAGACTTAGTCCTTAGGGCTGTTCCAGACAACTATCTCGGAGAACACATGCCACTGGTTCATGTGTGGCTCCATCTGAAATTGATTGTGTCCTTCATCATCAATCACCATTCATGAAAATATCCTAGAGGCTTGCTTACAAAAATGTCTTCTGGAAACATTTTGTAATTGTGGCTGCCTCATATCCAATGCCTACTGCTTCATTCAAATTAACTGGAAACAAATGAGCACAATGGAATATGTACTCACACACACACACAAACACACACACACAGTGTAAATAACTTGAACACATAATTTTAAATCCCACGCACAATTCATCCCTATAAGCTTCACACTTGAAATTGCCCCAGATACTTTCCCACTTGTAACCTCGTGATAATGTCACAACATTAATACATAGGTAAATACATACATGTATTCTTCTATGAAAATTCACAAGGAAATGCTTAAATAATTAAACAACCTTCAGACATTGGTTTGCTTAGAATGCTGTAAAATTGTCTGTTGATAAAAAAATGAATAAAAATATGTAATTTTTATGAGAATTTTTTTAAAGCATCAAAATAGTTTCTAGCATATGACTGTAGAAATATTTATCTTTATAATTATGTAATTCTCTTACAATTTCAGTTTACACATTTCATTATGTGGGAGTACTAACAGTTCATTTGAGTGTTTTTCCTCTGCGTGCAACTTGTGTTTGAAATTATTTTCTGCAAGAAACGAATAGCCTTTCTCAGTTCTCGGCTGGTTTCTCTTTTATTTTATCACACATCTCATCTTGCTTAGACACCAAATCCATCTTTAAATACTAATGTGATAAAAGTATATTTATCAGGAAAATGATACCCTTTATTGGAATTCAAATTGGTGAAGAAATTTCAAATTTCATCTTGTATAAAACAGCATCATTATGATACTCTCTAGAGCATACTGCTATGTACCCAGTGGAAGTTGGATTTAAATAATTAGTGAAATAACCATTTGGTCCAGAAATATAATATTTCTTCCACTTCATCTTACTGCTTTTGAGAATAAATGCAGAACGTTTGTCTTCCAGGGGCTTAGGCATGCATGGCCTTGATTGAGCCACAGGGAAGTTTTACCTTCATTTGAAAGTCTAAAGTTGTATTGGTATAAGTGAATCATTATCTAAGAGGAAGAAACAAAATTAACAGTCTCCTCATGGAAAAGCAGTGCTTACTAATGAGCACAAAACATTAGAGTTAATTTTTCTTTTCTCTTTACACAGGCCTGCAGTGTTCATCTCAGGGCTAGACCATTTGGGATGGGAGGGTTTAGTATTGAGATGGCTCTGAAGAACGGCAAAAGAGGCATTATGATTCATTTTGAGTCTCCAAAGACAAAGAAATGTACATGATTACCACATATACAGATTCTCAGCTTTTTTAGTAGCAATGACAAGACCCAAAATGGTTGGGATATCTAAAAAGTGTTTTGTGCTGTGATTCCTTGAGGCCTGACTATAGGATATATCAAATATGAAATATCAAAGTAGAAATTCAATGACGTGCTACTGTGTCAATGCCAATTCTTTTATCTGCATTTATTAAATTTTGATAATTCCTGGTATTTAGTGGAAAGAATTAGAAAATGTCTTATGCCAGCCTGTTATTTTTAAACTATTAGTAGAGTGAATGTAGAAATGTACATCACTAGCATATTTTATTGGGTAAGAGTATTTGCTGAATGTCTCAGAGTTATGAGTGTTGTTATAAAACATCATGGTCAAAAGCAAGTTGGGTATGAAATAATTTATTTCATTAATAAATTCACATAATTGTTCTTCATTACTAATAATTAGTGAAGAAGATCAGGACAGGAATACAAATTTGATAGGAACTTGGAGGCAGGAGCTGATGCAGAGACCATGAAGGAGTGCTTCTTACTGGCTTGCTCCCCATGGCTTGTTCACCTTGCTTTCTTATAGAACCAAGTACCACCAGCCTGGGAGTAACTTCATACACAATGGGGTAAGTTCTTTCCAATCAATCACTAAAAATGTCTTCCAGGCTTACCTATAACACTACCTTATGGAGCAAGTTTCTCAACTGAGGGTTTCTCCTCACCAGGACTCTCGCTGTGTAAAGTTGATGTAAAAGTTGCCAGCAAACTGAGCAAGGATGGTGGCTTCCATTCAATCCCAGCACTTCAAGATAGAAGGAGAGAAGATTCACCTGAAAGTTGACTTTAGGCCTGATGTACCTGTTCTCTTATGTGTACACATCACACATGCACACAGCAGTAATAATAATTAAATTTAAAAATCTCTTTTAAAGTAACAACAGTAATTCATTGCAGGTGTTTCCCATTTGCTTTCCTTACATGCTTACACATAACCATCCCACTCATTTCACCTGAGGTTTGTCAATCTGGTTAGAACACATAGCTACAGTTCCACCTTCATCTGGCCTCTAGCCCCTGCAATCTGTTGACAGGACATCAACTAGTTATTAGAGAATTATTGGAAATTAACTCAGAAAAAAAGATAAGATTATGGATATTTTTATTTCCAGGTGCTCGATTTTTATACTATACATATAATTTTAGCATTTCATTTTCTCCGATAGCAGGTTGTGACATGAGTCAATCAATACTAAATTCATCCCAACTTCCTGGCTTGCCAGCAATTTTACAGCAATTGCCCTGCACTATATTGATCCATTGATAATGGCAGATTGTTTGACTGACAGTTTTAAGGCTTTGTAAAAATTACAAAATGGGCTCAGTCAAAGGTTTCAATGAAACGTATCTTACTACAGAGAATATGGCTAACGTTCAATAGGATACTAAAAAATAAAAGAGCAACAACTCATATATTTATTATCATTAATTAAATCCACAAACAAATATGTCATACTGTTGTACCAGAAAGTCTTGTTTAAGTATACAGGGTTAGAATCAGCAAAACTGGTTTTAGGAAGCTAATGTTGAGAAATGTGACACAAAAAGAGACTAAGTAAAACTCGAAGACTACCATCAGAACAGTGTGTTCTGAATTATTAGACATAACAAATAGAAAGTGGTGTGTAAAAAAAAAAACATGATAAGTGATAAAGTACTCATCCTTTCAAGTCTAAGGCATGAATTCATTGAAACAGAATTTAATAAGACCTCAACCATCTACTACTACTTTACTGAGTAAGAAAATGGTGTGTCTCATTATTAATGACTGGAGTGAGCATGCCTCTTTTCTATAACATTATAGAACATAGAAATATTTCTGGGAGTATGTAACCTGGGATGGATCTGAGGCAGAGAAGGTCAGAAGTTCAAGGATGATCTACAGGGTAATGCAAACTAACAGAGACAAAGAGAAAGACTTGCAAGTACCATTTACATGGAATAAAGTTTCTCAGAAGGTAATTTTCAAGGAGTAATTATTGCAGGTGACTAAGAACTACTTATTGTCCTTGTGCTTGCTTAAGTTCATTTCCTGTCACTACTGTACTACTATTGAAGGATGTTTCATCTTGAGAAGACCCTTCCATCCTTCCCAGCTCTCATCAGATTCTGCACTGAGATTTATCAAAGAGCCATCTTGATGTGAAATGTTGTGAACTCAAATCACCAAAATTTCAGAACATCATGTATTGGCTCTGAATTGGTATTAGATTTTTTCTTCCATGGGAGTAATATAAGTATTATTTTATTTTTAAAGGTATAGTTATAGATTTCTTCTTCCTAGACATGTCCTGGATATTCAGCTTCTGGCTATTATTAATAAGACTGTTGTGAACATAGTGGAGCATGTGTCCTTGTTATATGTTGGAGCATCTTTTGGATATATGACCAGGAGTGGTATAGCTGGGTCCTCAGGTACTATTATGTCCAGTTTTCTGAGGAACCACCAGACTGATTTCCAGAGATTTTCTACCAGCTTGCAATCCCACCAGCATTGGAGGAATGTTCCTCTTTTCCACATCCTCTCCAGCATCAGCTGTCCCCTGAGTTTTTGATATTAGCCATTCTGACTGGTGTGAGGTAAAAATCTCAGGGTTGTTTTGATTTGCATTTCCCTGATGACTAAAGATGTCGATCATTTCTTTAGGTGCTTCTTGGCCATTCAGTATTTCTCAGCTGAAAATTCTTTGTTTAGTTCTGTACCCCATTTTTAATAGGGTTATTTGATTCTCTGAAGTCTATTGAGCCATCTCTCCAGCACCATATGCTGAATATTTAATGTGAGTCAGTATTTTGAACCGAACTCAAATGTAACTATTAAAAATTTTGTGTCTAACCATGATTAGCATATAACATATTTTTACAGAAGACAAAGGCATTTTAGTAAACTTCAGGAAAACCTGTAGAAATCAATGTGTTACATTGATTCCTGATGAATTTGAAAAATAAGCCTCTGTTATTTTCATAATTATGTAAATTCTCACACACTGAAACACACACACACACTGAAAGTCCTTTTCACCTAGAGTTTTGTTCCCTTAATTTAGAGTACTTATTTGATTAAAGTTGGACAAAGAAAATTTTCCATATAAAAGTTGCATATGAGTTTAAATAGATTTTCTGCCTAAAACTTTTCAGATATGTAATACTTTATGAAATCATAGATGATAGCAGTGGAAGTAATTATAAATTTTTACCCCTTTCTTCCTTTAATTCAATGGAGGAAGAGAGCTCTCCAAAATAAGTCAGGTATTGTGCTAATACACACAATGTTTGTTGTAAAACTTCCTTATTTTCCCATCAATTTTGAAATATAGTTTTGTTGAAATAGCAGCATTTTTGGCAGTTAATTTGCTTTCTGGGATGAAAATACTTTCTTCTATGTCTTCTTGTCTTTTTTTTTTTCATTCAGAACTGATTCCATAATAAACCATTACCTTCTCTCTTTAATGTGGAAACTATAAGTATTTTGTATAGACAATTCTCAGAAATTCCTATCAAATCTTCAAGGCTTGAGGATATTCAGGAAACATAGAAGATTCAGGAACTTAAAAAATGTACAAGATTCATAAGGCCCCTCTCCTAGGCTTTATCAACAACAATACTCACTAAGGAGTGGATATTCATTGCAAGCCATTTTGTCTTCGAATTCTTCACTGTGTTGCAGAGATGTAGCTTTCATGAAAATCAATCTGATTATGGTGGACTCCTCAGTGATTCAACTGTCTTTGGGTGACCTAAGTTTCCAGAAATAACCCCAATAAACTTATTACTTCATTAACCTAGACTTGCTGAAATTATTAGTAATATTATTGTATGTATCCTTGCTTCAACTAGAGTAACTAAAGGAAGATTACTGTTTTCCTGGAAAAGGCACACAATAGTAATACAAGCAGAAATTTATTTCATTAAGTGTATGAATTTAGGAAGTCCTAGGTCAGGAAATGTGCTGTCTGGTAGGCCCTCCTTTCCTCACTGCTACATTTTCTTGCTGGATCCCACAAGCCTAAAGGAGGTTAAGCTCTCTAGAACCTCTTTTACTATTGTAAGACACTGGCCACATTCTTGCAAACTGAGAAACTTGTGATCTAAGTCTCTCTTATCATTCACAGGAGATCTTGGGTCACATCGGAGAGTGAAAGTTGGGGCAAAAAGATTATATGAGCTACTGGTGACTGGACAGAGGTCATGTGATAGAAAAATAAGAGTTGCTAAGAAGGCTATGTTAATGCTCATAAAGTCACAATGAAGCTTCTAGCAGCAGTTCTGCATTGAATATCTTACAGGATGAGGTCATCGTTCATGCCAGCTTCGAGATATTGACTGAGCTGACCCATGAAAATGTGGTGGCCTCTTCTGAGGCCAGGTTTTCCAGGGAGGAAAGAATTGTTCTTTCTTTTGTTGATGGTACTGAATGCTTAATTCATCATGGGAGTCACATGGCATGATTTTCATTCTCTCCTTTATCCAGAAGTAGAATGATAAAGGACAGAATGTGGGATATACAAAAGAGAAACATCCCATGTCTCCTACCTCCATACAGGTAGAAATCTGACGTTCTAACCTAGGGATACTATTGCTTAACATTAGCTGTGGTTGACAAGCAAGCTATGACCTCATAGCCATGCAAAATGTTTTGAAAATAAAGTTTAATTGTCACTTAAAAAATTTCTCAGGAGGATCAAATTTCAAAATTTCAAAACTTGGACCATTTAAGCAAAATCAGGTTGGCAGACATTGGGAGCATTTCTTGTTATGGTATCCACTTTGTCAATTGATTTTATAATAGCAGCAACAAAAAAATATAAACAACAACAAAAATGTGTTTTTTCTTTCTAAAATATAGGAAGGAAGGAGGAAATGGGGATGGAAGAAGGAGGTATGTCATCTGAAGCATCTTCATTTAAGTTTTGGAAAATTTTTAGCTTCATTATTCAAAATTCCTTTTTTGTTTTACCTAGATCTAATTTAATGATTGAAATGAATCTCTGGTTTTAGAGGAAGAGAAAGTTCTCAAAGAATGTTGTGCTTTATTTCTGAATAAATGAATTACATAAGTAAAGAACTCTTATATTTAAAATTATACAATTGAAATAAAAGTCACCCTCATGATTTAAATATTTACCTATCCAATAAGGGAAATTTATCTTAAGTAAAACCCTATACCTAACCTTAAAGTCAAACTCCACCATTTCTTTTTCAAAATTTCATGAATCTATTCAGACTTCTCTATTCAGTGGAAAAGCTATTACCTTGTGAAAAATTATAAGCCTAAGGCATCCTTGGCTATTCATTTTAAAGAACATATTTGGTTAACCCATGCTTCATGGCAAAGGAACAACAGCTTTTCTTTTCCACACTGTGTGCCACAGAACACCATTATTATCCTACCAACTATGGCTAAGAAATCTAACTTCTTTATGCATTAAAAGTTGTTAGTACTGCAGTTAAAATTCATTAACATTTCCTAAAATAAATTTGATATTTTAAAGATCTTGGGAGTGTATTTGTGTTTGAAATGGGAAGTTCCATGGATAGCGCTTACGGTCTCTGGATAATTAGCAGCCTCTTTCCATTTCAGAATCTATTTCAGCCTCCAAACTCATTTTCTATACTCCCACCACAGAGCACCAGTTCTCGTCAAAAAAGAAAATGGATAGAAATCTATCACATTCATGAGCTCCTCCAAAAGGAATGTAAACAAAAACTTTCTAATCAATGTCAGTGTACTAAAACCACCTCTAAAATACATCTTGATTGTAAAAAATATTTTCCTTGAGCCCAATATTGTTAATCTAGAACTAATAAAACATCTGGGATAAAATGCTTGATAAGAAAATAAGTTTTGATTTAGAGTTCAGGAGTCTCAGCAACATGACATTAATATTAGCATCTCTCTAGTAAAAACCTTACAACATAACTATGGTGGAACAGTCAAGGTTTATCTCACAATGTTCATGCGAAAGAACTCAGGACTCATGAGAACTATTTTAATGTTCCTCTGGGAACAGCATAGTGACCTAACATTTTCCACTAGCTAATTTCTCTTTGCATCCCCAGTAGAGAACCAAGCTTCCGTGAGTTCCTGTGGAAAACATCAAATCATTTCTAAACACATTAAAATCGCATAATTTATTGATGATAATTAGAGGCTACTAAAGGAAGAATAAAAGTTATTTTAAACTACCATGCACATAAATAATTATATATATATATATATATTTAAATACTACGCTTTTGTCAGAAATAATATTCACAAAATACCAAGATGAAAGAAGTACAACTGATATAACATGGAGAACCCTTATCATAGCTCTTACATTTTAATGTGAAAATGACATTGCTATCATAAGATGACATGGATGTACAATGTGGCAGAGCTCTATCATTTATGTTAGTTTAAATTTCCAATTTAGGAAAATCTATAATGAAGAATTCCTTTGGACACAGAAAAGGTAGAGACTAGGTTATTTGGCAACTTCTGGTAAAGTGTGAGTTGAATCTTACTGAGCATGTGTATATATGTATTAGGAAGTTGAACTTAAAATGTATAAAGATGCACCATGAACTCTAGTCTGGCAACTAATAGGCCTGATCATTACAGATAAAACCAATTATAAGTAATACACAAGTTAATATGGGTGGGATTTCAAAGAACCTTTTATAAAAACTGACATTTAAACTTGGCAAAAATTTCCCATGTTCTAAAGAATGATTTATTTTTCATTTGTGCACCTACCTATTAAAATACCTAAAAATCACGTGGTGGAAATACCTGTGCCTTTCTGGTCTAACATGGAATCCATTATTTGCTAACTTGGGCTAAGCTATAAACATCAACATAGATAAACTCAAACATTATCTTGAGTGTAAAATGGTTACCTAGAGAGGTATGTGTATCAATCATTTTTCATTCTGTAATCCTGAGGTAATTACAGCTTGCATCTCAAGGCCTTTACTCATTTCTCATTTGTGTGCCATAGTCACTGCTTATAGGGTCAATCTGATGGACTTGCTTCTATCAGTAGATCACAGAGTCCTATGATTGAAGAGGATCACTGTTAGTGTCTTAACATGAGGTAGCAAATTACATGGGCCTGTCTGATTTCTGAAGGGCAACACTTCTGGTCACATGGAAAGAAAAGTGGATATTATATTAATAATAGAGAAGTCCTTTGGTCAATAGCAATAAGAATGTCATCATCCATGCCAAATAAGGTAGACTTATCAAACAAAAATGAATATCTTATCTAGCTATGTACTCTTTTAGTGAAACATAAAATATTAAACATCCTGTGATTATTAAAATAATGTGATAATCTTTAGTTTGGGGTCAAAAGTGAATAAGAAGAACTTTCAAGATTCCAAATGGAATTTGTTATGTAAAATATTTTAATTATCTGGCATTATTTGTAAAAGAGTTCAGAAACCTCAACTATATTTAAAAGTATCTTTTTTTCTTCATTATGTTAAGAAGTAATAAAGACGGGTTGGCTTATGTACTAAGAGCACTAGCTTCTCTCACAGAGACTCTGAGTTCAATTCCAAACACCCACATCACCTAGTTTGCCATGTTACTCCAGAGGTCTCAGCATTTGGCATTCCCATGCATTTATCTGCACACAGATACAAAGAAGTATAAGATAAAAACAAAATGCTTTTAAACAACACAAATAACCAATACATGAAAATGAGAAATGAATACAATAGCACTTGAAAATGAATCACTTTTATATTTGCATATAATTTTCTAAGAAAACCATTGCTTTACTTGTTTTTTTTTCAAAATTTCCCATAAATATTATAGAAAATAATCTACATATGTCAGAAAAATAATTTTCTTTTTTCCACAATTAAGATGTTGTGGAGACAAAATTAGATTCACTACCATTAAATTATTGTAGCCAAAATTGGCAAGGTATGTGTCTTAGCATTAACTCAAAAAATTAGTTTAAATTTATAATAATTAGATACATGAAGATATTTCATTGACAGTACTTCTTGTGATGAGTGTAGTGATTTAACCACTATTAATCTGCATTCTCTTTACATATGATGTCACCTACTATACCATTTATCTTAACTGCCCAAAAGAATATGAGTGGACTTCTCCTTATTACCTTGAGATATGTGTAAATAAAAGAGCAGTGTCCTGCCAGTGCTGAATAGGCACTTCTCATGTAATAGAACATTTTAAGTTAATGATAAAAGCTTGAATGCTATTGCCAGCTTTAGTGTCAGCTGAATATTTAAAATGTGTGTATATTCCAGCATCAATTTTCATTGTACTTTGTTCTTCAGAGTTCCTTTAGAAAACAGATCTGAAATTGTGTGTGTATGGTGTGTATGTGTGTGTGTGTGTGTGTCTTTTTGTGATTTGAGGAGTTTCCTCACTACAGATAAGCCTGAAAATGGTCATTTATGACATTATTTTACCCCAAGTTCCATCTTTCAGTTCTGTAACATGTTTGGAACATTGAATTTCTAATTAACTTTATGGTGGGGGAGGGAAAAGCATAGTTTACTTCTGCAAAACAAAGTTGTTAGTAAAATTACCGAAAATGCTGCCAGAGAACTCCTACAACTGATAATCGACTTTTACAAGGTGGCTAGATATAAAGTTAATGCAAAGAATTCAGTAGCCCTCCTTTAAACAAATGATAAATGAGTTGAAAAGAAATTACAGAAACAACACCTTTCACAATAGCCACAAATAATGAAATATCATGGTGTAACTATAACCAAACAAGTGAAAGAGCTGTACAGCAAGAACTTTAAGTACCTGAAGAAATAAATCAAAGAAGATCTCAGAAGATGGAAAGATCGCCCATGGTCATGGATAGGCAGATATAACATAGTGAAAATGATTCTCTTACAAAAATCAGTCTTTAGATTCACTGTAATTCCCATAAAAATTCGATCACTTTTTTTTACAGATATTGAAACAGCCATTTTCAACTTTATATGGAAAAAAACCCAAGTTAGTCAGACAATTCTGAACAATAAAAGAAATTCTGGAAGAATCACCATCCCTGACCTCAAGCTTTACTACAGAGCACTAGTGATAAAAAGCACATGATATTGGTAGAGAGACACACAGTTTGATCAATGGAATAGAAGTGAAGACCCAGAAATAAATTCACATACCTACAGACACTTGATTTTTTACAAAGAAGCCAATAACTTACTGCTGAAAAAGAAAGCATCATTAACAACTGGTCCTCTTGTAACTAGCAGTTTGTATATAGAAGAATGTAAATTCACCCATATTTTCACCCCATGCAAAGCTCAAGTTAAAGTGGATGAAGAACCTAAAACATAAAGCCACATATACTAAATTTGATAGAAGAGAAAGTGGGGCATACCCTTGAATGCACTGTCACAGGAGCAAATTTCATGAACGGAGCACCAATGCCTCAGGCTCTAAGATCAGCAATTGATAAATGGGATCTCTTTCAACTGAAAAGCTTCTGTAAGACAAAGGACATTGTCAATAGGAAAAATGGCAATCTACAGTTGGGAAAAGATCTTCACTAACCTCACATCCAATAGAGGGTTCATATTCAAAGTATATAATGAACTCAAGAAGTTAACCTTCAAAAAACCAAATAACCAATTAAAAAATGGGATACAGAGCTAAACAGAGAATTCTTGACAGAAGAATCTCTAATGGCCAGAAACACTTAAAGAAATGTTCAATGTCTGACTGTGTACCTGACCCCAGTGGAGAAGTTTGGGCAAGGACTGTGGGAGCTGAAGGGGTTTGCAACCTCATAGGAATAAACAACAATATCAACCAACCATAACCCCTGGAACTCTTAAGGACTAAACCACCAACCAAAGAGTACACAGGGACTACCCATGGCTCCAACTGTATCTGGTATCACTGGGAGGGGGGCCCCTTGGTCCTGTGGAGGCTTGATGGCCCAGGATAGGGGAATGCTAGGGCACTGAGGCAGAAGTGGGTGGGTGGGTAGGGGGCACCCTTATAGAAGCAGGGGGAGATAGGTGGAGATAAGGGGCTGGTGGGGGGGAAACTGGGAAGGGGGATAACTTTTGAAATGTAAATAAAATAACCAGTAAAACATGAAAACAAAAAAAAAAAAAGAAAAGAAAAAAATGTTCAATATCCTTAGTCATCAGGGAAATGCAAATCAAACAACACTGAAATTCCATCTTGCACCCATCAGAACAGTAAAGATCAAAAACTCAAGCAACAGCACATGCTGACAAGGATGTGAAGAAAGGAATACTGCTTCATTGCTGGTGGGATTGTAAGCTGGTACCACCACTCTGAAAATCAATCTGGAAGTTTCTCAGAAAGTTGGAAATATTTCTACCTACAGACCTGGCTATACTGCTCCTAGCCATATAACCAAAAGATGCTCCACCATACTACAAGGACACATGCTCCACTATGTTTATAGAAACCTTTATTTGTAATAGCCAGAAACTGGAAGCAACACAAATGTCTCTCAACTAAAAAATGTATATAGAAAATGTTGCTCACTTATACAGTGGAATACTATTCAGTCATTAAAATTGAGGACATCAGTGAGTTTTGCAGGTTAATGGATGGAACTAGAAAATATCATCCTGAGTGAGGTAACCCAGACCCAAAAGTTCATGCATGATATTTACTCACCTATAAGTGGATATTAGCTAGAAAGCAAAGAATATTTATGATACATCCCACAGACCCTAAGAAGTTAAACAAGCAGGAAGGCCCAAGTGAGGATGATTAAATCCCATTAAGAACAGATAGCACAATAGTCATGGAAGGCAGAGGGAGGGAGGGACCTGGGTAGGAGAAGGGAGGGAGAGGGGAAAATGGGGGCAAGATTAAGTATATGGAGAGACAGCGAGAATCAGAAGGCCAGGAAAATTAGTAGAAATATACAGCTTCTAGGGGTAGGGGTGGGGCATTGAGGGGGACCTCTACAAAGTCCCAGAGAATTGGAATGTGGGAGGATCTTATGGCTCAATGAGAATGACCTTAGTCACAATATCCAACAGTGACAATATGGAACCTAAACAAACCACATCCAGTAGTCAGGAAATGAAGTGGAGGGATGAGGACACCAAGCCACTTACAAAACTTTTGACCCAAAGTTGCTCCTGTCTAAAAGAAATGTAGAGGAAGAAATGGAACAGAGACGGAAGGAATGGTTGACCATTGGGATCCATTCCATGAGCAGGCACCAATCCCTGACACTATTCCAGATGCTATGCTATACTTTCAGAGAGTTTAGCTTGGCTGTCCTTTGAAAGGCTCTACCAGGACCTGACAGACACAGATGCAGGATACTTACAGCCAAGCAAGGGACATAGGTTCAGACACCTATGGAATAATTAGGGGAAACATTGAAGGAACTGAAGGGGAAAGAGACTCATAGGAAGACCAACAGTGTCAAAGAACATGGACCCCTGGGAGCTCCCTGAGCCTTAGCCACCAACCAAAGCATATAGGGGCTGGACCCAGGCCCTGATACATAAGTATCAGAGGGCTTCCTTTTTTGGCCTCAGTGGGAGAGGGTGATGTATCTAATCCTGTAGATACTTGATACCCAAGTCCAGTGAAGGGGGATACCAGAGAGGGTGATACTAGGAAGGGGTCACTCTCTCAGAGGTGAAGGGGAGAGGATATGTGGGGAAGAAGTTTGTGAGAAGTGATCTGGAGGGGGCTATATTTGGGATATAAAAAAATAAAATAATTAATTGAAAATTACCCACTAACTATAACCAATACTTGTAAATACTAAGGATTTTAAAAATACTTTAAAGCAATGTAAAATAAGTGATAGTCATTTACCCTGCTATCAATAGGAATAGCTGATCTCACTGTCATTCAGCTTGTAGAACTACATTGATTCTGCATAGGACAACTGAGATCTTACAAAAACCCTATCATATGCCTGCAACACAAACTGAATTCCAGGCCACATGTTTGCCTCTCCTAACAATTGTGTATTCTCTGGCATCACTAACATACTTCACATAGAAACGTCCCTTCATTAGCCTAAGCTCAACTCATGCACTGTTAACCTGCCACTGTCTGCATCATTTTGTAGAACATAGCATAGTAAGTGTCACAGTAAAGGAAGTTTATAAATGGATTTATCATAAATTAAGAATAGATGAATTTTCTTCTGGTTTATTCTCTCCTCAAACTGGGTAATGAGAAAAATCGATTCCTGCATGATGATATTATTTTCTTCACTCCTAACTACAAATTACTTGAGATTCAGAGCATAAGACATTATGCTGAGGGGGTTGGGGATTTAGCTCACTGGTAGAGGTCTTGCCTAGCAAGTGCAAAGCCCTAGGTTTGAAAGTCAGTTTGGAAAAAAAAGAAGACATAAACTGAATATTATCTAATTTTAAGATCTTTTCTACTGCAATTATTTTATAAATTATCTTAAGAAATAAGGGGACATAATTTGTTAAAAGATTATATCAAAACACTTAAATAATTTGAGAAATTCACTGTTTCTGCAGCACACACTTACAGAACAAACATTGATTAACTTCATATCAAAGTATTTTTAAAGTGTTTGAATAACCAACTGTGTAAAAATGAGCATTTAAAATTGTCCCATTTGAAAGTTTAAAAAAGTTGCTAAATGCGCAATATTTTATAATAGGTCATATAATTCCTATGTTTGAAACAAATATATATCAATGAAAATTACTAGCTCAATTTTCAAGATTATGGGAAATTACATGTAATTTTCCAATAAGATTAAAAATTGAGGAAAATGTAGACTCAGTAGCAACAGAACTAAGGCCTTAGTTCCAGAGAAAATACTTTAAAAAAAGAAAAACAAACTATCTAATGTTATCAAGACATCTGGTGTGTGTCCACCTCAGCAAGAAAGACAACTAGTAGTCTTGTGTCACTTACAAGGAATAGATCATATCTCATTTTGCAAAATCATTAAATGATAAAAAAATTAAATTTAGAAGAAATTGATTTCATGCCAACATTATATGTCAGTTGCGAGGAAAGCATGAGCATATTGCCAGAAGAATTTAAGTGAATTTAGCATTCACTTTATGTAAAATGTATATGGCAAACCAATAGCATTACAGAAAATACATCAATTATGTTAAAACTAGACTTCCAAAAACATTTCTATGGAATTTTTAATTGTCCAGAAAGAATATAGAATAAGTGTGTCAATTTTTTGTATTACATTGGGAGGTATTAAAGTAGAAAACATCACTAAGAGATTCAACGTGGTCACAGAAATTTAAGATAGACGTTCAGGATGATTTAAAAAAAAGTGCAATGTTATCTGGATGCCATTATCCTCCACATCTTTGAATATATTCAAGAAAACACTTAACTAATTGCAAGAGTATGTTCATACGTGAAAAAAGGCTCAGGTTAAAAAAAAGTGATGTACAAAAGTAAAAGTTGCAAAACAGATGCTTTTACTAAAACAAAAACAAAGCAAAGCAACAGCTACAACAAAAACCTTAGATAACTTGTTATATTTCAGGAGGTGGTAACAAGTTAGAGTAGTCATTACATATGGTTTTAATACATACATATATATATATATATGCTGATCATTTACATATGTCATAAGTTCTTTGTTTCAATTTGTTTTACATAAAGTCTCTTCTTCAGGTTTGTAAGGTATATAATTCACAGCTCATATATAAAATGATTGCATCAAGACTGAACATTCCACATTAGCCGAAGATCTAAGTCACACAAAAAAATCTTTAAAGCCTTGTTTCAGTTATGATTTACCCATTCTGCTTATGATACAAATCAAATTGCTATATTTTAAATGAAATCAATAATGTAAAATAACTTATGAGCTTTAGGATATTTGTCACTCCTTGCTCAAAGGTTTTCTACCATGACTCACATAACATCACCATCAATAATGTTCAAATATATGGTCCAGTCCCAACAGTCTTCTAATCAGTAGTATAATTGACTTGAAAGCATGTTGAGGAAAAATTTAGTGGTATAATTTTTGCTGATTATTGAAGAATTCCTGGTTTTGCTGGACACTTAGTTGTGTCCTATGATGATTTTCTGGAAGTTGTCTTGAGAGAGGATGCTTCGCTGAGTACAGACAAGTTGTGTTCTTCTGGAAGCTGCCTGGAGAAAGGGCATGTTATGTTTTGCTGGAACAGACGCTAGAGAGAAGTGGTGTTTGGAAAGAGTATAAGTATAACCCAATATACAGTGGATGGTGCTCTGGTTCACATTGCTGGCCTTTTCTGATCTTTGATTGTTATGGCTTCAGTAGAGAGAAAAGCATCAAAGAACTTCTGGTGATATTCCCCTGCTTCTAGCCACTTCAGGGACTCGAAGAGCCTTGTTCCAGTTTTATTTTCATTCATATTGAATATCTAACAACTATTTCCTTGGAAATTGGAAAACTTCTTGAAACCATCATCTCCTGTTTACATAGGCATGATGGGATAATTGATCTTTAGGTCCCATCCTTTACTAAGGAAATATTAGCCATGAATAGTTGCTGGGAATAGATTGCAGTTGGTCATCCAGACTAGTCTGGAAAAAAACTGAGATTTATGAAGCATCATTGAGAAAAATCCTTCTCCTAGAGTCTGGTTTTACAGTTACTGTTTGCCTGTATTTTACGAATTAAGTAGGCTTTCTCTCAAGAAGCCAAACCTCATTCAGTCAGGGAGGAAGCAGAGCATTATGACGTTATTGAACTTGTGGACTGCATTAAATGAATGTTTTCACACTATTGATCTGATACGAGTTGCCAAGTATATCAAGTTTCTTCTGGCAATGATATTGTACGACTCCTGTACAGAACTATACCACTATAAAAATGCTGTTTTATCCATATCGAAACTTGAATAGATTAGAAATTCTTAGATAAGTTCTAAAGTTCAAAAGACAATTCAAAGTAAAATTGTAGATGTACCATCATCAGGAGTAAGTAATTTTTTTCAATAAAAATTTGTGAAATACATAATTTTTGAAGAACAAATATTATACATATTAATTTAAATTATCAATTGTTTGTTCCTTCAATAATTTTGAGTTTTGTAAGTACCAGATCTTAAATGGCAGACCTTGAAGAAAACTCTTGAAATTGCAGTTCCTATATTATTGATATATTTACTCTGCATTTGAAAAAGATATATATCTATTTCTTGAACAGTCTAGTGTCCATTCACCTACTTAAATAGAGGCATAAGAGGCCTGAGGAGATGGCTCAGCTCGTAATGACTGGCCTTGAAAGCATGAAAAGCTGAGCTTGATTCTCAGAACCAAAGTTAGAAATGTGAGATGTGGTGACATATACTTAAAACCTATAATAGAAGAGGCACAACCCTGTGGATCTACATGGCTCTATGTGCAGCAGCCCATGTTGCTTGGTGAGTCCAGGCCAATGAGCGTATTTCTGTCAACAAAATAAACAAACAAACAAACACAAACAGAATCTTAGGAGTAATATCTAAGTCATTTTCTATGGCATAACCCCTTCTACATCTGTTATGAAAAAGCATAATAAACTTCTATTTTGTTCTAAATAGCATATTAGCTATTTACAAATATAATCAAGTTCAAACTTGAAATAAATTATTATTTGAATTATCTCTCTCTCTCTCTCTCTCTCTCTCTCTCTCTCTCTCTCTCTCTCTCAAACACATGCACGCGCACACACACATACACACATACGCACAAATATAAAATGTTGCAAGGCTCTCTTATTGGATGCTCTTAGCTTCAAATCTTCAGATGTGAATACATGAATAGAAGTAACTGCAAAACAAGGAAAGTATTAAGGAAACTTTGAGCATCTGGTATATCGGAGGGATAGAGCAGGAATCATAGGTTAGAAAGAATCGATGGGTAATTGGAAAAAAATTGAGCATGAGGGTCAACAAGGATACACACCTTGGGGATTAAATGCAAAGAACAAAGAAGGAAAAGAAACTAATAGAAGAATGCTCTGAGAAAGTCATATGGAATTGTACTAGTCATCTACCTAATATATATATATATATATATATATATATATATATATATATATATATATATAGTACATATATTTTAATATAAATATGCATGTGTAGTTTAAATGAAAAATTTCCTTCTCTACTGTCAATGGTTTTCGAAGAACCAAAGACCTCTGGGCAAAATCCCCAACAACAGGAATAAGAAGCTTTCATATGAGTAGTGAGTCAGGGTTCTTCAAATGAATCCTAAAATATACAGGGGATTGTTATTATCCCAGAATATCCCCCAAAGAGTAAAAGCCTCTATTGCTGATGATCAACCCAGAGGTTCCTGAAATGAAACTGACCTGAAGGCCTCCTCCCAGAGGACTAGTTGTCATGAAGCCAAATGCTGTTCTTCAATCCTCTAAAGGAAGAGGACAACCATCTGTCTTACCCAATTGTCATATCTATGTACAAGGACAAGCATGGCACAATAAATCTGTTGGTTTAAGTCACATGCATAATTTATCAGTGACCAACAAGTCTCTATTGGATTCAAGATTCATTCATTGACGTGGATATTTTGCATGGTACTAGAAATGTAGCCAACTACCCTGAGGTAGAAATGTCATGGATCTCGGAAGAAAACCTACAACTTCTTTATTAAACCAGCAAAATCTTTAACTACATTTTAAACATTTGTGTCTATACCTAAAGATAAGCGTAATCCTCACCCCTGTTGATAAAATCTCTCTTTGCAGACAAATATAGAGACTATTTAAAGTGCAGAGTTATTGATCTCATCTTTAAAACAGCATCTGTATATGCAGCTTGAACTCACTGTGCAATAGGGAAGAGAATATTGTGCAATCATTGAAAAAGAGTAAGAGCTAGATGAATAAGCAGATTGCTGTCAGACTTAAAGCTACACTGATAAAGTCTCACCTGAAGAAAGACACCAACAGACATGCTAAAGCAGATGCAGGGGAAAACAATCGCAGTGTTTCATTCCTAGGCAAAGAAATACAAAAAAGTCAGAAATTATGACAGCTGGATCAATAAATAGTCTTCGCTTGGGAAGACCATATCTATTGATTTTTTTTATTATTTTCTAAGTTTTTTTATTTACATTCCAAATGATTTCCCCTTTCCCATTTCCTCCTTCTCTGAAAGTCCCATAAGCTCCCTTCCCTCCCTCTGTTCCCCATTCAACCACCTCTCGCTTCTCTGTCCTAGTATTCCCCTACATCCAGTCTTTCTATTGTTTAATACCAATGGTCAGCCAAAAAAATATACATACAACTAATTCTATACAGACTGAGAAGAATGTGTATATGTATGTAGCTGTGTCTATGTCTGTGTCTGTGTATTGTTCTCTCCTCTCTCTCTCTCTCGATATATATATATATATATATATATATATATATATATATATATATATATATATATATCAATCATAAGAATAGTATATATACTATTCTTAAACATATAATATGATATACTTAAAGTTATATGTATGAAGGAAATATATATTTCACAACAGTTTTTTCATTTATTTATTTATTCATTCATTCATTCATTCACTTTACAACCCAGTCATTGCCCCTCCCTTCCCTGTCTGCCACTAACAGTCTCTCCCCCATTCCCCTGCTTCCCTTCTCCTCTGAGAAAATGGACCCCCCCACTTGGTTTCCCACCATTCTGGCATATCAAGTCTCTGTGGTGCTAGGCATGTCCTCTCCCACTGAGGCAATATAAGGCAGCCCAGTGAGGAGAATGGATTCCATAGATGGGAAACAGCTTTTGGAACAGGTCCTCTCTAGTTGCCTGGGGACCCATATGAAGACCAAGCTTTACCACATTACATATGTACAGGGAAGGGGGGGACAAGGCCCAGCCCATGTATGCTCTTTAGTTGGTGGTTCAGTCTCTGAGAACCCTCAAGTGTCCAGGTTACTTGACTCTGTTGGTTTTCCTATGGAGTTCCTATCCTCTTCAGGACCCTCAATCATTCCTTCACCTCTTCATAAGAGTTTCAAGGCTCTGTCCAATGTTTGACTGTGGACCTCTAAACCTGTTTCAGTCACCAGCTAAGTGAAGCCTCTCAGAAGACAGTCATGATAGTATCTTGTATGCAAGCACAAGAATATCATTAATAGTGTCAGGGATTGGTGTTTGCCCATGGGATGGGTCTCATTAGGCCAGTTGTTGGTTGTCTATTTTCACAGTCTCTGCTCCATCTTTGTTCCTGCATTTCTTTTAGAGGACAAGTGTTGTGTCAAAAGTATCATGGATGGGTTGCTGCTCTTATCTCTCAAGTAGGGGTCCTACCTGGTGACAGGAGGTGACTTCTTCAGATTTTATATCCCTACTGCTATAAGTTTCAGTTAAAGGTACCTCCATGGATTCCTGGAAGACCCCCTCCCAGATTTCTGTAAAGTACTAGAGATGTCTCTCATCTGTTCACCCTGGTTAGCCTCAGATTTCCATTCAGTCTCCTGGCCCTCTGCCCCTCTCTCCCCACACCTAATGCTGAATGCCCCCATTCTCTTCCCCATCTCCTCTCTCACATAGATCTCTCCTTATATCTGTATCCTATGACTATATTATTCCCTCTTTTAAGAGATATCCAAGCATCCTCACTTAGCTCTTCCTTTTTGTTTAGATTCTTTGGGTTTGTGGAGTATAGTATTGCTATCCTGAACTTTATGACTAATATCACTTATAAGTGAATACATACCATGTATGTCCTTTTGGATCTGGGTTACCTCGGTCAGAATAGGATTATTCAGTTCCATCCATTTGCAAAAATTCATGAAGTCCTTATTTTTAATAGCTGAGTAGTATTCCATTGTGTAAATGAACCATATTTTCAGTATCCACTCTTCAGGTGAGAACATTTGGGTTCTTTTCAGTTTCTGACTATTACGAATAAAGTTGCTATGAATATAGCGGAACACTTCTCCTTGTGAGATGGTAGAGTAACTTTTGTGTATGTGTTCAGGAATGTTATAGCTGTGTCTTTTTGTAGAAATATTTCTAATTTTATAAGAAATCACCAGATTGATTTCCGTAGTGGTTGTACAAGTTTGCACTCCCACCAGCAATAGAGGAGTGTTCCCCTTTCTCCACACCATTTACTGTTGCTTGAGTTATGATCTTAGCCCTTCTGATGGGTATAAGATGGAATCCAGTGTTGTTCTCATTTCCTTGATGGTTAAGGAAGTAGAACACTTCCTTAATAGCTTTTAGGCCATTTGACATTCCCATGTTGAGAATTCTCTGTTTAGTTCTGTACCCCATTTTTAATTTTGCTATTTGGATTGTGTCTAACTTCTTGCTTTCTTTATATATTTTGGATATTATCCTTGTGTAAGGTGAGGGTTTGGAAGACCTTTTCTGTAGGCTGCCATTTTAACCTAATGACAGTGTCCTTTGCTTTACATATCCTTTTAAATTTCATGAGGTCTTATTTATTAATTGTTGATCTTAGTGCCTGAGCTGTTGGTGTTCTGTTCAGGATGTTGTCTACTGTACCAATGAGTTCAAAGATTCTCTTCCCACTTTGTCTTCTATTATATTTAGTATAGGTGGTTTTATGTTGAGGTCTTTGATACCTTTGGACTTTATTGTGGATAGTAATAAATATGGATTGATTTGCATTGTTCTATATGAAAACAACCAGCTATACCAGCACAATTTGTGGAAGATGACAAGTGAAATAGTAATCTATATTAATGAGGGAAAGAGGGTTTTATAGGATGGTTTGGAAAGAGAAAAGGGAAGAGTGAATTATGTAATAATATAAAATAAAAAATCAAGAGATAAAAGCTATTCTTGGCATACCAAGATAAAGTATATACTGTTTATAATTACTAGAAAGTAGAGTACTGAACTAGGAGAGGAGAATCTGATGTATCACTTCTGTCTTTTACAACAGCTGTGCACACTGAAAGAAGTGGTATAATATTTGAGTGGTCTCAGTACATTCTGCTATTCATATGCAGTCTTAATGCTATAGGGGATACACCACATTTGATTAATATCAGGTCTGGGTTTGAGTGGGCCCACTAGACATCCATTACATTAATATTACTAAATTTTCATTTCAAGTTTAGGAACTTAATTAAGATTAACCGTTTTGAGCTTGGACAGAAACTAAAGCTGAATTGAATGATATTATTCGTAGTTTGAGTCTAAGAACAAATTCAACCATCAGTAAAAGTAATGAATGAAAGCAACTGAAATCAAGTCCTAAGGGTTAATATTGTATACCTATTCATTTAGCATGTATAATCATTAAATTTCTTATAAGAATTTTATTACAAGTTATTATAAAATTGTGCAATAGAAATAGTTAATAATAATAATTAATAATGAAAATATGTCAACTTAATATAGATTTATTTTCAGTTTATAATGGATAGCTATATTTTAAACTACTGTGCAAAACAGTTTTAAAACACTAGCAATGAAGGTCATGGGAAAATGACCTTTGACTCTCTCATTTTCCAAAGGATGAAATTAATCTCATTTGCAAACTCAGGTACACAATTTATTATTATTGAAATTTGTATGGAAATAAATACAAAAAATTACTTTCGAGACAGAGTCTCCCTTGGTGGCTTGGAGTACCCTTGAGATCAGTATGTATAAAAAGTTAGCCTGGGGCTTATACCACACCTCTTTCTTCAGCCTATGCACTCAGATCACAAGTATGGTGACACAAGCGGCAGCACACATAAACATGTTTGTCAGCAAGGATTTGCTATGTTTTTTAAATGTCTTTTACATGTGCTTCACTTTTGATATGTATTGTGCTCTATGTTGTCAGAAGTGGTAAAATCTCTACTGAGTGCAAATAAAGATGGTAACTACTTGGTCCATCCAATTTATCAAAGGGGACCCTAAAAGCAAACTCTGCTCAGAGTTGGATTTCATGCTGTTGTGAGAGGAGCTCTTTCTAGCCATGTCTAATTGGATGTGGTACTCAAAGCCATTGATCAGAGCTTGTACAAACAGCCCATAACAGTTCTCCTAGTAACTTTCTGTACTTTATTTTTGATTTCAAGCCCTCTTAAGCTTGTGCTAAAGCAGATGGATTGGCAGTCTCTGATTACACAGGAGATATATCTTGTCTATTCTACAAAAGAAAAAAAAATCAATACCTACCGATTAATTATTTTACATTTCATTTTGTCCTTAAAGAAATTGTCTGGCATATGTTTCCATTATTGCAAAATATTTTTGTTACATTGTGATGGGTATGAGTTTTGGAATTCCTGAGCTCTGCCACTAACAAATCTTTTGGTGGTTTACTTTTCATGCATCTTTGGCTGGCTATTTATAAAATAAGTGTTTTATGTGCTTGTCTTTCAGGAAGTTGCATTATATGATTTAAAAATATAAACTGTCCAAAACTGTATCTTGTCTAAGTATTCTGAAAATACCAGTTCATTTATATCTAACTCCAATGTATGCAGTTATCTCTGAACAAATGTATATTTCCTCACTTGTTTTTTCAGTGCTAGGAATTTGAATCAGAGCTGTGTGTCTATAATTGAAGCTTGGAACCACTGAGCTAAATTCCAGCCCCACACTTACTTTTCTAATGAGGCAATGATACTATTAGCGCTTAGAAGAAAGTATTAAACTACTCATAAAATGTAAGCACCACGATGTAGTCAACAATATTCTTTAAAAAAAATCCACAGCTCTCCACATTTTCCTAAGTGGGTATATTTGTATTAAAATAAGTTTTAAAAGGTAAGAAAATAGTATTTTTCTACTTGATCTTTCACTATTTTGTATGTTATGAAAAGAACTAAAATCTTTGACAGTCGTGTCATTATATTTAGAAAATTCTACACGTTTAAAATATAACCTTTAATTTTTGACCTTCCATGCAAAACAAAATACAATAAAGCTAATTTTTTTTGTCTTTTTTGTAAAGGAACTGTAGGAAAAATATTTTTGGATTGTGAAACAAAGTCAGTTTAACATAAAACTATCATAAAAATATCATGGAGAATATCTAACATAAAATTTATTCTTTGTGCCAGTCTAACTTTTTTTTCTTTCAAGGAAACTGAGCAAAACACATAATTGTCAAAGATTAAAAGAACAAAGAATAGTCACATTTTTACCCTCAAACTCAAACTGAAGTGTAGAACTGCATAAAAATTTCTGAAACAAAATTTTTCACAGAAAATGTATGCCTTCAAAATTACTACTGGCAGTGAAAGAATTTTTGCAGATGTCAGCAAGACAATAGATACAGTCTTAGTAAATTCAGTTTAGTATCTAGTCCTAGTAAATATAACTCTACTTGATTAGAAGCTATTCTGAAATTCACAGAGGGAGGACAATCATACTGAAAGTGTGCCCAATGTGAAACCATAATATTTTTTGAAGACTCAACTTCTATATTTAATAATATATTATTACATAAATGAGATTATTATACTTCCATGCAATATGAATATTAACTTAGCACACTGGGGATATTTTCATTCAGTACCATAGAATTTCTACCTTGTATGGTTAAATAACCCAAATCTTGACATTTCATTCTTATGATAGGCAGGTCTGGCTACTGCTAAGGCTCTACACAAACTGATGGTAAGGTATTATTGTTTAAGTTAACACCTATATAACTCATTGAATACTGAGAAGGCAAGCTGATGCCTAACTAGAATTCATACTGGAAGGTATTCTGCATGGTATCAAAAGACAAAAGTAAAATCGAACCCAGTTACAAACACTTCAATCCACAGTGGTTACCTATCTGTATAATATGCTGGTGTTATAGTAGCACAAATCTTATGGGATTAAGCTATGATTACCTAATTGGTCTTAAGACCCACTCCATGAGATAAAACCCTGCTTGTTATTGCTCCAGTGGTCAGGAACCTGAGACTAGATAAGTCATGGACCTAGCAGAAAACAAAATATTATTGTCTATTAAGGAACAATGAAATGACCTCTAAATGGCATTCTGCTAAACTTATAGATCAGTGTCTTGGTCATCAGAAATCAGAAAAGCTTCCTCCTGCCATATACAGGAACTAATACAACAACCAACAACTGGACCAGGAGCAGAGGGAAAAATCTTTGAGCACTCAGTTCCTAAATGGGATATCTCCATTAAACTCTGTCCTCAGATATCAAGGACCTCTGCAAAAGAGTAGGTGGAAAAAATTTAAGAGCCAATATGGATGGAAGGTACCAAGGAAATAATACCATCCAGATACAACAGGATTGATATACTCCAAGATTTTCACAGTGAGCACAGGACCATCATGCAAATTAAGGTCGCAGTCTGCCATGACTGGATATCTCTTTTGACTTTTACTCAAAATGGAGAACTCTATTTACCATCAGATGTTCCCATCTCTGACCTTGTCTGGGAAGCCCAACCTCTCACACTCTCTACCTGGGGAAGGTCAAGTAGTCCTTGGCTGACCTACAAGTTTAACTTCTTCTATCTGGGCCCCTTAAGAACCACACAGCCAAATACCTGGAATTCCTGAAAAGCCTCTCCATGCAAATGAGGCTTGCACAGGACTTTTAACTCTAGCCAATGATTTACATTTACCCTGAAAACTCCTTCCCATTCTCCAAGATCCATATATACCCATAGTTCACCCTGAATAAAGTGTATGCTTACAAGCCCACCTCATAAGCTAAGATTGTCTAAGAGACTCCTTGAGAGGGAAGAAGTAGAGGAAACAGAACTGGAACCAGAGTTACACACACCATACAAGTCCAAGCCAAATGAGATCCCAGTACTGAGATGGGTACATGAAAAGACCCTTTCCCCAACATTTCTAACCCAGAACCTATCTCAAATTGACAACTGCTCATAAAGGAAACAATGGTTCTCACCAATGGAGCCTCACTGAATATACAAAACACACTTAAGGGAGGCACCATATCTAGCAGTATATTACCAATTCAAAATAACTCGCGAATTTATGGACAAGGTTTGTCTCATAATGATATGTTTGGGCATATATTTAGGTGTTCTTGTCTTTTGTGTACCTACTATAATTTCAAATTTTGCGTTTTAATTGTGAATGTGTGGGATGTGTGTGTGTGTGTGTGTGTGTGTGTGTGTGTGTGTGTGTTTCTTGGGCTTTTTCTTTTCTTGTTTGTTTATTTATTGTTTATTCTTTTCTGTTTCTTTTTGCTTGTTTCCAAAGAAAGAGAAAGAGGCATGGAATTTGATGGGTGAGAAGGTTGGTGGGGGGACAAGATGAGAGAGAAGAAACCATGATGAAAATATACCATATGAAAATAACATTATTTTGAATACAAAAGCAAGTCCTATCAGTGGTATAACCCATTAGTTAATTGATATAAAATAAATGTTAGTCTTACCAAATATTTGAATCATAACTTGTAAATTGTGTTATAATACTGCCTATAATCTTCTGCCAAAAGGAAGAGAGAAAATGTACATGACCACTGTAGGCCCTTGACTGACAGTGACTGGTCAGTAAATGAATGAACACATGCCTGACTCCCTGACTGGCAAATGAGGTGACATTACAGGGAGAACTTGTTTCATGTGCTCTCTTCAATATTTCTTTTTAATCTCTGACATATTCCTGTCTGTCCGTTTCAAGCTGGAGCAGCTTGGCATCTACTGTCCATGTCTGTGGCTTTACATGCCAGAGCTTTTGTCACCTTCGGGCTGTGCTGTGAAAGAATATCTCTCCTGGTGTTAAGCATTCCTTCATTTTTTCAACTAGATCCACCAAACCATAGTTTAAGAGTGTTCTTATTCTTAAAATATCATTTATTTATTCATTTATTTGCCATTTATGCTCCCCTATTAAATATTGCTATTCTAAATACTTGAAACTGAAAGTGTTTCATCTGAATTTTGGAAGATTTTTATTTACATAGTTTAGATCTTTGACAAAGGAGCTAAAACCATTCAGTGGAAAAAAGATAGCCTTTTCAACAACTGGTGCTGGCTTAACTGAAGGTCAACATGCAGAAGAATGCAAATTGACCCATTCTTATCTCCTTGCACTAAGCTCAATTCCAAGTGGATCAAGGACCTCCACATAAAACCAGACACACTGAAACTAATAGAAAGGAAACTAGGGAAGAACCTTGAACATATGGGCACAGGGGAGAATTTTCTGAACAGAACTCCAATAGCTTATGCTCTAAGATCAAGAATTGACAAATGGGACCTCATTAAATTACAAAGTTTTTGCAAGGCAAAAGACACTGTCAAAAAGACTAAGCGGCAGCCAAATAACTGGGAAATGATCTTTACCAACCCTACATCCGACAGAGGGCTAATATCCAATATATACAAAAAACTCCAGAAGTTAAACTCCAGAGAGGCAAGTAACCCTATTAAAACATGGGGTACAGAGCTAAACAAAGAGTTCTCACCTGAAGAATATCTAATGGCTGAGAAGCACCTAAAGAGATGTTCATCATCCTTAGTCATTAGGGAAATGCAAATCAAAACCACCCTGAGATTCCATCTCACACCAGTCAGAATGGCTAAGATCAAATATACAGGAGACAGCAGTTGTTGGCAAGGATGTGGAGAAAGAGGAACACTCTTCCACTGCTGGTGGGATTGCAAGCTGGTACAACCACTCTGGAAAGCAGTCTGGCGGTTCCTCAGAAAACTGGGCATGACACTCCCAGAAGATCCAGCTATACCACTCCTGGGCATATACCCAGAGGCTTTACCTGCATGCAGTAAGGACACATGTTCCACTATGTTCATAGCAGTCTTATTTATAATAGCCAGAAGCTGGAAAGAACCCAGATGTCCCTCAACAGAGGAATGGATTCAGAAGATGTGGTATATTTACACAATGGAATACTACTCTGCAATTAAAAACAATGAATTCACGAAATTCCTAGGCAAATGGTCAGAACTTGAAAATATCATCCTTAGTGAGGTAACCCAATCACAAAAGAGCACACATGGTATGCAGTCACTGATAAGGGGATATTAACCCAGAATCTCGGAATACCCTAGACACAATTCACATATCAATAGATTTCCAAGAAGATGGAAAGAGAGACCTCTGGTCCTGGAAAGACTGGATGTAGGGGAAAGCCAGGACAGAGAAGCGAGAAGGGGTTGAATGGGTGCTTTTGGGACTTTCGGGGAGGGAGAAAACGCGAAAGGGGAAATGATTTTGAATGTAAATTTAAAAAAGTTAGAAAATAAAATAAAATTTAAAAAAAAGTATCATGGGGGATGGAACCCAAGTGAAAACACTAAATAACTTGTGTTTTTTTATGATATATATATATATATATATATATATATATATATATATATATACATATGCATACCTATAATATATATATATTGTATATTATATATAATGATATATTCATATCCTTAAGGAGATTTCAGAGAATGGTTTTTATTGTGTCATGTTGTATAATTTCTTACTTAAGGAAAGTACTTTGGAACATTTCAGATTACTGATCTAGAGATGCCTAGAATCTAGCTCGGATTGACCTGGAAGTTTTAGCCCTGGTTCTGAGGACTGGAATTCATAGTGTTAGAAGTTAGAATGCAAGCTGCCAAAGGTGCGGTTTTACTGTTAGTTCTACACAGCTATAAAGCCTATAACCCATTAGTGACTGGCTAAGCAACATACTCCCGATGGTGCAACAGTGACATTTTTATCTTGGGTATACTCAGTGTGGTCTGTTCCAAGTTAAAGTACATCAAATGGGAGCAAGAGAATGCATGGCACTGTAAACCCAGACAATGCTGTCTGACTAGAGATGCCATAGATTCTAGAAGACAGTTGAGCACTCATTTTTTTCTAAACTAATACATAATTTAACTTTATTCTCTAAACTTTTATTTATAAGTAACTTTTGGTATTTGATGGAAACCACCAATGAAATGTACAACTCCACTGAGACAGTTGTAACACAACCTTTATGTATACAGCTCAGGAGAAATCATTGTAGATGTGGTGGAAAGATTGTGAGAGCCAGAGGACTCATGTCTTAGTGTAGGTAGTATCCTATAAATAAGACAGGGTAATACGCCCATGCATTCTTAACAATAGGGTTTCCTGAATAGGCATATGCTATTGGTAAATAAGGATGAGGAAAAGGTCTACAATGTTCTAAGATGATTTAAATATTTTTGTTGAGATGATACACAAATTTCATCACTTAATAATTATGTTGTGATTGAATCCATAAAGATTAGAACTTTAAAATATTCATTAGAAATATTCAAAAATAGTTTTAAAGCCTCTGTCATTTCCCTTATTATTTTTTTTATTTTTTGTGATAAAAACATTACCTTATTCCCACCTATTCACTTTCTTCCCTCCAAAACCACTCATGCACCCCCTATTTGAATCTTTCAAATTTATATATATATATATTCATTCATATATATTTGGAAACTGCTCAGTCTATAATGTAATATTATTCTCATGCATGTTTTCAGATTTGACCATCTGTTAGTGGATAACCAGTTTGTGTGTTTTTTCTTGGGGAAAACTACTTCTCCCACTCTCAGCATTCCTTAGTTACTTGCTGGTTTTAGCGTAGGGTTGAGGCCTCATGGTCTTCAACCCATTCATTTTGGTATTTCTTTTTATTTGTTGGGTATTTTATTTATTTATATCTCAAATGTTATACCCCTTGAATTTCCCCTCCACAAGTCTCCTATCCCCTCTTCCCTCCCCCACCTTGCTCTATGAGGGTGCTCCCCCACTTGCCCACCCATTCCTGCCTCAGAGGCCTAGTGTTCCCCTATCCTGGCTTATCAAACATCCACAAGACCAAGGAGCTCCCCTCCCCGAGATGCCAGATAAGGCCATAGTCTGCTACATATCTAGATGGAGCCATGGATCCCCCTGTGTACTCTTTGGTTGGTGGTTTCAACCCTGGGAGCTTGGTGGAGATCTGGTTGGTTGATATTGTTCTTCCTGTGGTGTTGAAAACCCCTTCAGCTTCTACAGTCCTTGCCCTAACTTCCTCATTGGGGTCCCTGCACTCAATCCAATGTTTGACTGTATACATTTTCATCTGTATTGGTCTCGCTCTAGCAGAGCCTCTCAGGGGACAGCTATACTGGGGTCCTGTCAGTAAGTCCTTCTTGGCTTCAGCAATAGTGTCTAGGTTTGGTGTCAGCAGATGAGATAGATTCCTGGGTGGGGCAGTCTCTGGAGGGCCTTTCCTTCAGTTTCTGCTCTTTTTCCCTGCATTTCCTTTTGACCAGAGGAATTCTGGATTAATATTTTTGAGGTAGATGGGTGGCCCCATCCTTCAAATGGTGGCCATGCCTATCCACTGGGTATAGTATCTACAGGATTTATCTCCCCTTTGTTGGGTATTTTGGCTAAAGTCCTCCCTGTTGGGTCCTGGGAACCTCTTGTGTCCCTGGCATCTGGGACTTTCTAGGGGCTACCTCCCCATGTTCCCCCTCCCCATCTGCTACACACCTACTTTCAAATTCCTGACGCTCTGTACTTCTCCTCCCATCTCCTCCCATATCTGAACTGCCCCCCCCCTTTTTCCCTCTTCCTCCTCTCTCCAAGATCTGTCCCTGTTAGGTTCTACTATTAACATACACACACACACACACACACACACACACACACACACATGCAGGCACATAGGAGCACACACACATGCACAAACACACACAACTAAACCAAACAACAAAGCAACTGCAATACATATAAGTCTATATACACATTTGTGTAAATGTAGTATTAAAATCTGTACTGACAATCTGACAATACCCCTTCCCTTCCAAATAATCAAAGACCACCTACAAAAACCCTAAACACTAGGTATCAGAAACCCTCCTTTTAGTTGTTGTTCAAGCTTGTCCAATCATGGCAGATGGCTACTACTGTCTTTGGGTGACACTCAGAAATGAATTGTAAGTTTATGTTGTGGAAGACATGCATTTCAGTCACAGGACCCAGAGTCCCCTGACCTAAAACTGACATTAATATCTTCTCTCTGAGGATTCACGCTCATGGTACAAGAGGGTATCATATGAGCTCCTAAAATAAGGAAAGAAGTAACAGTCCTACTTAACTATGATATCTATGATAAATAGCAATTACCCTCCTGGCAGTAGGGGTATGCACACCTTGGCAGTAACCCACAGCTAATTTGACTTAAGACCTACTCAACAAGAAAAAAAAAAACTTTTATTAGAAAAATAGCAAACTATCCCAGAAACTAATGAAGTCATGGATCTTGGAGGAGATCTTCTATGATCTTTTGTAAAAGAAACGCCCCTCACATATAATGAAGAAATAATTAAGGTTCCCTACTATTTCATAGTATATGGAGAACTATCTGTGTGCTTACAGTAAAAATAATAATAATTGCATACAGGAAATGCAATGACATATCCATTAAGGTATTACCAAAAAAACTATTCTATTCACTTCTGAGTCATATTTTATTTTCTTTACAGCCCTTCAAAAGATTGCTGAGACTCACAGGTCTATTGCAGACATTGTAAACAAGTGCTTGGTGAGTTCTCTTTCTCTGCATTGTCTTTCAGATAAGAAAATCACATTTTACTTATACTTACTGTTACTAAAATATCTGTTCTTTGAATTGTAAGGCTACAGCTTATTTTAAGTACTTATTATTAGTTTGAAAGTGTCTATGTGCCATACCAGTATTTGAATATCCAGTCTTATAATTTTATAATTAGAATGCATTCAAGCTATGCTTTTCAGTTTTCCTAATGCCCTAAACACTAAATTGGAATGCTTTCTGAAATTATACATTAAAGAAAAAAAGTCTCTGAATTAGTAACTTAAAGTTTAGCTTTATACACCAAGGAGTTTTGCTCATTAACAGGTAATTTAAATTCTTTCTTCTATCTACCCCTTCACTATTGGGAATGTTAAGCTTGTTTTTCAAAATATTTTTTTTCTGAAATGGAATGAACAAAAATATCACAGATTTCAGGACACACAGAGATCATTTAGCCATGGTGATTCCACCCTCTCTGAGCTCCTTGTATTATTTCCTTTACTGAGAATGTGAGGGCCATGTTGTCACTAGCATGGTAGAAAAGAAGTCTTACACAACCTATCTATATAGACAAACTTGCATATTTTGTCTTTGGTGTTGATCTTCAAGGAAAAAAGAACAATCTGTCAAAGACATTTTCCTAAAGAACTGAAATCTATTATAGAAGTATTGGAAGGGGAGGCCCTTGGTCCTGGAGGCTTGATGCCCCAGTGTAGGGGGATGCTAGAGCAGTGAGGAGGGAGTGGGTGAGTGGATAGAGGAGCACCCTCATAGAGGCAAAGTTGAGGAGGCTAGGGGAGATGGGATGGGAAGTTTAAAGAGTAGAAACCGGTAAGCAGGATATCATTTGAAATGTAAACAAATAAAATGATTAATTAAAAAGCGAGTTACCTGAGGGTTCACTTTCATTTGATATCTTCTCTCCTTGGCATGTATACAGATACTTTCCACAGTGTTGTCCAATTGAATACTAATATCATCTTATAATCACACCTCAGACATTGGACTAATCCACACTCTGACCTTATTTTAAATTAATTACCTGCTGAAAAGGCTTATTTTTAAGCACAAGAATATTTAGGATCAAAATTTATCCTATACTACCTGTAAATTGAAAGGAGTCATAGAGAGATAGCTAAAATTAAGGGTCTTTTGAGGAGTGGTATAGAAACTTAATAAACCAGAAGCCTCCTAAAAATATCTCGATATATGAAGGTGAAATGAATAGAATTATAAAAATTCAAACCTAAATAATGGAAAAGACAGAACTCCAACAGGCCTTCTCTTATCATTAAACAAGGCTTCCTGCCCTGGAATAGGCTTAATCTAATTGAACTGTTGGTCAAATGTGTCTCATGGGAATCCCCAAATAATACAGGTTGCAGCAAAATCTGTTGAGTAAACTCTGTAAACTGACAGAAAGGGTCCCATTTCTGAGTACAAAGACCCACATGACTCATTGAACATGGAAAGGTCAAAGCTTCTGTCAACATAGAGACTTTACTCTTATGTTCTAGCATCTTTGGAAGCCACTCTCCATAATACCAAAAGAAAAGGTAAGCACTAACCCAGTCACAAACCCTTTGATCTATAATGCTGTCTTGCCTGAAAAAATATGTTAGGGCAATGGTGGCCCAAAAACTATGAAAGTAAATAACCAATATCTGATTTGACTCAAGGTCTACTCCACAAGATGGAACCCATACCCATACACTGCTTAGATGACCATAAGCCAGAGCCTAGATAGCTCAGACATCTAGAGTAAAACCAAATATTACTGTTCTATTAAAAAGAAAAAAGAAAAATAACAATAAAATGACTCTTAGTGGCATCCTGCTTTCCTCATAATCCAGTACCTTGCTCAGTCATCACCAGGGAATCTTCCTCCTTCAGCAGATGGAGCAAATAAAGAGTCATAACCCAACACTGTGTAAACAGTGAGAGATATTAGAACATTCAGTCCTAAATGGGGTGTCTTTATCAAATCACTCCCCTTAAGGATCAGGAACCCCATGGAAGAGATGTCAAAAAGAATGTAAGAGCTGTAAGGGATGGAAGACACTAAGCACACAAAGCCCTCGAAATTAACATGAGCAAAGCTCAGATATACTCACTTAGACTGAAGCAGCATGTACATTGCCTGCAGAGGGCTGCACAAGGTCCCCTGTGTATATATTATAGCTGTCAGATTGTAGCTAATTCAAAAGTATACAAAGAAATGAGTCTCTGATTTCTGTGCCTTCTCTTTGGCTCTTCTCCTTCTGTCTGTTTTGACTTGTCCAACTCCAGTGTGTTAGTTTTCGTTATAATATATTATTGTAACGTATTATTTTTATTGGACATTTTCATTAATCAGATTTCATATGTTTTCCCCTTTCCAGGTCTCCCCTTTGGAAATGCCCTATCCCAGTCCCTCTCCCCCTGCCTCTATGAGGGTGCTCTCCCACTCACCCACCCACTCCTGTCTTCCTGCCCTGGCATTCTAAAACACTAGGACATTGAACATCCTCAGGCCTAAAAGACTCTCCTCCCACTGATACCCAACAAGGGCATCCTCTGCCACATATGCAGTCAGTGACATGGGTCCCTCCATGTGTATTCTTTGGTTGGTGGTTCAGTCATCTGGAGCTCCGGGGGGTCTGGCCTGTTGACACTGTTGCTCCCACAATGGGTATGCAAACCCACTAAGCTCCCTCATACCCTTCTCCAACTCCTCCATTGGGAACCACAACTCTCAGTCCAATGGTTAGCTGCAAGCATCCATCTCTGTATTTGTCAGGGTTTGGCAGAGCCTCTCGGAGATAGCTATATCAGGCTACCATCAGCAAGCACTTCTCAGCATCCAAAATATCATCCTGGTTTCATGGCTGTATATGGATGGGATGGATGGCCAGGTGGAGCAGTCTCTGCTGCACACTTTGTCTCCATATTTCCTCCTGTGAGTATTTTGTTCACCCTTCTAAGAAGCACTGAAGCATCCACATTTTGGTCTTCCTTCTTCTTAGGCTTTATATGCTCTGTGAATTGAATCTTGGGTATTCTGAACTATTGGGCTAATATCCACTTATCAGCGAGTATATACCATGTGTGTTCTTTTGTGACTGGGTTATCTCACTCAGAATGATATTTTCAAGTTCCATCCATTTGCCTGCAAAATTCATGAAGTCATTGTTTTCAATTGCTGAGCAGTATTCCATTGTGTAAATGTACCACATTTTCTGTAACCATTCCTCTGTTGAGGGACACCTGGGTTGTTTCCACCTTCTGGCTATTATAAATATAGCTGCTATGAATATAGTGGAGCATGTGTCCTTATTACATGTTGGATCATCTTCTGGGTATATGCCCAGGAGAGGTCTAGCTGGGTCCTCTGGTAATACTATGTCCAATTTTCCAAGGAAACATCACACTGATTTCCAGAGTGATTATATCAGCTTGCAATCACACCATCAATGGAGGAGTGTTCATCTCTCTTCACATCCTCACCAACATCTGCTGTCCCCTAAGTTTTTGATCTTATTCATTCTGAGTGGTGTGAGGTGGATCTCAGGGTTTTATTGATATGCATTTCCCTGATGACTAAGGATATTGAACATTTCTTTAGGTGCTTCACAACCATTCAAATTTCCTCAACTGAGAATTCTCTGTTTAGCTCTGTTCATCATTTTTAATAGGGATATTTGGTTCTCTGGAGTCTAACTTCTTAAGTTCTCTGTATATATTGAATATTAGTCCACTATCAGAAGTGAGATTGGTAAAGATTTTTGCCAATCTGTTGGTTGCTGTTTTGTCCTGTTGACAGTGCCATTGCATTAAAAAAGTTTTGCAATTTTATGAGGTCCCATTTGTTGATTCTTGATCTTAGAGCATAAGCTATTGGTGTTCTGTTCAGGAACTTTCTCCCTGTGCTCATGTGTTTGTGTTTTCCCCACTTTTTTTTCTATTAGATTCAGTGTATCTGGTTTTACATGGAGGTCCTTGATCTACTTGGACCTGAGTTTTGTACAGGGAGATAAGAATGGATCAACTTGCACTCTTCTACATGTTGACTACCAGTGAAACTAGCACCATTTGTTGAAAATGCTGTCTTTTTTCCACTGGATGGTTTTAACTCCTTTGTCAAAGATCAAGTGACCATAGGTGTGTGAGTTCATTTCTAAGTCTTCAATTCTATTCCATTGATTTACCTGCTGTCACTGTAACAATACCATGCAGTTTTTTTCACAATTGCTCTGTAGTACAGCTTGAAGTTAGGGATGGTTATTCCCCCAGAAGTTCTTTTATTGTTTTTTTTTTTTGTTTGTTTGTTTGTTTGTTTTTCAAGACAGGGTTTCTCTGTGTAGCCCTGGCTGTCCTGGAACTCGCTCTGTAGACCAGGCTGGCCTCGAACTCAGAAATCCGCCTGCCTCTGCCTCCCAAGTGCTAGGATTAAAGGCGTGCGCCACCACCGCCCGGCTTCTTTTATTGTTGATAATAGTTTTCACTATCCTGGATTTTCTGTTACTCCAGAAGAATTCGAGAATTGCTCTTTCTAATTCTATAAAGAACTGAGTTGGGATTTTAATGGAGATTGCATTGAATCTGTAGATTACTTTGAGCAAGTTGGCCATTTTTAAAATAATAATCCTGCTAATCCTTGAGAATGGGAGATATTTCCGTCTTCTGAGGTCTCCTTAGATTTCTTTCTTCAGAGACTTGAAGTTCTTGTCTTACAGATCATTCACTTCTTCGATTAGAGTAACACTATGATATTTTATATTGTTTGTGACTATTGTGAATTGTGTAGTTTCCCTAATTTCTTTCTCAGCCTGTTTATCATTTTAGTATAGAAAAGCTATTTATTTGTTTGAGTTGATTTTATATCCAGCCACTTTGCTGAAGCTGTTTATCAGCTTTAGGAGTTCTATGGTGGAGCTTTTGATAGTAAACTTAAGTATACTATCATATCATTTGCAAAGAATGATATTTTGACTTCTGCCTTTCCAATTTGTATCACTTTGGCATCCTTTTGTTGTCTAATAGCTCTAGTTGGAAATATGAGTACTAAATTGAATAGATAAAGGGAGAGTTGGCAGTCTTGCCTTGTCCCTGATTTTAGTGGGATTGCTTCAAGTATCTCTCCATTTAAATTAATATTGTCTGTTGGCTTGCTATATTGTTTTCTAGGTTTAGATATGGGCCTTGAATTCCTGATCTTTCTAAGCCTTTTAGCATGAAGGGATGCTGAATTTTGTCAAATGCATTTTCAGCATCTAATTAGTTTGTTTATGTAGTGGATTACATTGATGGATTTCTGAATATTGAACCATCCCTGGAATACAGTCTACTTGATCATGATTCAGTTTGTGAGAATTTTATTGAGTATTTTTGCATTGATATTCAGTAGGGAAAATGGCCTGAATTTCTCTTTTTTTGTTCTGATTTTGTGAGGTTTTGAGATGAGTTTAACTGTACCTTCATAAAATGACTTGAGTAGTGTTCCTTCTGTTTCTGTTTTGTGGAATAGTTTGAAGAGTATTGGTATTAGGTCCTCTTTGAAGGTCTGATAGAATTTTGTACTAAACCCATCTAGTCCTGGGCTTTTTTATGTTGGGAGACTTTTTAATCACTATTTCTTTAGGGGTTATGGGACTGTTTAGATGGTTTATCTGATCCTGATTTCCATTTGGTATTTGGTATCTGTCTAGAAAATTGTCCATTTCATTCAGAGTGTCCAGTGTTGTTGAGTATAGATTTTTGTAGTAGGATCAACTGATTTTTGAATTTCCTCAGTTTCTATTATTTTATCTTCCTTTTCATTTCTGATTCTGTTAATTTGGATTCTGTCTCTGTGCTCCCTGGTTATTGTGTCTAAGGGTTTATCTATCTTGTTGATTTTCTCAAAGAACCAGTTCCTGGTTTTGTTGATTATTTGTATAGTTCTTTTTGTTTCTACTTGGTTGATTTCAGCTCCAAGTTTGATTATTTTTTTGCAGTCTCTTACACCTCTTGGGTGTATTTGCTTCTTTTTGTTTTAGAGCTTTCAGGTGTGCTGTTAAGCTGCTAGTGTATAGTCTCTCCAGTTTCTCTTTGGAGGTACTCAGATCTATGAGTTTTCCTCTTAGCACTGTTTTCATTGTGGCCCATAAATTTTCTTATATTGTACCTTTATTTTTATTAAATTCTAAAAAGTCTTTACTTTCTTTCTCTGTTTCTTCCTTGACCAAGTTATCATTGAGTAGAGTTATTCAGATGTAATGTGTATGTGAGCTTTCTGTTGTTTTTGTTGTTATTGAAGACCAGCCTTAGTCTATAGTGATCTGATAGGAGGCATGGGAATATTTCAATCTTCTTATATATGTTGAGGTCTGTTTTGTGACCTGTTTTATGGTCAATTTTTGAGAAGGTACCATGAAGTGCTGAGAAGAAGGTATATTTTTCGATTTAGGACACACATGGTATGCAGTCACTGATAAGGAGATATTAACCCAGAATCTCTGAATACCCAAGATGCAATTCACATATCAATAGATTTCCAAGAAGATAGAAGGAGAGACCCCTGGTCCTGGAAAAACCGGATGTAGGGAAACACCAGGACAGAGAAGCGAGAGGGGGTTGGATGGGGAACAGAGGGAGGGAAGGGGGCTTATGGGACTTTCAGGGAGGAAGGAAACGGGAAAGGGGAAATCATTTGGAATGTAAATTAAAAAATATAGAAAATAATTTTAAAAAAGGAGAGAATATCCAACAGATATCTGTTAAATCCATTTGGTCCATAACTTTTGTTAATTTCCATGTGTTTTTGTTTAGGCTGTGTTTCCATGATCTGTCCATTGCTTAGAGTGGGATGTTGAAGTCTCCCACTATTATTGTGTGAGGTACAATGTGTGCTTTGATCTTTAGTAAAGTTTCTTTTATGAGTGTGGGTGCCCTTGCATTTGGAGGATAAATGTTAAGAATTTAGAGTTCTTCTTGGTAAATTTTTCCTTTTATGAGTATGAAGTTTCCCTCCTTATCCTTTTTGAAAACTTTGGGTTGAAAGTAAATTTTATATGATATTAGAATGGCTACTCTAGCTTATTTTGTTGGGACCATTTGCTTGGAAAATTGTTTTCCAGCCTTTTACTCAGTAGTATTTGTCTTTGACACTGAGGTGAGTTTCCTGTATGGTGTAAAATGCTGGGCCCTGTTTACATATTCAGTCTGTTAGTCTATGTCTTTTTATTGGGAAATTGAGTCCATTGATGTTAAGAGATATTAAGGAATAATGATTGTTATTTCCTGTTATTCTTGATGTTATTTTTATGTTTGTGTGGCTATCTTCTTTTGGGTTTGTTGAAAGAAGATTACTTTCTTGACTTTTCTAGGGTGTAGTTTCCCTCCTTGTGTTGGTGATTTCCATTTATATCCTTTGTAGGACTGGATTTTTGGGAAGGTATTGTGTAAATTTCGTTTTGACATGGAATATGTTGGTTTCTCCATCTATGGTAATTGAGAGTTTTGCTGGAAATAGTAGTCTGGGCTGGGATTTGTGTTCTCTTAGGGTCTGTCTGTATGAGATCTGCCCAGGGTCTTCTAGCTTTCATAGTCTCTGGTGAGAAAGCTGGTGTAATTCTGATAGGTCTGCCTTTATAAATTATTTGACGCTTTCCCCCTTACTGCTTTTAATATTCTTTCTTTGTTTTGTGCATTTGGTGTTTTGACTATTATGTGACAGGAGGAATTTCTTTTCTTGTTGAATCTATTGGGAGTTCTGTGTGCTTCTTTTATGGTTATGTGTACCTCTTTCTTTAGGTTAGGGAAGTTTTTTTCCTAAAATTTTGTTGAAGTTATTTACTGGCCCTTTATCTTAGGAATCTTCACTCTCTTCTATACCTATTATCCTTAGGTTTGGTCTTTTCACTGTTTCTTGGATATCCTGGATGTTTTGGGTTAGGAGCTTTTTGCATCTTGCATTTTCTTTGACTGTTGTGTCAATGTTTTCTATAGTACGTTCTGCACCTGAAATTCTCTTATCTCTTGTATTCTGTTGTTGATGCTTACATCTATGACTCCCGATCTCTTTCCTAAGTTTTCTATCTCCAGGGTTGTTTTCCTTTGTGATTTCTTTATTGTTTCTATTTTAATTCTTAGATCCTGGATGGTTTTGTTCAGTTTCTTTACCTTTTTGGTTGTGTTTCCTGTAATTCTTTAAGGAATTTTTGTGTTTTCTCTTTAAGGTCTTCTACCTGTTTACCTGTGTTCTCCTGTATTTCTTTAAGGGAGTTATTCATGTCCTTCATAATGACCTCTATCATCATCGTGAAATGTGATTTTAATTCAGAGTCTTGCTTTTCTGGTGTGTTGGGATATCCAGAGCTCATTGTTGTGGCAGGACTGGGTTCTGATAAAACCAAGTAGCCTTGGTTTTGTTGTTTGTGTTTTTGCCCTTGCCTTTTACCACCTTGTTTTTTATGGTGCTATCTGGTACTTACTGTCTCTGACTGTGGCTTGTCAAGGCTCCTGCAAGCCTGTGTGTCAGTACTCCTGGGAGGCCAATTCTCTCTGAGAGGAATTTGGGTATGGAGAACTGTGGTACAGGGTCAGCTCCAGAATGCAGTCAGAAACCAGAAGGATCCTGTCCCTGGCTGTTCCTTGGTTCCTTTGTCCTGTTGGCTCTAGGGGTGTCCCCTTAGGTCAGGAATTTGAGCAGCAGTGGTGGTCTTCCTGTGCTCACAGGTATGTCAGCACACCTGGGAGACCAGCTGTCTCCTGGTGGTATTTGTGTATGTAGCACTGTGTCACAGGATAAGCTACAGGCACAGAGGGAAACCAGAAGACTCTTTTCCCAGGCAGCTTCTTGGTTCCTTTGTCCTGAGGGTTTTGGGTGGGTTCCTCTGAGCAGAACTGGTGGTCTTACCTGCATTCTGGGACTTGACTAACATTCCTGGGAGGCCATCTCTCTCAGGTATTTAGGTATGGAGCGCTGTGGCATAGGATCTTATATCATATTATTTTATATTCACTCATAAGACCGTTTTTTTTTTCTAGTTAAAGACAGGAAGAGAGTAGATCAAGTGGAAGGGGAGTGGGAGAGGAAGCGAAAGGTGCCAAGAAAATAAAAATTGTAATCAGGATATAACATGTGAGAAAGATCATTTTAAATAAGAATGACAGGAGGAATGAAGTAGTTAGACAGATAGATATAGAGTATGAAAACTACTAAAGAGTAAAAGTAGCACAATATCAACCCTGGCAGCTCTGGTGATCAGTGGGACCAAAGCTCACATGGTTCTCTGGCTCTTTCTGTCAATTGTAGAATTCTCATTCTCTTAGAATCTCAGGATAATGGTGACCACACTCTAAATACATCACCCAGAAAATAGTTCAGCAGGTAATGGTACCTGCTGCTAAATCTGGTGACATTTTAATCCACGTAAACTGAAGATGCAAAGAAAGAACTGATTTCTAAAAATTGGCACTGTAATACTCATACAGCCCTACATATATCTGCATATGCATGCTCAATCATAAAATAAGTAAATAATTAATCAATTCTGCATATATCACAAGATTATTTGGTTGTGACCAGACTCCTAACCATAAAAGTCCTTTACAACATCTTTGTGTGATAACCCTTCTTTGTGACATAATTCAGATATGGTAATATTTTGATCAAATTCAGCATGGATGCTTTCACAACATGGATGTTTTCTTCATAGATGATACAGGACAAAAATGAAGGTTAAATTTGTCTTGTGAAGTATACATAGTGTTTGCTACCACGCACAAAGATATACAGTAGAGTGCTTTTCAAATTGGTGCTAAGGTATCTATCTGTAGAATTCTGAATGTTTTTACTGATGCTATGAGTTTTGTGGATAGACTGGCACATTTTGCACAACTAAAGTTCTCATAAAAAAACCAGACATTTTACAATCACTCTATTCCGCATTTTCCCACCTACTTACTCACTTTACTTTCTCAGTAAACATCTCCATGTGCTTTTTTTTGCTTTAATTTATGTATGTTGGCTGCAGATATTAAGTTGTAGAGCTGCATATTATTCCACAATTTAAATTTCAAAGCCTAAAAATAAGCCATGATAAAATTCTAAAAGTGCTCAAAGTAGAATCGCTGAGATGTCTCATTTATGCCTCTATTTAACATTTCCTTAGGAAATTCTTTCAGATGAGGAAATCCCTTTTGGACCAGCAAAAGGAAGTATGTTCTTATCTTTGGACATTATCTATCACCTTTCTTCTTCTATATGTTTATTCTATGGATGATTTAGACATGGTGAGTTGGTCACCTTCTCTCATTTAAACATGATTCCCAAAATCCACATGATAGTAATAACAGAAAGCAACAAATATTTGTCTCTAAAACAACAATGAGCAGGATGAGGCAATAGTAATCAAACCCTAACTATTTCAAATAAATTATTTTAGCTTCATGAAAAATAGTTATCCTTTAATATTGGAATCACATTAAATTATCTAACTCTATGACTAATCTTGGTTCCAATAGAGTCTTTGCCAATTGAGTTTTTTATCAAGCCATATGATCACCTTGGGGATTTGAAGCATCAGTTGAGATTGTCATTAATTACTCTAGGAATAATGTCTTGATGTTATAAACAAAATAAAATAAAACATGTTCATAACAAAACAAAATTAAAATTCTTATTAATCTTCCACCCATACACCTCACTTCCAAACCAATACTGAAAATCTTTCTGACACAAAATTGGTGTTCAACGTTTTGGCTCTTCAAAATTACTTATAATTAAACTCACTAGCCTTCCTTTGACAGATTTTTTTTTTTATGTTTTAGAATTATTTTTCTTGTACCTCTTCAGCTAGAAGACTCACTGTAGATCTCAGCTTTCGCCATTCTCAAACTTGGGTTCATCACATCATTTCCTTGTTCAGCCATTAGAGCAAGACCCCACCCCTGATAAAAGTGATTATCTATCTTCTTATCTCTGACAATCTGTCCTTTTTCTTTGAAGTTACTCTAGACTCATATGCCTTTGCCCAGGACATCTGATTCATTCATGTGAATCCTTTTGTTCTCTCCCAAGAAGAACCTTGTTTTAGGATCACAGAGAAACTGAAAACATCATGTGAGAACCCTATGATGTACTTATCCTAAGGTAAAAATCCTGTTGCTATCTAGTCCATTTTTTCTGCTGCTGTGTTTTGTGCTAATCAAAGCACAATTTTGTCTGTGTTCTGGAAGTTTTTGGTTCAACAAATGTTTCTCTCTCTCTCTCTCTCTCTCTCTCTCTCTCTCTCTCTCTCTCTCTCTCTCTCTCTCTCCCCTCTCCCCACTGTCTCTCTTGAGTACATCAGCTTGTGTCTTCTGCCACTGAATGTACTTTCTCTGAAGAACATCTAACTCTTTTTCATATTTAAAATGAAAATATTTTGAGCATTTTCTCTGTAATTATATTACCCCTCCCTCTCTTTTAAATTTATCTTTATAGAAGAGCAACTACCAAATGTTGCCTTGATCTGGAATTCTGATGACATTGTTGATGGTAATAGTGTATTGCTGAGAGTGGCAGAGGCAGAGGCAGCAACGAATTGACATTCAATTATTATTGCTTTGGCTATTTTGATAGAATTGCCTAATCATGGAAGGTTTCATTCCACTTCTGTAAGCTGATATTAAGGAAAAAACAAATAAACCAATATACTTGTTGGATGATTAAATAAGAAATGCAAGGTACAACATGTAATATCACCTGTCAGAATCTGATCTATAATAAATCTTCAGTATATGGATATATTTGTACTTCCTTGAAAAGCGGTTCCATGTACCAGTGAATTTGGTCAATGTCCCACACTTTAACTTTGAATACTTTCAGTGCATAGCAGTAAGTGAAATGGTACTGAGAATATCCTTGCTTTACTATCTTTTAAGTCTTGTATTCCCAATTATTTGAGAGGAAGTTCATGAGTACTGTGGTTAACTTTGTATGGTAGTAGCTTAATGTGGTTCAATCTTGGTCATTGTAATAATCTACATTTTCTGTTTTCTGATGCCAGCAACATATCAAGAAATAATTTCATAAGAAAACTTTCAAAAAGCACATAGAAATAATTTCTATTGATTAATAGCATTTCTTGGAATGTATGAGGTTCTTAAGTTATTTGGGTTAGCACATACCAATTATTTACAGTAGGGGATCTGATTATGGCATCTTTACACAGGTGTATCATTTACTTGATCATATTCACATCAACAGCTCTCTCTTGTCTCTGTTCCACTCCCACTGAAACCCATTCTCTTCCCAACTATACCCCATCTATATTCATATCTTGTCTGTGTGTGTGTGTGTGTTTGTGTATGTAAATATGCTTGCATGTGTTTGTGTGTGTGTGTGTGTGTGTGTGTGTGTGTTTGTATGTGATCCAGTGGACATACTGACAGCTCTTTTTCTTTATTCTACTTTTCTTTCTAGAGAAAATAATGAATTATTTTCTATTCTGGAAGACAAGATAAAATTTCTTTGCAAAATAAATAAATCATCCATGAATTTGCCAATTTAATATTAAAATATTTCATGTTCATTTACTATAAAGAGTCTACCTTAATATCTAATAACCTCAGAAATAACCACCATATATAAAATTATGAATGTCTAAATATTAGGAGCCCAATTCTTTAATATAAGAGCTTATAATTTTTGAATATTAATAGAAAATAGTTTAAGGAGTCATGAAACATATTAGTCTTATTGTCACAGACTTTAGTACATTCAAATTTCTAATTAAGTGTTACAAATTCCACAAGACCTTTAAAAGTAGAAAGTAATCCACATACCATTCAATATAGTTTTGTACCATTATAACCTGGGCATTGAAAGGGAGAGGTAAAACCAAAAGAGAAGATCTGTGTTTGCTGCTAAGTAGCAATGATTTAATCAATAGGGAAACATTTTCTCCCCAGATATTACACTTAGAGCATATCTGTGGCAACTGTGTACATTTTCTTGTATTATAGAATCAGCTAAATATCCTTCTTTTAAACTTCCCTCTATTCCTGGAGATAAGATCAGCAGAGGATGTGCTTCTCTGAGCACAGATGCGTGCAGAGCTTTTGAAAGGTAGAGTATGAGGTGGGGAAACTGGACGACTCTGTAGCAGCTTTCAAGAAATCAAAAATGAAGAGTTAAGTATGTTCAGACTTCTCTAAGTATTATTGTCTTTATCCCCTCTAGACTGACAAAATATCAAGTTTATCTGGAACTATCCAAGTCTAGTCTTTTTGCAAACACTCTAATGTCATGCTGGAATCAAACTCAGGGCAGATCCTTACCTCAGAGTAATGGCCACACTGGAAAAGTTCTTCCCAGGCCTCTCCACGGCCTCTTCCCTTGCCCCAGTTCACCCTCTCTTTTATGTGCCATGTGGTGCATAATCTTTATTCCCTCAACAAATCTGCTCACACACACAAAAAAAAGATTTTATTTTCTCATGAATTTATATCCAAATGTTATCTCTCTAAAGTTTATTTGCATTTTAAACCTTATCTCAGACTGTGGAAGCAAAGAATTTAACACCCTGTTAAGGGGATTTTAAGCCTCACTTGGCAGGCAGGGGGATGTTTTCTACGAGTAAATCCTTTTTCTGCTTTCAGAAATTGTATTTTCTGTACTGGCTTCTCCAGGTGGGATGGGGAAAGGGCTTAGAAAGAAAATCACTAAGGTTTGGGGACAGGCAGACATGATATTGGATGCCTGCCTCTGCTGCCTCTTGAGTGATCTGAAGAAATTTATTCAATCTCTCATTTCCCTCTCCCGATGAGTGATGTACATGAGCTAAACCACCTTTCAAGGCTGCTGTGAGGACTGAATAGTTTATTGACTACATGTGTGAGTTAGAGAGGTCACTTTTATGATAGGGTCTGTTCAGTTTGGATGGAGGGATGTGAGTATCCAGTCTGTCTTCTGTGTTTGTGTGTGTGGCTTTGCCATGCTAACATGATGGACTTGTAAGTCATAAAATACCCATCAGTTTGAGTGGCCACCTGTGTGCAGTATTCCCGGAGCAGCAGCTGCCTGCTGCATCACAACATTATCATCATCCCTCTTGTATCGCTACAATCAATAGTCTAAGGCTGCTTGGCTTCCCTCTGACAACAGATAATATCTAAGAGCAGGAATGCTCAAACTGAGAAAGAATGAAAGAAGAAAGTTGTGCAGACAGCAAGGAGCATTATCTATAAACTCACAGACTAACCCAGTATCAGAAAAGAAGCATTCAAATCGCATACTTTCTTAGACTGAGGTCATAGATCCAAGGCTAAGAGCCCTCTTAGCTAGATTTGGGGAACGACAGGCTTCTTTTTTTTTTTTTGTGGTTTTTCGAGACAGGGTTTCTCTGTGTAGCCTTGGCTGTCCTGGAACTTGCTCTGTAGACCAGGTTGGCCTCGAACTCAGAAATCCGCCTGCCTCTGCCTCCCAAGTGCTAGGATTAAAGGCGTGCGCCACCACCGCCCGGCTAGGCTTCTGATATCTACTAGCAATTTCAAAACTTTCCTTTAACAAGATAATAGCATCTGGATATCCAGTATCTACATACTAAATCTATGCTCTGACTTTTAGTCATTAAACATTTCAATTCATTCAGTAAATATTTCTTAGATTCACAACACAATGTATGTCACTAATGAGAAGAATAGTGAATATATTCACAAGATTCTTGTGATAATTTTAATAACCTAGTCTAGCCTGCTCTAACCTGTTCAAGATTACATTTTCCAGTGCATGTTTCCCATCCAATTGCTTTTATTTTCTTTCTTTTATCACTGTCACTTCATGTTCCATCCTTATATTATCACAATTTTCTTATCTTGCATGGACAATTTTTACTAGGTACAAAGAGCAACGAATTCTTCTTTCATTATGTTTTGAATATCACACAAAATATTTCATGATTATTATTACATTATAATTTTGCACATCCAAAACTTACAAGATGAGTACTCTCACCCTTCATGTCCCTGCAACCACAGTCCACCTTCCACCAAGCCCAAAATTTTTCTTTTATATTCATGTTTATTCATCTTGCTTTGTTACTAATCCACTCAGATTAAACAAGGGCCATCTAGGTCAACATCCATTGGAGCCTGGTGGGTCCAGAACTGGAAAAGCAACAAAAGACAGTGACTCTTTCTCTACTAAATTCTAATCACTACCAGTAGTTCAGAAATAATTTAGAGGTCTCCATCAGTGTTGACCACTTCCTTGGCAGGTGGCTGATGGCACCTGCTTTGTGTGTGAGTAGCATGTGAAACTACAGCTAATGCAAGTTAATGATTACTGGTATCACTTTGAGGGGATGATATTTTTTATATTCCTTTATAATGTCTGCTATACTTTGTATACTTTTCTTCCCATCTTCTGTTGCTTTCCTGAGTCTTAGAGGTGAATGGTATAAATTTGTTTAGAACTGGGCCCATATCAGTCTCTTATTTTCTAAGTGTTGAGCACCATGGATTCTCTCCATTCCCCACCATTCACTGTTTGAAGATGATTTTCTGTGTAAAGCTGAGAGTCATGTATATCTATGGGTATAAGCTTAGGTTCTAGTGCTTAGATAAAAGCTTAGGTACTGTGTCAATTTAGTAAGCATCAGAAATGATCTTAAAGCATTAACCTACTCCTTTTGCAGACCTGGGCTGATAGCCTGGTTTACTGTATCAGGTACTTTTCACCCTGTCTTTGCAGAATGAGTCTGGAATCCATTCAGAAGGCAGGTGTTTTCCTTCTCCTATCACAGAAGTCACTTTTGCAAAGATAGGCGCAACCCATGTTCCAAATAGACAATAGTTTTATTTTAGAATTATTAATTGAGATTCATACATTTTATTTTGACACAATCACTAGTTCACTCTTATTTTAAATGCAAAATTATTTACTTATTTAAGTAAAGTGTATTTCATGTTTTTTCCATGCCTATTCATACAAGAAAAATACACATGAAGGTGCATGTCTTCCTATTCAAGGGACAGAAAATTGTGTTAATTGTATGATGAGATTTTATTTGTGATTCATGAATTGTGTCAGCCTTCATTACACAGAGTAAAATGAAGGTTCTCACTAGGCAAGAGTAGTACAGTGGGCTTTCTAATGACAACGCCAAGAAACAGATTGAGAAAGCCAGGCTACCAGAACTGCTTTTCTCATAAGATTTACAGTACATGAGAGTTCATTGTGTTTGTTTGTGATGCTAGACATTGGATTCAGGGCTTTGCTCTTCTGTCCTCTAAGTCTACCCTATTCCCCTGTTTCTGTACTTTTTCATTGTTCTGGTTTAGATTGACTGTAATGTTTTGTTCCAGGAAAAAGAACATAATCAAAATCAAAATATCATCCTTAGTGAGGTAACCCAATCACAAAAGAACACACATAGTATGCAGTCACTGATAAAGGGATATTAACCCAGAATCTCGGAATACCCTAGACACAATTCGCATATCAATAGATTTCCAAGAATATGGAAGGAGAGACCCCTGGTCCTGGAAAGACTGGATGTAGGGGAATACCAGGACAGAGAAGCAAGAGGGGGTTGAATGGGGAAAAGAGGGAGGGAAGGGGGCTTATGGGACTTTCGGGGAGGGAGGAAACAGGAAAGGGGAAATCATTTGAAATGTAAATAAAAAAGCTTAGAAAATAATAACAAAAAAAGTTGTTTGAGGATTTATCTGTTTCCTTAAAGTTTATTTGATTATGTATCTGTTCTCATGAATGACTATTTTTTTGCCTGAGGCTAACTTCTAATGCCCACTGGAAGAGCACTTCAACAACACTAGTTTCTCCTAACAACACAACCATTAATTATTGGAGGAGTAAGTTTGAAGGTTAGAAAGGAGACAACTAACAGTGTCAATCAAAACTCTTAGGGCTGTTTCTAGTAACTGCTTTAGAAAATAAATTAATCATAATACAAAATGTAAATTATTGAGTCATTTCAGGAAAAGTAATTGGGCTGCAATAATAAAAGCATTTACACATTTAGGCCCGTACAAGTGGATGCCAGACAATGAGAAAATGTGTGGATATTTTTATAGGGGTCACAATATGTTAGATTTCCAGGGAATCAGCAAATGTAGCCTTTAATGAGGGGAATGTGATTCCATTTCATACTATCATGTGGTTAAAAAGTGAGGACACCTAAAAATGGTTGTTGTATTTATAGAAACTCTAGTATTGCTGGAGCAAACATATTAATTAATGAGGACAAGGGAAGTAGGGTTTAGTGTGTGTGTGTGTGAGTGTGTGTGTGTGTGTGTGTGTATATTTGTTAGAAGGCAATGAAGAATGTATTTAAAAATCAGGTTCAAATAAATAATGAAGATGTGCAAGCATCACATGGAGAGGAAAAGTAAAACACACATTTATGAGGCTTTCAGTTTTGTCAACAATGCAATCTAGTAAGTGTTTATTGTGATACTGTTAAATGTCAGGCACGAAATTAGAATCTTCCTCAAATAGGACACTGTAAAATTGTTGGGGAAGGAACACTAAGATATTTCTAGTGTTTTATGTATCAGACTCTCACTTTTGCTTGTTAACAAATCTGTATATTTATAAAATACTGTAATATCAATAAAATTCTAAGCAATATTTTCTTTTATAAACTTGAAGCAGGGAATTATCTCATGTTTTCTTTGACCGTATTTTTTTTTCACAAAGTATTATCTAAAATCTATCCTCTGGGGAAAATAGTTTCATTAAATCTATTAATTTTAATCATACATTTTAATTCAACATGAATGTTTTGACATATATACTAAACCTGGATGATACAGGAATCAAAAAAAAACAATCAACCTTAAAACACTTATTTTTATAGATTAATTTGCTTTTGTAGAAAAATATATAAAGTAATAGCTGCTAAAGAAGTAGTTATAAATATAAGTAAAATTTTTCTATAAATTATTGGAATATAAAGAAATGGTTTTTTCTTGAAGCAATCCCACTAAAATCAGGGACTAGACAAGGCTGCCCTCTCTCTCCATATCTTTTCAATATAGTACTTGAAATTCAGGCTAGAGCAATTAGAAAACAAAAAGAGGTCAAAGGGATATAAATTGGAAAGGAAGAAGTCAAACTATCACTATTTGCAGACGATATGATAGCATACTTAAGCGACCCAAAGAACTCCACCAGAGAACTCCTACAGCTGATAAACGACTTCAGCAAAGTGGCCGGATATAAAATCAACTCAAGCAAGTCAGTAGCCTTCCTATACTCAAAGGATAAGCAGGCTGAGAAAGAAGTAAGAGAAATGATACCCTTCACGATAGCCACAAACCATATAAAGTATCTTGGCATGACTCTAACCAAACAAGTGAAAGATCTGTATGACAAGAACTTCAAGTCTCTGAAGAAAGAAATTGAAGAAGACCTCAGAAGATGGAAAGATCTGCCATGCTCATGGATTGGGAGGATTAATATAGTAAAAATGACCATCTTACCAAAAGTAATATACAGATTCAATGCAATCCCCATCAAAATCCCAACTCAATTCTTCATAGAGTTAGAAAGAGCAATTCAAAAATTCATCTGGAATAACAGAAAACCCAGAATAGCTAAAACTATTCTCAAGAGTAAAAGAACCTCTGGGGGAGTCAGTATCCCGGACCTCAAGCTGTACTACAGCGCAATAGTGTTAAAAACCGCATGGTATTGGTACAGTGACAGGCATGTAGATCAATGGAACAGAATTGAAGACCCAGAAATGAATCCACACTCCTATGGTCACTTGATCTTTGACAAAGGAGCTAAAACCATCCAGTGGAAAAAAGATAGCCTTTTCAACAAATGGTGCTGGCTCAACTGGAAGACAACATGCAGAAGAATGCAAATTGACCCATTCTTATCTCCTTGCACTAAGCTCAACTCCAAGTGGATCAAGGACCTCCACATAAAACCAGACACACTGAAACTAATAGAAAGGAAACTAGGGAAGAACCTTGAACATATGGGCACAGGGCAGAATTTCCTGAACAGAACTCCAATAGCTTATGCTCTAAGATCAAGAATTGACAAATGGGACCTCATTAAATTACAAAGTTTTTGCAAGGCAAAAGACACTGTCAAAAAGACAAAGCAGCAACCAACTAACTGGGAAATGATCTTTACCAACCCTACATCCGACAGAAGAGTAATATCCAATATATACAAAGAACTCAAGAAGTTAAACTCCAGAGAGGCAAGTAACCCTATTAAAAAATGGGGTACAGAGCTAAACAAAGAGTTCTCACCTGAAGAATATCTAATGACTGAGAAGCACCTAAAGAGATGTTCATCATCCTTAGTCATTAGGGAAATGCAAATCAAAACAACCCTGAGATTCCATCTCACACCAGTCAGAATGGCTAAGATCAAAAACACAGGAGACAGCAGTTGTTGGCGAGGATGTGGAGAAAGAGGAACACTCCTCCACTGCTGGTGGAATTGCAAGCTGGTACACCATTCTGGAAAGCAGTCTGGCGGTTCCTCAGAAAACTGGGCATGACACTCCCGGAGGATCCGGCTATACCACTCCTGGGCATATACCCAGAGGCTTTACCTGCATGCCATAAGGACACATGCTCCACTATGTTCATAGCAGCCTTATTTATAATAGCCAGAAGCTGGAAACAACCCAGATGTCCCTCAACGGAGGAATGGATTCAGAAGATGTGGTATATTTACACAATGGAATACTACTCTGCAATTAAAAACAATGAATTCACGAAATTCTTAGGCAAATGATCAGAACTTGAAAATATCATCCTTAGTGAGGTAACCCAATCACAAAAGAACACACATGGTATGCAGTCACTGATAAGGGGATATTAACCCAGAATCTCGGAATACTCTAGACACAATTCGCATATCAATAGATTTCTAAGAAGATGGAAGGAGAGACCCCTGGTCCTGGAAAGACTGGATGTAGGGGAACACCAGGATAGAGAAACGAGAGGGGGACCGGGCGGTGGTGGCGCACGCCTTTAATCCTAGCACTTGGGAGGCAGAGGAAGGCAGATTTCTGAGTTCGAGGCCAGCCTGGTCTACAGAGCAAGTTCCAGGACAGCCAGGGCTATACAGAGAAACCCTGTCTCGAAAAACCAAAAAAAAAAAAAATGTGCATTCGTGTCTGGAGAGATGGCTCAAAGGTTAAGAGCACTGACTACTCTTCTAGAGGTTCTGAGTTCAATTCCCAGCAACCACATGGTGACTCACAACCATCTGTAATGGGATCCGATGCCCTCTTCTGGTGTGTCTGAAGACAGCTACAGTGAACTCATACATAAAATAAAAATAAATCTTTAAAAAAAAAAAAAAGAAACGAGAGGGGTTTGAATGGGGAAAAGAGGGAGGGAAGGGTGCTTTTGGGACTTTCGGGGAGGGAGGAAATGGGAAAGGGAAATGTTTTGGAATGTAAATAAAAAAACTTAGAAAATAAAATTTATAAAAAAAATATTGTCTACTATAAAAAAAAAAGAAATGGTTTTTTCATAAGGATATGCATACCGACAAATCTTTGCAAGTGATCATTACTAAAGTGGAATACAAAATGAAATTGGGTGTTGTATTATTTACTTTATGTTGCTGTGATAAAACACTCACTCAAAGCAACTAATGGAAGAACTGATTTTGACATATGGGTCCGGAGCCATAAGTCTATTATGATTAGGAGGCATCGGAGACATCAACCAGAACAGGGAGCTGAGAGCAAGCATTTGAAATACAGAACATAAAGTAGAAACAGATCAAGGTCTACCCCTAGGAAAATACATCCTCCAGCAAGATTTCACCCCCTAAAACTTTCCTGTCAGTGCCACGAATGGGCAAGCACGTCTTCAGACATCCATATGGATAAGGGACATTTCTAGCTCATGGAACCACATTGGCAAACACTGAGCACAAAAAAAGACAATGTGAGAAAGGTGAATATTGCTATTGATAGGTTTTTATGCATATTTGCCGTATTTGGAAAGAAAAAGTCTTGTTTTACCTCCATTTCTACTTCAATTCATAATCAGTCGTTGGTGCAGCTGAGGAAGAAGGGCAGGAGGAGCCAACAAATAGAAACAACAGGGAAAAAGAAAAAATAAACAGTTAAGAGAAAGTGTGCGAAACACAAATGCAGTTTTGGAACTCTCAGTGTGTCTTCATCAGCTAATTGCTGTAATTACTTTATAGGAGGCTTGCTAATATATCAAGTTGCTAATTACTTTTTCCTTGTTTTTTTCTAATATTCTTTTACATATATTTGATTATAATTTTAATAATGCAAAAGAAGCAGATACTTGTCCTTAGTTCAAATGCCAGCAGTACAAAAATATTATGCAATATAAATTAAATAAAAATAGATTAAATTATTCCAGATTAATTTTTCTTTCTGTTCCAAGAAAGCATCTGACACAAAAACTCTACAATGCCCACTAATTACTCAGCTGAAGCATCATTAATGGGGTAGTATTTATTTCTAATGGCTTTCTAAGACCAGATTTAGAAAGAGAATTTTAATCAAGAAAAGTAAGGCAAAGGTTACTCCAGTCCAAATAATTATATTTTATGAAACACATAAGCAATGAGAAGTTTACTTTTAAAAAAAGCTCCTACACTGTAGGACCTTATTGGACCATTTTTTACTACTGGAAGCAATTTCAATGACAATAAATTCAAAATATAAATTATTTTCATAGAATAAGCATTTTCCATTTAAGTGCGTTCTCTTATTTTCTTTATTTTCAATCTTAACAAATATTCTGAAATAATTTTCTGTGTTGTCTGACTACAACTACTACGTGAAAATAATTTTCTGTGTTGTCTGACTACTACTGTCTACTACGTGAAAAGGATATAATTTTCTATGTGTTCCATGGCAAATGGGTATGAGTCATTCAAGGTTTTTATCTTACCTGTTCTTTGATTTTCAATGGAAGGTGAGTTCTTCATATGCTGCTTCATACGCTGAGATCCTCTGGATCTCAATTCGTGTGCTTGTGCCTTTGATATTCAGAACACCAACTAAGTGAGTCTCTCCACATTCAGCAGCAATGGCTGCCTTCTAATCCTTCATGGAGCACAGTACAGATTCCTTGCAACAGTCATGGAGGTTTTGGACAAAGAACATGAATGCTCAGTACATTGTTCATAAAACCAGAATACAAAGAAGAAAACTATCACTCACTGAAACATGATGTGGAAAACGCTATTACATATTTTAATCAAAATGTCAGATTTAAGTTAGAAAAAGTTAAATTAAAAATTAAAAGTATGTGTTTCCTTGAGTTAGACATAGAAGCAAAATTAGCTATTTTATTTCTTTATGTTAATATTTTCTATGTTATACTAGTGTGTCTATGCTTTCAGTGATATTATTATTATTATTCTCATTATTTAAATTATTAAAGATTTTAAATTTGGTTTTAATGGAGGAATAATGATGCTTATATCAAATTAGCCAAGAAGGTGATTTGAATTTCCAACAAATATTTTCACTCTATTATTACTACAAACAAAATTTCAAATATTTTGTCATTAGTTTCTTCCTGGTAGCTTGATATCACTTATAAGTTGCACAGGTTTACAAATTCGAATTAAAAAAAACTTTTTTAATTAATTGGAAAAAACAATTAAATTTGTAAAACATCATAATAGAATTTTTAGTTTCCTACAGGGAACTGCTAACTAAATATTTCACCTCCTAAATATGATTTAATATATTTTATTATAATATATTTTCATTAAAATATTTTAAAGATATCATTACTTTTTTAATTTTAATTTTAACTGTGGCTGTGATACATTGAAAGTAAAAGGATAGTTAGCAGGGTTTGTAATGTTGCTATCTCCTGTCCAATATTATATCTGAAGCCAACACAGGAAAAACATCAAATGGAAAAGCAGATTATGAATCTCCTTTCCTCCAGTACTCTGGAGATATTGGTCTACTTTCATTTAGAGGAGAAAAGAGCAATGAATTAGATGTAAGACAGAGATTTTAATATAATTCCAAACAATACAAGTAACTACTTGTTAAAGAGTGATGTAGAAGGTGAACTCCTCTGATCCCAAGGGGAAGGTTGAGAGCAGAGTTTCATAGTTGGGGCAGTTACAGCCAACATAGAAACTGATGCCTTTCTTTAGTGAGCCTTCTACTTTAGTAAGTGTTGCAAGTGCATATCAAATTAGCGCATGTACTTGAAGTAAGCATGGACTTTAGAAAGTGTTATTTTTGTTTTTTAAGGTAATAAAATCTGCATATTTCTGTCATTTTCAAAAATGCTTATAATATTTTGCTATGACCCTGAATGTACTTTCCCAACAGTATTATGGTAAGAAAGAAACATTATTTGGAGAAATTATATTTATATACAGCATTTTCACTATAAGCCACACTATAAAATGTTTCATATCGCTCTTGCAAGAGCGTAAACAAATGTCTCTTTTGCCTCACACACAAGCATTGTATCATTCGTTGCCATAGCAGTTCAATGGGTACAATTTTGGCTACAAGTCTGTCTTTGTCCTCTAACAGACACATATTATATTCATCAGTTCTCTGTTCTAGCCATATTGAATTAGAGTCCTACTTGGTACTATTAGTTTAGAAATAGATGACAATCTTAATATAAAAGCCTAAAAGATCAGTAGAAATGGATACAGTTTGCCAAAGAAGAAGAGTGAAATCTTCATATTCACAGAGTACTGTATCAAAAGAGTAAGCCACACTTTCTTGCTTTTAATTTCTTTTACTTTATGTTTTTAAATGGAACAGCATTTCACGACGTTCTCCACTATCCCTCTCTGGTAACCTCCTTCCAACAGAACCTATGCCTATTCCCCCTCCCAATTGTTCGTTGATAACTCTTTTACTTTGATTTTTGTTGTTGATGTAGTTGTGATTGTATGTATGTATATGTGTGCATGTGTGTGTGTGTGTGTGTGTGTATGTATTCCCAAATATATAAATACAACCTACTGACTTTTCTTTGTTGCTAGCATGTTTATATGGTTTTAGGGCTAACCACACTGCATACAACAATCAATAAGGGGGCTCAACCCTGGGGAAGGTTAATTCTTCCTTCATCAATCTTAGTTGCCTTTAGTCCTTTGTCTGGGGTAGGTATCTGAAAAATGATTCCCTTTCCAGGCTAACACAGCCAATGATATTGCCATTGTTTCAGATTTGTTTGTGCATTCAATTTTTGGAGAACACATCTATATTTATATTCGTATGCCTGCAAATGTGCTACAGTTATACATACTCATATATAAATATATAATATATAGTATAACAGATGATACAGATGTTAAAATTTGAAAGATGGTGAAAAGATGAATAAAATGTAACATTTTCCATAATAGTCTAATAAAATTTTATATGCAAGAAATATGACAAATATTTATTTTATGCTTGGCTCTATGAAAATCAGAGTAAGCATAACATTGGTTGACAGAGATATAGATTCTAATTGCTGTTAAGAATGCTGATGGGCATGAACAAATTACACTGTTAGAGTGTAACACAAAAATGTTAAATGAAGAAAAACAGAAATGTTTAAAATAGACATATTATTCTGTGTTTTTGTTCATTTGTGCTATATTAACAGTGTAGCTAGAATTGAGAGGATATAAATATTGACAATTTATGTAACTTCTCTGGAGAGAGGGAATTCTAAACAAGGGGATTACATCTTATGAAAGCCTCCTTAGGTGAGACACAAGAAATTTGGGAAGAAATAGATGGCATTTTCCATCCATGGAGTAGTTTCACCTCCCAAAGATCCTACATCTTAATCCTTATCCATGGGTACTAATTTTCAATGAACTTTAGAAGAAATATTCAAAGCAGTGCTATGTAAAAAACTGCTCTAGAGCTGTATAGTTTCCCACAGGTGATCTGTGCTTCGATAGGCCAGTAACACCTTGGCTGTGGCAAATGGGTTGAGGGTTATATTCTATACTTCTCTTCCTCATATGTTTCATTGTTAGACCATCACATAGTCATAGGTACGTATTATTGACAGTAGGGACACACATAATATAAGAAGCCTGAGTCATGGGACAGGAACAGTCCTACTGATTTTTTTACTAAACAAAAGTAATTATGCTGGCTGATCAGAAAGAGACAAATACCTGAAAATAAAATAACATATAAACTATGAATAACCTTTTTCGTCTGGAAAATCACATAGCAAAGTATAAAATATTTGGTGGCTTAGATTGAACACCGTGCAGATATACTGATAATGGGGAGTTACATTTTAATTAGGCAATTAAATTGCATCATAATGTCTAGAGTTTTAGGGAAAAAATGAATTAAAATCATGAAAGAAGGCACATCTATTATAAAAGCTTTCAGTCTATAAAGCCTAAAGCACAGAAAGTATTATGAGGTTGTTTGATTATTTATGATTTAAGAAGGCCTTTTATAATGTAAGGAAGAATACAGGATGTTGCCTAACAATGTGTTCAAAGAAAGATAATCACTTTTCCCTGAGATCATTCTGATACTATGAGAAGGAACACAACAGGGGATAGTAAGCCACAAGAAAGGGAGTCACATTTTCCTGTTTCTTCTTTTGTCCTTATCTAATTAGGATCTTGCATACGTGTTCTCATGTGTGTGTGTATATATATATACAAAACAGTATAAATATATATATATATATATATGTTGTTTTAAAGAATCCAGGTTCGTTTCAGTACCCACCATGTAAGTCCCATCATCTGAAATTCCAGTTCTAGGGTATCTGATGCCTTCTTCTGGGCTCCATGGGTAGTAGGCATATACTTGATATACAGATAAACCTGCACACACATAAAAACATTGCATGAATTTAAATGCACTTCATCATCAAGCCTGAAGATTTTCTTTGCATATCAATAGAAAGTATAGTTCTATTTTATTCAGTAGCATGCTATTTTTAATTGCATTTTAACTTTCTCATTCCACTTTTCTGCTTCTTTCAAATATTGAATATATAAATATATGAATTATTTATTTTCTTAATTTGCCAGCAAGAATGCATCACTTTTCACAAACCAAAGGAACAATGTCATTATCGCTTGATGCCTTTAAGCAATTGTATTTGTCTAAAGGACAATCTCATTGACAATCAATAAAGACATACGAAAAAATAGCTAACGCAAGTGATGAGGGCAGAGACTCTGTCTAGTTAAACAAACTTTCACCTAACAGATCAAGATTAATAGTGATTGATTTCAAGTACACCTTACAGAGCATATTTGTCAAACCTTCCTTCCCAGCCTTCACTAACCTCCCTCCATCCTCTCTGTGTTGGGATTACTGATGCCTCACATATTAAGTTAAGTTAATTATAATTCTTTATTGTTTTCAGTATGAAACTCCAGTTCTAACTATATTAATTCCACTGATTTGTTAGTATTGACAATGTATAAGAATAACTATACAATATTGAATACTTGCCTGTGTTTAAAATGTTATTATTCTATAAACAATTTCTTTATAAACACTACTAGACTCTCAAATAGAAAAAGTAACCCAGTCTTGACAGAACTGAAGCGATATTTTTGTCAAACAAACATGCTAATCTCCTAGATGGTCATTATCATGTTCTCCCTGAACTACCACATTTGCCCCTATAAGTGTGAGAATAACATAGAATGATATTTTACTAACTTTAACAAGGTACTGTTATACACAAAGCATGTTTTTGGTCTTTGAACAAAATATTTGCATTCTCTGGTATGTGGTATATAACTATTGGATGAGAATATTATTTCTCCACTTTTATTGGTAAAGTCTACCACATGAAGAAGACCAACAGAAAAAGTTGTCTTTTCTTGAGGATGTAACAACTTTCTAGTCCTGTGTCACAAGTTAGGTCCTTAAAGGAATGCTAATCATTTGATCTTTCATGAGGTATCATATTTAATGACATGAAACTCAAAGATATTAGGTAAGAAGAAATGGCAAAACTAGTACCCCAATTGGTAAGGCATTTGTTCTCAGAAAGTAGAAAATATATTGAAATAAGTCAGTGGAAAAACCATAAGAAGTTGAATCTGGGGGAGATTACTAGTTACAAAATGTTTTCTTGATATATATTGATGCTCAGATTGATCTCCATTATTCATGGTAGGGAGAGTTGGAGAGAGAGAGAGAGAGAGAGAGAGAGAGAGAGAGAGAGAGAGAGAGACAGAGAGACAGAGACAGAGGAAGAGAGAGAGAGGAAGAGAGAGAGAGGAAGAGAGGAGAGAGGGAGAGAGAGAGAGAGAGAGAGAGAGAGAGAGAGAGAGAGAGAGAGAGAGACAGAGACAGAGAGAGAGAGAGAGAGAGAGAGAGAGAGAGAGAAAGAAAGAACTCAGGTTAGTAAAAACATCCAGTGAATCATGCCAAGACCAAAATCTTTGATATTACACTACAATAAACAAGATGAGTCCATATAAAATATGCTTAAGTTAGCAATTATGCATGGTTTTAGCATACTGGACTAACCACAGATGATTTGTATATAACAACAAAGTCTTCAAACTTCCAGTACAGGAGCCAATTGCTGGTTTTCAAAATGGTACCATTTTCTTGGAGATCATCCAGTTTTGTGTCTAGTGAACCATATGGAACAATTGCCAAGGTAGATAGTAGAAGTTTATGTTCTTGATAAAATAGGTACTCTGGGTATACATCTGCCCTACTTATATGGAGTGCTTCTCTCAAAAATGCTATCTACGGACTTATTCAATGTCTATTCATTGACTCATGGCATTCTCCATAGCAATTGTTGTAAAGCAGAAATTCATGATGCATCAAATTAGATATGGCAGTTGGTTCATGATAATGGAATTCATTGTTCTTACTCTACAATCCTGAAACAATTGTCCCAATAGAATAGTAGAATGTCCTCTTGAGTACTCATAAAGAATACTTGAAAAGTAGAAAGATCCTATAAACTGAGATCTGGATCTTCAGGAGTTTCTTTAGTTCTTCTAAATCATTTTACATAATAAAAATATTGTTATTTCTGTAAAAGATCCATTTTCTTCCTCCTTGGGTCCATTAATAAAGGGATGAATTTAGAATAGACACCACCCAATACTTCTCACATTGAACCACTCTAAATATTTTTATTCTCTGTCCCTGAGACCTTGTGTTGTATCGGCCTAAATATTATATATGCAAGTGAAAGAAAGGTTCTATCTAGATACACACTAATTCTTTTTAACTGAATAGTAATTCTAGTACTTGCTTACTTTGGCTTCTCATATACCTTCTGTGACAGGCAATCAAAAGTGTTGCTGTATTCACTCAGTGTTGATCCTGTGAACTAATGATGTATGAGACTGATACCACATATTGCAAAAGAAGAGAAGTTATAGGAGATTAGAGACCCCTAAGTTATCCTGTAGCATTGCATACTTCTACAATGAAAGTCAATGAAAATGAGGAAAAGGAAACAAAACAAAACAAACAAAAGCCCATAAGGAACTTAAAATGGCTCCTTTGTCAAAAATGAAGGTTGTGGTGTGTGCCTTGGACATCCTTGGACATCCACATCCAGCTTAAGTGCCTTCTTAGCACCATGTGGCTACAGAGTGTGTTGGGTACATAGTTGTTACAAAAGTGGTGGCGCTTTTCTTCCAATAGCTAGGAAAATGATTTGCATGCCTATTCTTATTTTATTAACTTCCATATAAAATCCTCATATATGCTTATGCCCATAAGATATGCTGTTCTATATCATATTAAAATGATATTGAAGACTATCTTATGTTAATAACTTACCAAATATAGAGGTATGACGTGAACACCCTTAATAAAATGCTATTTTGGAAAATTTAGTGTACTTTGGGGATAACCAAGATATATTAGATGGCATTATGACATTCCTCTTTTCTTTGTAAAGATTAAGCATGTTTTGATTGTATGATAGGAACACAAAGTATATATATAGGTTTCACCAGTGATGACTTGTGATAGTTAATTTTAGATATCAATTACTTGACTTAGAAGCAATGTAGACATGAAGTGAGGTTCCTGAAAATGTAACGTGCATGTTGAAGACTACAGATTGATTGACAGGAGACGTGGCTGTGGAGAGTTTGCAAGATGCAGATCCAAAGCCAAAATTATCTTGGACTCTCTTTTAGTAGTCACTTATCAATACTCTCTTTATCTGTCTGATACAATCTTTATGATTAGGACTCAAAACATTTAGGATATACTTGTAAGCCACTAGCTTCCACCACCCTAAAAGTTATGAATATCTTTGGATGCCATATAAATACAAAAGCCGAGATTTTTCTGATTTGTTGTAACTTGCCTCCCTGCTTTCCACGCTGTGTACTTGGTAAATGTGTAAATACATGTCTTTTGTTTTGTGACTATAAAAGGTTATGTAACATTTCCATTGTAGGTCATGTCATTCAGGGACTGTACCCATCCTTTCATGCCATAAATAATTCCGTTTGTTTTCATTTAAACTGTCTCATATAAGGTTTGCAGAAAGAGCTTTGTTTTGTGTTAAAAGTACTAAAAAAATTGTGGTCCATGATTATTCTGTTTCAGAGAAGGCATTCTTATGAGGTTAACATTTAAAGGATTACATCAAGTTACTCTCCAATAATGAATGGACTTCAATATATCAATGGGAAGATGTGATGGTTAAACTTAGCATTGACTAAGTTTGATTTATATCACTGTGAAAACACAAATCTGGGTGTAGTTTTGATGTTTCTGGTAAGGTTCAATTGAAGAGAGAAGATATTTTCTGAATGTGGGAGGCAGTATTGGATGAGGGAATATGCTTCAGGAATAAAAAGAAAGGAAAAAAAATAAGCTCACCAACAGCACATACATTGTGTCTGTCTGTCTGTCTGTCTGTCTGTCTCTGTCTCTGTCTCTGTCTCTCTCTCTCTCTCTCTCTCTCTCTCTCTCTCTCTCTCTCTCTCTCTCTCTCATCTCATGTTCAATTCAGGGGATCCTGCTTCCATGTCTTTTCTTCAATGCACCCTCAGTCTCTGAGTCAACATGAACCATTCCATTTTAAACTGATGTGAGCAGAAATTTTGTCACAGCAATGAGAAAAGGAGCTAATACAGTGACTTTACTACAAAACGGCCAGCTTTCCTGGGAAAACAAAATTGATACAGGTGACATACAAAGAGATTAATGACAAACGTTTTTCAAATCTCTACTCTGCTGTCCTCCTTTCAGAGTTTGTCTTGAAGAACTGTTGCTGTTGAATCATTCTTTAAATAAATTCAAAAGCCTATTTGAGAAATACCTATAAGAACTAGGTTAAATTTGTGAAAGATGTTTTTTATTTTTTATTTTTGGCTTCTAGTTTCAAAGTTATTTTCTGTGATCAGCTGTCTATACTGCATTGTATCTGAGGAGGTTTTTGTAGTAAGGGTTTCCATTGCTGCACAAAATATTATGACCAAGAAGCAAGTTGGGGAGGAAAGGGTTTATTCAGCTTACACTTCCACACTACTGCTCATCACCAAAGGATATCAGGACTGGAACTCAAGCAGGTCTGGAAGAAGTATCTGATTCAGAGACCATGGAGGGATAACACTTACTGGCTTGCTTTCCCTGGTTTGCTCAGTTATTTTCTTACAGAGCCCAAGACCAACATCATAGGTATGGCACCACCCACAAGGGCCCCTCCCACCCTTGATCACTAATTGAAAAAATGCCTTACAGCTGGATCTCATGGAGGCATTTCCTCAAGGGAGGCTCCTTTCTCTGTAATAACTGCAGCTTGTGTCAATTTGACACACAAAACCAGTCAGTACAACTGACCCCTTGTCAACTTGACATACAAACACATCACTATTAAGCCTCAATCCTTACTTTCTTATTCATCCCCAAGATCTAAATTACTTTAAAGGTCCCAAGGTCTTTGCAAATTCTTACATATTGAAATTCGAATTCCTTTAAAATATCCAAACTTTTTTAAATTTCAAAGTCTTTTACAAGTCAAAGTCTCTTAACTGTGGGCTCCACAAAAATACTTTCTTCCTTCAAGAGGGAAAAATATCAGGGCACAGTCACAATCAAAAGCAAAATCAAACTCTAACCATCCAGTGTCTATGTCCACTCATGATCTTCTGGGCTTCTCCAAGGTCTTGGGTAACTTCTCCAGCTCTGTTCTTTGTATTGCACACCTTGTCTTCTAGGCTCCAGATACCCATACTCCACTACTGCTGCTGTTCTTGGTCGTCATGTCATGGTACTGGCATCTCCAAAATACTGCTCTTTTCTACTGCAACTGGGCTTCACCAATATCCTCTCATAGGTTCTCTTCATGGTGCCAATTCTCAACTCCTTTGCATTACCCTTTCAGTCTTAGACCATCAATTGCAAATGAGGCTGGACCTTCACCAATAGCTTTCCATGGCCTCTCTCAGTGCCAAGCCTCAGCTGCTCTTCATGACCCCTTCATAACTTCAAAGAGTACCACCTGGGTGACTCTTTACATATTACCAAGTCCAGCTGCAGCAAAAGGTACAATCTTGGCGATCTCTGGAACACAACAACCTCTTTTTGCTCTCAGAAAACACTTGCCAGAAGATGTCACCTCAATGATGGTGGTTTCTTCTTAATCACCACTAATTTCTTAGTTCCAGATAGCCAGCATCAATAGTCCCAGTAATGAAAAGGTTTTACTTTAGTAGTTCTGGTATCTTGTTAATTATAGCTGATTCTTCAGCCCCAGCTACCCAAAATTACAGAATCTTCACAATCAAAACAGCAATAACCCTGATAAGAGACTTTAATCTTCCCTCTGAAATTTCATAAGCCAGGCCTCCATCTTCTGCACTGTTTTCAACATTATCTTCCAAGTTCCTACAAAATATCCCACAGAGCTCTTAACACCCAATGGTTCCTCTAGCACAAAGTTCCAAAATCCTTCCACAGTCCTCCCCAAAACATGGTGAGGTTGTCACAGGAATACCCCGCTATGCTGGTACCAATTTGTCTTAGTTAGGGTTTCTATTCCTGCACAAAACATCATGAACAAAAAGCAAGTTGGGAGAAAAGGGATTATTCAGTTTATGCTTACATATTGCTATTGTTCATCATCAAAGGAAGTCAGAACTGGAACTCAAATGGGTCAGGAAGCAGGAGCTGATGCAGTGGACATAGACAGATGTTACTTACTGGCTTGTTTCTCCTGACTTTCTCAACTGCTTTCTTATAGAACCCAAGACTATCAGCCCATGGATGGCACCACACACAGTGGACCCTCCCACCCTCCCACCCTTGATCACTAATTGAGAAAATACCTTACAGCTGGATCTCATGGAGGCATTTCCTCAATAGAGGCTCCTTTCTCTGTGATAACTGCAATTTTGTGCCAAGTTGACACACAAAACTAACAAGTACAGAGATACATAGCATCTTGTTATGTGTATGTATATATGTATGTATGTATGTATGTAGGAAGTCATGTAATAGCGCAATGCAGATCATTTCATGGCAACATGTGTTGGTTTAGAGAGAGAATATGCTGTACCTATCTGCTAGTCTAGTCTTTTGGGGTACACTTCTGAGTCACTGGGTCTCACATGCTGATCATTCCTAAAGTATAGTAAGTGCTTCACAAGACAAACAGACAAACACCAAAATAACATGCAAAGAGGAAGAAGGGGAGTTGGAACAAATTAGGTGATCAACAAAAGTGTGAGTAAGAGAAAACAATAGGAAGGAATATGATAGATACACATGGAATATGTGTGTGAAATTTTAAAATGAACACATTGAATAAAAGAACATTTCAAAAGTTGAGTGAACAAATGTTACACTATTCAATGTAGACAGTTTTGATACAGTAAAATAAGTCCTTTATATCTTCACTTGATTGATAGAGATATATTTCATGAAGGGGTAGAGCTCCAACTAATTCCTTTATTTTGATCTCTCATCCACAGATAAACAATATACCTTTTTCCCAGGACTCTGCTAATTAGAGTAGCAAAACTAATAGAAAGTGCAATGAACTATCTTAATTATTAAACTTCCCTCTCTGCAATTTTTCTTCACAAATCTTACTGGCTTAAGCATATCAAAATGTCAAGTCTGATTTCATAGAGTTGGGAATCTATAATCAGCAATTCAGGATAAACCAACTATACCCACTTTTAATGCATTCGTGTTACAAAAATATCACTTCTAATTACTGAGGGAATAGCATTATGAACAGAGTCAGCTGATAAAGATACACACATAAAAGGGCATTTATATTCAAATAAAAAATAATTTTTGTATCTGCCTGCTGCATATCAAGACTTCAACATGTTCTACGTGTTAGGAGTAAACAAATGTCAGCCATATCATTCTCCTCAAAATACTCAGTTATCTCATAATTAAACAGTCCCTTCCTTAATTACCAATATTGCCTATAATTTGAATGCTCCCAGTATTTTTGTAACACCCATATATAAATATTCCTCTTGAAATCCAAGGTAAGTTTCTATATATAGTCTCTAATAAATTTTTAAAAAGTACAATGGCAAGATTTAAAAAAAAGGGAAGGGTGGTACAGAAAGAAAAATAAAACAAAGCAAAAGAAAAGACATTAGGCCAAAGATTAAACTCTAGAGCTCACTATTGTTTGAGGATTGTGTTAAGAGTAATATGAGATTCAAAAATTTCTGAACTTCTTGCATCTATAGTCTTACCAACTGTGGTCACATCTTTGTCCAATCTTCGTGTACATTCTTTTACTGTCTGCAACTTTCAATAGCAGATAGTAGAGATGCCACAACTTGTCATCATTTGTTTCCATAGCTCTGTACTGTAGCCTTAACTTCACTTTCACAGTCCCATGCACGATCCTTTCAGAGGCATTCTGACAGCTATCTGACCACACTCTCTACTCTCTGTCACCTCAACAGTTCCATTGAATGACATAATTTCTTTTCTTTATGTCTGAAACTAAAATATCATATAAACTAGGACTGAGGTGTGTGTCTTGGGGAGTGGTAGCAATGGCACATTGGTGCATGACTACCACAATCTTTGAGAGTAATAGAAGATAAACCCTGTGAACTATTGTTATTAAATTGCTTAGGCAGCTTCCTATGAGCATGCTTTCTTGGTATTCTTCTCCACAGAAGGTGTTGTTTACCAAATACGTTTTCACTTTCTGCTTTTGAGACGGATGTGATCTTGCTGCTTCCTTAGATACCCTGTCAGTATCTATCTTATCTCATCAGAGTGTAGTACACAGTTTATAGATTTTCTACTAATCTCTTGAATAACCAATCCCTTATTTTGTACTTGGACAAATAGAATTTTTTTCAATCTTCTGATTTGCATTTATTTTCCAGTACTTGCTATAAGTATGGGTGCAAACATTCAGAACTACCAGGTCCATATATAAATCCTTGGCTTGAAATTAAATTTATTCTTTGATATTATTAATTCCAGGCCATAAATAAAGCTTTCTGCAAACACATAAGGAATGGATACAACCTAGGCAAGTTCTTTTTTATAATCCAGTAAAAAAGTATCCTAGTTACTACTAGTAGATTTGTCCCCATTCAAATCATCATGATCACAGACTTTACTCACTGCATTGTTGATATAATTCTCATCATCTGAGGTTACCTCTCATCATTGAGCTTTCTTTGTAGAATTCTAGCCTGTCTCTCTCCTCCTTTAATAACCTTTTTCAAATTCTTTCTGGTTCAAAGGACTTTTCCTAGGTATACATCATTTGACAGTCTCATAAAACACATATACTTCTCCATATCTTTTCAATATAGTACTTGAAGTTCTAGCTAGAGCAATTAGACAAAAAAAGGAGGTCAAAGGGATACAAATTGGAAAGGAAGAAGTCAAACTATCACTATTTGCAGACGATATGATAGTATACTGAAGCGACCCAAAGAACTCCACCAGAGAACTCCTACAGCTGATAAACGACTTCAGCAAAGTGGCCGGTTATAAAATCAACTCAAGCAAGTCAGTAGCCTTCCTATACTCAAAGGATAAGCAGGCTGAGAAAGAAGTGAAATGATACCCTTCACGATAGCCACAAACCATATAAAGTGTCTTGGTGTGAGTCTAACCAAACAACTGAAAGATCTGTATGACAAGAACTTCAAGTCTCTGAAGAAAGAAATTGAAGAAGACCTCAGAAGATGGAAAAATCTGCCATGCTCATGGATTGGGAGGATTAATATAGTAAAAATGACCATCTTGCCAAAAACAATATACAGATTCAATGCAATCCCCATCAAAATCCCAACTCAATTCTTCATAGAGTTAGAAAGAGCAATTCAAAAATTCATCTGGATTAACAGAAAACCCAGAATAGCTAAAACTATTCTCAAGAGTAAAAGAACTTCTGGGGGAATCAGTATCCCGGACCTCAAGCTGTACTACAGAGCAATAGTGTTAAAAACCGCATGGTATTTGTACAGTGACAGGCATGTAGATCAATGGAACAGAATTGAAGACCCAGAAACGAATCCACACTCCTATGGTCACTTGATATTTGACAAAGGAGCTAAAACCATCCAGTGGAAAAAGAGATAGCCTTTTCAACAAATGGTGCTGGCTCAACTGGAGGTCAACATGCAGAAGAATGCAAATTGACCCATTCTTATCTCCTTGCACTAAGTTCAATTCCAAGTGGATCAAGGACCTCCACATAAAACCAGACACACTGAAACTAATAGAAAGGAAACTAGGGAAGAACCTTGAACACATGGGCACAGGGCAGAATTTCCTGAATAGAACTCCAATAGCTTATGCTCTAAGATCAAGAATTGACAAATGGGACCTCATTAAATTACAAAGTTTTTGCAAGGCAAAAGACACTGTCAAAAAGACAAAGCAGCAACCAATTAACTGGGAAATGATCTTTACCAACCCTACATCCGACAGAGGGCTAATATCCAATATATACAAAGAACTCAAGAAGTTAAACTCCAGAGAGGCAAGTAACCCTATTAAAAAATGGGGTACAGAGCTAAACAAAGAGTTCTCACCTGAAGAATATCTAATGACTGAGAAGCACCTAAAGAGATGTTCATCATCCTTAGTCATTAGGGAAATGCAAATCAAACAACCCTGAGATTCCATCTCACATCAGTCAGAATGGCTAAGATCAAAAACACAGGAGACAGCAGTTGTTGGCGAGAATGTGGAGAAAGAGGAACACTCCTCCACTGCTGGTGGAATTGCAAGCTGGTACAACCACTCTGGAAAGCAGTCTGGCGGTTCCTCAGAAAACTGGACATGACACTCCTGGAGGATCCAGCTATACCATTCCTGGGCATATACCCAGAGGCTTTACCTACATGCAATAAGGACACATGCTCCACTATGTTCATAGCAGTCTTATTTATAATAGCCAGAAGCTGGAAAGAACCCAGATGTCCCTCAACGGAGGAATGGATTCAGAAGATGTGGTATATTTACACAATGGAATACTACTCTGCAATTAAAAACAATGAATTCACGAAATTCCTAGGCAAATGGTCAGAACTTGAAAATATCATCCTTAGTGAGGTAACCCAATCACAAAAGAACACCCATGGTATGCAGTCACTGATAAGGGGATATTAACCCAGATTCTCAGAATACCCTGACACAATTCGCATATCAATAGATTTCCAAGAAGATGGAAGGAGAGACCCCTGGTCCTGGAAAGACTGGATGTAGGGGAATGCCAGGACAGAGAAAGGAGAGGGGGTTGAATGGGGAACAGAGGGAGGGAAGGGGGCATATGGGACTTTCGGAGAGGGAGGAGTCAGGAAAGGGGAAATGATTTTGAATGTAAATTAAAAAAAAACTTAGAAAAACAATAAAAAAATAAAAAAAAACCAAATATGCTTGGTTTCATCAGGTTCTGATCAATTTCTGTTCCTGTTACATATGCCATAGCTTTCATAACTAAAGAGAAGTGATTTCTGTTTATTCTGTTTCAAAAGTTTCAATTAACCTTTGGTTGGCTCAATTGTTTCACTGTTAAGTAGCAGCATAAAGCATGAAGTCAAAAGGTGCAGATCACATCTGAGTAGCCAGGAAACAGAAAGATGAACAAGAACATGCATGTGTAAAAATTTATTCCTGAAAGCCCAGTGACTTGATCCCTTCACCTAGTTCTTAAGTTTTCCTGTAGTTTCTAAAACTTTGTTAGAACTAATACTATGAAAGTTGGGACCCATATGTGAGTTAATCCATGTTCAGAGCCCACGCATACCAATTATCTATTAATCCACTAGCTGGGTACCAAACCTTCCATGCATAACCCTTTATAGGGAACCCTTCATCTTCAAATTATAATCCATCTATTCATGTTTGAGAAACCATTTTCCAAAATGAGATAAGAAGTTGAAATTGACTAGAACTGTAATCTTAGCACTATAACAAATTCTTTTGTAGTTTTTTTCATGAAAATAAGAATAGAACAATGGAGAACACAAATCAGTATATTTCAAGTTCCTTATGAAAAGCAGAAAAAAAATAAAAGAGGGGAGGTTGGGTGGGAATCCAGCCACAAAGGAAAACAAAGCAAAACAGAAGCAACAAAATTAAAAGGAAAATTGAAAAGCAGAGCATGTTCAGTTTTAAACCAAAGTAAAAGAAAATGTGCTTCAAGAGAAAAGAGAGAAATAGCTGTGATTCTTAATGCAAAAGAGAAGGAAAAAGTCAAATTGTGAACTATGATCTGAAGAAACTTCTTATTTCAATCTACTGACTTCAACATTATCAGGGTGTTATTTAGAACCCAAATATCTCAGTGGTATAATGCTATTTGGTTATAACCCATTAAAGTAGACATCAATAATAATAATAATAATATATTATTATTATTATTATTATTATTATTATTATTATTGTATTTCTTTGACATGTAGGTCTAGATACAGACACTGTGGGTGACAGTTGACTTGGAGAAGAAAATGTGTAACAGAGGAAAATATCTCTGAAATATTAATGAAAAATTGTGTTTATATTTATATGTCAGTCTGTTTATAGCATTCACAGAGTATGACTTAACTTCTTACAAGATTACATATATATATATATATGTGCATATATATATTAAATATGGAGAGAGAGAGATCTTTTGTTTTTACAAATATGTAAGGTGTATATTTTCACGTAGGTAGCATCTAGCCATTGATCAATGTCTATTATATATTTCTCTATCTATTCTTATGTTTTGGTGATAAGTACTACAGCCATGAAAAAAGTATCATGGGTTCCATCATATATATATATGAGAGAGAGGAGAGAGAGAGAGAGAGAGAGAGAGAGAGAGAGAGAGAGAGAGAGAGAGAGAGAGAGAGAGAGAGAGAGAGAGAGAGAGAGAGAGAGAGAGAGAGAGAGAGAGAGAGAGGAAGAGACAAATCAAAAAAGTATATGTTGGCATGTTTAGGATAACTCTAATATAACAAGGAGATTTCATACTATGGAGCCATCTGCAGATGGAATGAAGTAATCCCCTTCATTTAAAAATGAGAATTGTATCCACATCTATGAAATGAATTCATATTTGACTGAAGAGAATGGATCCCATGGTGCTAATAAATGTAACATTGTGTGAAAATGTAATTTTTAAAAAGTTAAAATGCTTCCATGGCTGTAATACTTATCACCAAATCATAAGAATAGATAGAGAAATAGATAATAGACATTGATCAATGGCTAGTAGCTAGCTACCTGAAAATATACACCTTACATATTTGAAAAACAAAAGATAATGATATCTTTGAAAGAATAAGGTATTTAAGAATTTTTTCTTCTGCTCAATTTCTTCTGTAAATCTAAAACTTCTAAAAAATAAAAAAGAATAATAGTCTATTGAAAGGTCAAAGAAAAGAATAAGAGGACCTAGCTAGGCTGATACCATGTCAGGCTTCAAACTGACAGCTCAACAGATTAGGCCTAAAGTTCTATTTCCCAGAACTGGGTAAGTTCTGACAAGTAAGTTACTGGAAAACCCATAGCCCACAGGCAGCCAATCAGAAGCTGCCCACCACCTGGCCTGAGGTAAAAGCAATGAGTCAGCAACAGTTTCCAGGCCTCCCAGCATTGGTTTTGGACAGTCCCCAGAGCACTATCCAATCTCAGAGACACCCATACCCCCTAGAGATAGAACCAACCAATCAAGATAAAGGTCACCTACCCCTCCCTAGAATTCCCCTAATCTACTTTAAATTAGGCCTGTGAAGCACATACACTTGTCTTCTGTCCTGATGGTTTGTGGACACTCTGCATGCCAGATTTCTGCAGAATAAAATGCTCTTTGCTGTTGTACACTATTTGAGTCTGGGGTATCATTCTTCTGGGAATTACAGACCCTTCAGGAACAGATGCCTACATAGCCAGTTATATGCTTTATATATAATTATGCAGGTTAGGTTTTCTATGTTAAAACATTTTATGAACTTATTGATTCTTATCAGAAAATACACATCAAGAAATATAAATATATGGAATATAAAATGAAATTATAATTTATATTTATACTTACTTTGTTTTCTACAATTCCTGTTGCACAAAGTGATTTCTACATAAGTCAGTAGCTGGGAGACAAAAACAATTTGGTATATAAAATAGTCTCTCAACATGTCAAACATCCTCCTTTATTCTAGCTGATTCCTCTTTTGGGTGTCATTACAGAGAAAGCCAATTTCTGCTGTGACAAGGACAAAATAAATAAAGACTAAAATGTTTTTATGTGGATAAAAAGAAAATCGAAACAAAAAAATTAAACTTTTATTGTTTCCACAAACCAAACTGTAATAGTGACCAAGCAGTGTATAGAAAAAATGTTTACCGTTCTTTCTTCCTTGTTATACTGGGGAAATCATGAAAGAGGGGACAAAAAAGGATATGGAGACACGGTACTGCTAATGGCTTCTTCTGTGACCTTAAGCAAGTCACTTAACCTCCTGGTGACTCAGCTTTTCCATCTGTAATGTTGAGTGGTAATTGCCTCATCTATTCTGAGCTCAATAGTTTGCCATTTGTATAAGCCTCGTTCAGCGCCAAGGACACATCTTCAAGGCTTCCTACTTTTCAGAAACAGATGCCTATTTTTCACAATTTAAATAATGATAAATGCCATCACGTTACTAATTCCAGGGAAAAGAGTAACAGGATATAGTAGGCCGTTACAACATACACCTGGCATGTTTTCCTTCCTCTCAAAGAGATTCCAGATGAAAAGAAAGACAAAGGAACAAAAAGAAACTGTTTAATCAGATATTACTTATCAGCCATTTCTCTTGGTGGGCTCTGCTTTTTACTTCAGCTCCTAAAGTAGTTACAAATTCTGAAATTAGAATCAAAGCCATCAATGGCTACCGCACCATCTGTCGGTAGAACATTTTTATTGAATCCGTTCTCAGTGTTTACTCATGAGGTCAAGTGCTTACCTCACTTTTATCCTCCAGAAACATGTAAACAGATGTTCCACTTTTCTCCCACGTACCTCTGGGTCTGAATAATGATGCTAAAGTTCAACTTGGTAAATCTTCCCTGCCCTGTGTTATATCTCTCAAATAACTTTGTCTCTCTAGTTCCTTGACACTACTTTTATCATTCAGTAAACACATCGATTACTTGACAAAAAAGATTTCAGGTAAATTGAACATTCTGAAGATCAATTTAGCCACTGTCTCACAATGTGAAGAACTAATACAATTTTAAGCACATTTGTTTTTCTCACATTCTGTATATTGTCGTAAAAATGTAGTTTATAGCCAGACCCCTTCAAAGATTCTTACTACCCCATCTCTATAATTATCTTATAATTAACACCTATGATTATTCACTTGAGAAGTGTTAAAGAATATATTTATTGGACATAATGCATTATTATGCTGTTAGATAATAATGGCTATTCCTTTGTATATCCTTAATGACTTAATGAAGTGTTATAGATAGAAAGTGATTTATAAAAAGTTTCAAAAAATGATGAATTTCAAATTACAAGATTAGAATTATCCAATAATAGAAGACATGGATCCTAATAAAATGTCATCATGATACACCTTCCAAAAATGTGTAGAGGAATTTTTATTCAGCCCCAAGGTTGCTCTAGCTGGAATACAAACATTCCCTTAGTACACACTTCAATCCCAAACAATGCAGGTAAGGTTAGCTTATAAAAGGAAGTAGCCATATTTTGAAAGACATGTCTAATTGATCAGTAGACAAGGTAAAAAAAAATCAGAGAAACATTTGACAATGATTCAGAAATAGAATATGCACAACTCTCATAAGAATAAGCAGGAGGAAATGAGTTGAGTTTAGAAAATGCAGTAGAGTCAGTTGAGTTTAGTAGCTGAGTCCGTAAGTTGGTGGCAGTTCAGTGCAGGTCAACAGAGGCAGTTGAGGCCAGAGAATAAGAAGAATCCATAAGATGTGAACAAATTCCTAGACTTAGTTTAAGGTCAAACAGAGCAATTCAGTGCAAAGCTGAGTGAAGTCAGATTAAATCAGTCAGCTTGGGAAGGAGCTTGGGTCAGAACAGCTAAGTTGAACCAGTCAGTCAGAGTTCAGAAAGAACTAGAAAGGGTGATTTTATTCAGCACTAAGCATCCAAGATAACGATTATATCAGTACCAATAAAAGATACTTTTACAAGAACATTGACTTAATGCTATTTTGATTACGGGTCCTACACAGAGCACAATACTTGTTTTTACTGTATCTTATCTTCGTCAAGTTTAAGCAATGAAATGAAAGTCAAGTACAGGGAATTACTGCTACCCAGTTGTATATTACTGTGATAGAAGTATTGGCAAGCTTTTGTACATAGATCAGAGGCCATTTTTTTTCTCCAAGAATTCATAAGTCATCGCCGTGACTTTGAAACACTGTTAAATCATTCTGAGACTTTTTTAAAAATTTATTTAGCTGTGTCTCTGTGTGGCCATTGTTATTTGTATCCTCTGTTCCATTTTCCAAAATCATTGGTTTGGCTCAAAGAGAATAGCCTCAATTATAAGTGTTGTGTTAAATATACATGATTCCTGGGTTAAGTATAAGCTTAAATGGTGTTTAATTACTTTTGTGGTCACATACTTTTGGTAAAGCATAGATATTTAGTTTTTCCCACATAAAGAAATAGAATAAAATAAAACTGTGGTGTTCATCTGACTAAAGTGCTTAAATGGAAAGTATGTGGTGTCTTTCTAACACAGAAAGTAGCTGAGAAAATGCCTCCTCTGGATCACATAGACGCCCCTGCATATGTTCAATGAGAACTAGCAGTGAATTGGATTTCTTACATTGGAGCTAAGCAACTCATATTCTGTGTGTGTTTATATCTATACCCAAGCCCATACCCACACCCATTACCTATATCTATGTGTTCATATATATATATATACATACATACATATATATATGTATGTATATATATATTGCATATTTATATATGTAGATAGGTAGATAGATAAATAGATTATACCAATAATATTTCAAAATAACAGCTGAAAGCTATTCCTTGTGACCATATCCATAATAAACAAATATTTAGATAATCCTTATGAGCATGCCAAAAAATTCAATAAAATGGAATAATTTAAAATCTTAGTAACTTCTATAGAGCAAAGAAATAGGAAGGGATATATCACTAATAGGGTGGTGTAAAATGTGGATGCACTCCAAAGGAATGGGAGGACTAATCCAAGAACAGTAATAATTATCATCAAACATTTTCTCATATCAGTGTTATAGTTCCATGGAGATGCATTTAAAGGTAGTTAGTTCTGCCACAATGTCAGGAAGAGTTAAATTTGATTCAATAGTGGAGTCCTCAGGGTACCAGTGGGGAAAGAACTTGCATACAGCTATTAAGATGATTCAAGGACAGTTTAATCCAGGGACTGTTTACAAAGAACTTTGAGAGTCTGGGAAATCACGAGAGGAAGTAAAATAACCTATGATTAGTAAGTGTGAAGCTGCAATTACCTGTTAGCCCCAGAAGAAAAGAAGAGTAACTATAGGGAGAGATCAGTTGATACAGACATCCTCAGTGAGTAAAGCCTTGGACTCAAGGGACACAGAAAGGCAAATGTAAGTATAACCAGGAAAATACAAAGTATAGCTTAATTCCTTCTTGGTGTTCTATGAGGCCTTTTGTTTCCATTACTGCAAGTTGAAAAAAAAAAACAAAAAGAAAATATACAGACATATCTCTTGCTTTTAATTAAAAACCAGAGAAATCCAATTCATAAACATTTTACAAAATATCTATCTACTATCACTCAAAACTATGAATGGTATAAGAGACAAGGAAAGAAGCTTGTCCAACAAATTGTAAGTGAGGTTGTAGAAGAGAAAAGCGCGTTAAGTAACTTGAAAAATCAAGTATGTCTTTGGTTTATAATATATCAGCATGAATCTGTTAATTTCAAATATATGGCATATTGCTAAACATAATAATGACCTGAAATGTTCAGGAGATGGGCTAGAGAGGAAGTTTTGTGCTTAAGAGAGCATGATGTTTCTCAAAGGTAAACATGTTTATTTCCCAGTACCTATGTCAGCTCGCTCATACCAACCTACAGCTACAGTTCTAGGGAATCTGAAGCCCTCTTTACTTTAAGGGTACCTATATACACATGGTATCTAACTCATGCAACCCAAAGCTCATGAAGGCCAAAACATGTGCACGTAAATATAAAATGAATAAATGACTCTAAAATACAAAATTTACATGACTAAAATATGTACACACTTTGTTTTAGTAATTTTGATATATTTTCACCCAATTTAAAGTGAAACTTGAAACTATCGAGCACATTAAAGCAAGAATATAAAAGTCTAGGCTTAGTGGCATATTCCTGTAACTCAGTTTCCAGGAGGTGGGTTCCAGGGCTCACAACCAGGACAACCTTATTCCAGGCTCAGTGAAAAGATATTTCTCAAAAAGAAAAAAAAAAAAAACAAACAACAAATGATTGACAAAGACACTCATCTTTGACCTCTAGACTCTACATGCCCCAAAACAGGCAATCAAACCTCTGTACATGCACATAAAACACAATTTTCCCTTCACAATCATAAATTTAGATTCAAAATTTGAAAAAAAATCTCTTTAATCTTGTAAAGTGGTGGTGACGATTATTTTCAGTTATGTGTTCCTCACAGAGTGAAATAAAGAGCATTGTGGCAATATATTTACTTGTACTTTTTTCTCATAAAGGCTCTGTAGTCTAAGATTACCTTGAAATTCTAATCCTTTTGTTTCTACCTCCGGCGTTCTAAAACTACAGGTTTGTGTGTGTGCAAGTGTACACACACACACACACACACACACACACACACACATATACACACACATGTGCATATGCACCACCACAATGTTTACAAACTATTGTGGTTCAAACCTAGGGAATTGTGCACACTGGACATACTCAGTGTTAACTAAGCTATTCCCAACCATTTAAAAAGGTTTAAACTCCTATTCCTGTATAAATATCAAGAATAAATATGAAATTTGAAAGAAAGCTTTATTTAGAAATATATAGCAAACTTGATTTCTTTCTTTATTATAAATTTATTAATTTTTACTTATTCACTTTACATTCCCTCACTGCCTTCCCAGTCTTTTCTCCATCCTCCCTTTCTCCTCTAAGTGGATGGGCATCCCGGGTATACCTGACGCTGGCACTGGTCTCTGCTAGGCTAGCCATTTTCTTTCCTACTGAGTCCAGACAAGGTAGCCCAGCTAGAAGAACCATGCTCCAAATGTAGGCAACTGCTTATGGGACAGACCCTGCTCCAGTTGATCTTGACCTACATGAAGACCAAGCTGCACATTTGTTACATATGTGCATGGAGACCGAGGTCGAGCCTGTGTATGTTCTTTGGTTGGTGGTTCAGTCTCTGAGAGCACCAAGGGTCTAGGTTAGTTGATTCTGTTGGTCTTCCTGTCGTGTTTTTATCCCCTAAGGGGCTGCAATCCTTCCCCCTATTCTTCCATAAGAATCCCCAAGCTTCGTCCAATGTTTGGCTATGAGTGTATGCCCCTGTCTGAGCAAGTTGATGTGTAGGGCCTCTCAGAACACAGCCAAATTAGGTTCATATCTGCAAGTATAACAGAGTATGGCAGATAGTGTCAGGGATTGGGATATTTTGGTAGTTAGTTATTTGGGTTTTGAATTCATTATAAATTTTGGATTTTACCCATCTGTCAGATATAGGGCTGGAAAAGATCCATTCTCAACCTGTAGGTTGCACATTTTTCCTATTGACAGTGTCCTTTGCTTTACAGAAGCTTTGTAGTTTTGTGAGGTTGCATTTATTAATTGTTGATCTTAGAGCCTGAGCCACTTGGGGCAAACTTGATTTCTTTATACTTGCAAATCTCATTGGGCTAGCCAGGCATCTGTCCATGTGACCAATACCTGGTATAAAAGGGAAATCTTTCTATTTTTTGCTTAGCATTTCAGAAGCTTTAGTATAGCAAGGTTTGATTCTATTGATTTCAGGCCAGGAATATATCCTTCCACAAATTGGCCTTGGGAGTACAATCATGAGTAAAATCTATAGCAGGAAAACTGAAACTGAAGCAACTATACACTACTTAAATAGTAATTATAAACAACATATTTGTAGACAGGTGTGATATATAATATATCCATTATGAATCATCTAACTATATTTTAAAAGTTTGTTTTCTTGAGCATTGACATATATTAAATCTTAAATTCTAATACATAATTTAATCATTGTGCTACCTTAAAATATAATGGCTAATGATTCTTTCAATAGGAATATATTAACTCAATGGTCTTAACTTTGAATCTTAGATTAATTATAAGAGCTGAGAAAAGATTAATGTGTTTACAGTATATGTAAACACATGCTCATTTATTATGTGTTTACATATACATTATATATAGCCACATGTTTGTTTATTATTTGCACATGTGTGAGACAACACAAGATGATACAATTTGACAACAATCTACTATCTTTGCATTTTCCTGCAACATTGACTGGTATCTTTTGTCTGTATATTTTATTATGACAGTGTTCATTCTCTTGTTGGTACATTGACACTAGAAATGATTAGCAGGTATCCTGAGCATTATAAGCTATTTCTCAGAAGTTACACACAGGCATCCCTGCCCCACACATAATAGTTCTGCACCTCCCATAAGTGCCTAGCATTAAGTAAAATGGATGTCAAGGATGTCACTGGATTCTGACTGCCAGTGACATTGTCATGTGGGCTCCTGAGAGAAAGGCTCACAGTTTACAGATACAGAAAAGCAATGATAGAATGAAAACTGAAATTCTTTTACTCTTAGGTTTCATACATTATGATACTTCTATGCATTAGCACATTGAAACAATTTCTATAAGCTTAAATACAAAAAATGGGAATAATCATTTGGTCATAGATTCACAGAGCCCTAAGTGACACTGTAATTTAAAACTGTGTCAAGAACCGTAACGGGCTTCATTTTCTGCCAGCCTATGTGGCTACAGGAATCTATATTTACAGCATATCTAACTATTAATACTGGTATAAAATGTTCTCCTCTCATTTTGAACTTCCTAAATATTGGCTGAGGTTTCTAATCACAAGCACATTGATTTATTATTTTATCTTAGCATTTTAGTTAAAACATTTGTACAGTTTATTTCATATGGAATGAAATTTAATGTAGCCATGTGGTATAGTACACTAATAAAAACATTTTAAAGCATAATGATTTTCTATGAGGATAATAATGTTTCCTTATAAAACCAGCTAATGGTTCCACTTACATCAGAGTTCATTCTATGAATTCTTTAAGATGCTTAATGATAAACACACATGCAATTCCTGAAGTCATCTGAGTCTATATCTATTTGGCAAGATTCTGTGGAGATTCCAAACTGTAACAGTGCTGCAGCTATAAATTTACTAACATTTATGGTTGATGCCATAAAATTATCATTGATGGTGATAATCATATCCCATAAAACTATGTACTTTCTGTAAGAGATATAAGTATACAATAAAAAAAATAAAATATCAAGTTGACTATGTGTTACACACTGTCAGTCACTTCTCAAATATCATCATATCCTTTTTTATAGTCATCTCTGTCCAAAATTAAATTAAACATGTTCTTGGTCAGATTTTTATGAAATTGAGTTTTATTGTGTCTCTTATATCCAACCATAGTTTTGTCTTAGCATCTTGGAAATGGAATAGTCCTTCTTAAAACTTCATTTGATTATTAGAATTCCAGCCACCATTTTGAAACACAAAATGTACATAAAAGTACTAAATTAGAGTGCTGGGTATGGTGACATACTCCTTGAGTCCTAGCACTCTGGAGACAGAGGCAGGTCTCTATCTGTGAGTTAAAAAGTCCAGCCTGATCTACATACAAGTGCAAGACAGCCAGGGCTGTTGTACAGAGACACCCTGTCTGGCAAAACTAAACAAACAAAACAAATACCAATAACAATGACAACCCACTAAATTAAGAATTTCACGCAGAGTTAAAAGGAGAGAACTGGCTTCACAAAATTATGACCTTTGATATCCACATACATGGAATGGCACACAAATCCACATATCCCGGTACATACAGAAAGCATAGTGTTAGTAAATAAATTATAATTTCATATAAGTGAAAATAACAGAAATAAATGACACATCAGTAACATGGGAGGAAATGTCAATGGATTTCTATATCTAACAAAAATATTCATCATATATGGAATAGAGTAATCTTCCTTTACTATTTGCAAACTTGCCATTAAAGTGTCTTTCACATAATACAAAGTATTAGGACTTTGAAATGTAGCTAACACTAGAAAATAAAAACAGTAGACTGTGATCTAATACAAAGGACTTTACATGTATAAAATATTTCATAAAATATGTTCTTAAAATAAAATACAAATAATTGAAATATTGTGGTGTTCTTCTGTAAATGATTGATTTAAAGAAACAATTATGGCTTCTGGTCCTCACCTTCACCAGCGTCAGTGGTGGATTGGCTTGCCCACACTCCCACTGAAGAGCTCTTTGCTTCTTTCCCAGGATGAGTTCTCTAACCAGGTACAGACCTCAATACAATGCCAGATGGGAACCCATAGAGCCCAGCAGATGTGGGATCTCTTCAGCCCTGCCAGAGTCCCATTACCCTTCCAGTTCGCACCTCCACCTGTCCCCTAGGCAAATCAGCTTACCTGCTAACCAACCCCACAGCCTTGCCTATCTCCCAGGAGACTTGCCCTAACCAGGCATGAAGAAGGCCTACTCTGTCCAGAGACACAGCACTGCATGCCTCTCAGGAAGCCTGCTCTAACACAGGACACACAGCTTCACCTGTCTCCCAGGAGGGCTGTTCCAATCTAGGATACTCAATCTACTTAACAACAGAGACAACCAGACGGTAAAAGAAGAGCTACAAAAACCTAATCAACAGAAGACAAGGCAGTTTCACACCATCAGAACCAAGCTCTCCTAGTACAGCAAGCCCTGAATACCCTAACACACATGAAGAGCAAGATTCTAACCTTAAAGTTCATCTCATGAAGATGATAATGACCATGAAAGAGGACAAAATAATTCACTTAAAGAAATACATGAAAATACAATCAAACAGGTGAAGGTTATGAGCAACATTGTCCACAACTGAAAAAATGGAAATAGAGACAACAAAGGAATCATAAATGGAGGCAACCATGGAGAAGCAAAATAGGAAAAAAAAGGAATTACATATGCAAGCATCACTAATAGAATACAAGAGATAGAAGAGGGGAATCTCAGGGGTAGAAGACACAAAACAAGATAATGATATATCAGTCAAAGAAAATGCCAGGTGTAAAAATTTCCTAAAGCAAAACATTCAGGATATTGGGACACTATCAAGAAACCAAACATAAGAACAATCAGAATAGGAGAGAGTGAAAATTTACTGTTCAAAGGGCCAGAAATCATCTTCAACAAAACCATAGAACTTCCCGAACCTAAAGAAAAAAAAATGGTCATAAACATACAAGAAGTCTACAGAAAACCAAATATATTAGACCGGAAAAGAAAATGCTCCCACCACATACTAATCAAAATATTAAATGTATGGAACAAGAAAAGAATATTGAAAGTTTTAAGGGGAAAACACCAACTAACATTATGCCTAACTTCTCAAGAAAGACTTTAAAACCCAGAAGATTCTGGACAGATGACTTGCTGGCCACAAGAAATCACAGATACCAGCCCAGAGTAGTATACCCAGCAAAGCTCTCAATCACCATAGATATAGAAACCAAAATATTACCTGACAAAACATAATGTAAACATCTTTTCACTAGTCCGGACCTACAGAAAATACTAGAAGGAAAACTCCAAATCAAGGTAGGTAACTACACCCAAGGAAACATAAGAAATTAGTCATGTCACAACAAACCCAAAAGAAGGGAATAATATACAAACAGTACCACCTCCAGCAACAAAATAAGAGGAACTGACAATCATTGGTCATTTATAGTTCTCAACATCAACTCCCTGAATAAAAAGATATAGGCTATGAGACTTGATATTTAAACAGCATCAATCATTTTTCTGCATGCAAAAAAATACTTAGCAACAATATAGCTACTACTTTAGAGTAAAAGTCTGGAAAAACTTTTCCAAGCAAACAGTCCCAAGAAACAAGCTAGAGTAGCTATTCTAATATTCAATAAAGTAGACTTTCAACCAAAAGCAATCAAAAGACGTGGGGAAGGTCACTTCAAGTTTATCAAAGGAAAAAAAAACAATAAGATGAATTCTGAACATCTATGCACCAAATACAAGGGAACCCACATTTGTATAAGAAACTTTATTAAAACTCAAAACACACATTGAACACCACAAAATAATAGTGGGAGACCTCAACACCCTAATCTCATCAAAGGACAGGTCATTGAAACAGAAACTAAATAGAGACAGAGTGAGACTAAAAGAAGTTTTGAACCAACTGGATTTCACATTTATCTACAGAACATTTCACCTCTCCCTCAAAAAATAATATACCATCTTATCCACACTGCATGAAAACTTCCGCAAAATTGACCATATAATTGGACACAGAACAAGACTCAATAAATGCAAAAGAATAAAATAACACCTTGTATTTTTCGTATCACAAATGACTAAGGCAGGACTTCAACAATCACAGAAGCAACTGAAAGCCCACTCACTCATGGAAACTGAGCAACTCTCTACTGATAACATAGTCAGGGAAGAAATAAAGGAAGAAATGAAAGACTTTCTAGAGTTCAATAAAAATGAAGGCACAGCATACCCAAACATATGGGTTACAAAAAAAGCACTGTTAAGAGAATTCATAGCACTAAGTACCTTCATAAAGAATTGGAGAGATCCTATATTAGCAACTGAACAGTACACCTGAAAGGTCTAGAACAGAAAGCAGAAAACATACCCAAGAATAGCAGAAGGCAGGAAATGGTCAAACTCAGAGGTAAAAATCAACCAATTAGAAACAAATAGAACAATAGAAAGAGTCAGCAAAACCAAGAGCTGAGAAAATCCACAAGATAAACAAGCCCCTAACCACCAAACTAAGAGAGAGAGAGAGAGAGAGAGAGAGAGAGAGAGAGAGAGAGAGAGAGAGAGAGAGAGAGAGAACTAACTGGAATGCGGCATGGTGTCGTTGATCAAATATTTGAAAATATGAGCATATTGTTTTCATTGTCATTGACACTAGCACAGAAATCCTCCTACTCTCAGGAGTTTCTCTTCCTTTTCCTTGATTTCTGATATTGCCTCATCTCACAGTCTTCTGTAATTTTATTTAAGAAAGCCTGTTTCCCCAAGTACATACCTAGGGAAGTACACAAGAAATGGGAGCCCCTATCCTAAGTGAATCGTTGATGAATATAAGTAAGTGACTTACATTCAAGGTTGTTGGATTTTTACATTTTAGTCATAAAAGGCCCAGATCACTCTCAAAAAAAGCAGCAGAATTATAATGATTCATTTTTTTTAAGATACACAAAAATGCAGAAAAATAAAGGCAACGAATGTTTGGCATCTGAAAATATGTTTAATACATGAAAATAGATTAAACAAAATATAACTTACATATATACATTATATAAAAGCTGTATAAAGTTTTATGTTTAGGTGTGTGTATGTGTGCATGCAGCAGGGTGTTGTTGATCAAACATTTGAAAATATGAGCATATTGGTTTCATTCTTATTGAGACCAGTACAGAAATCCTCCTACTCTCAGGAGTTTCTCTTCTTTTTCCTTGATTTCTGACATTGCCTCATCTCTCAGTGTGTGTGTATACATTTGTTTTGTGCATGGAAGGTCAGTAAGCATATACCAGAAGATAACAACCTCATTAGTTATTGATGGGAATGTTGATAAAATGATGTAAGATTATTTTTATCTGCTTTTATGGGTGATATAAAAAAAGTAATAAAACCAAGTGGTAGATTATGGTGATAAAATGGAAGCCAAATTAGTTTGTGGAAATGCCAATTTGTTCCTTTAAGAAGTAAATTGTATATTCCTAAGAGTTCCACATGTAGTTAAGTGACACAACAAGCAATCCATTGATTCTTTACCTACAAGGAAAAATCTTGTGCAAAAATATTTATAGCCACTTATTTCCCATAATAGACAAGTTGAAAACAAGTTGAATGTCCATTTTTGATTAATTGATTCTTGGCTAGTCATAAGTACGAGGCATTTCCCTGTAACCAAAAGCAAAATTCTTCTGATCCATAGAAAATTAGGATATATGGTAAACATTATCTGAAGACAAATAATTCAGAGAGCATATAGCATACATAGTATAATTTCCTTTGTATCTAATTATAGGGTAGAGCCCAGAGTAAATCACAACAATGATTAGCTTATGTCAAGGACTTTGATGGAAATGATTGCTGAGAGGAAAGAATATTAGGAGATAAATACTTTATTTAATTGTGTGGCATGTAATTTTCAAAACTATTGAGGAGAGTGTTTAATTTATTTTTATTTATGTTTTTGCAAATTTTACTAACATAAATTTGTTAAAGACATAATAGTTCTTATATTAAACCATGTATCTTATGATGTAGTATGTATGGGGCTTGTACGAAAACACCATACTATTCATTTCAACAACGCCTTGACCTTGTCTTCTACTCTTCAGTTAACATTCTTTAATATAGCATTGTTCACCTAACTTTGAGTGCCTGTCTAAGTAAATGATCAGTAACTAGTATATAGGTTTGTAAGCAGAGTATATACCACAGGAGAGTGGAAGAGAAGATGGTAACCGTCTGGACTCAGTACGATCTTCTTGCTTTCTTTCTGCCTGTGAACTAGGCTGTAGCTATGAATCCCAAATGGAAGCCTGGAAGTGAAGCAATCAATAAGCAAGGAGAACTTTGAATCTTTAGTTTACCCTTTGTTGAAAGGTGAAGCACCCCGAAAAATGGTCATGGTTTTAGATATGCTGTTCTTTGATTAAGTAGTGTTATTGGCAAAAAGCCCCAAAACTTTCTGCCTCTCTCTTAACTGACTCCTTGTGCCCAAAGCTCCACTCAATTTCAAAGTCATGTCTTAACTGATAAAAAATTGTAAAACTACTAGAGTATGTTTATTTGGCTAGTTTATCTCAGCTAATTGATTTTCTTGTGAATAGACTGCAATTAATGGTGTAAGCTCCATGAGCAAGTTTGCTTTGTGGTTAGGAAATTCTGCATTTAAATGAGTTTCATAGTTTTGTGTGAGAGTATTGTGTGTTTCTATCTTATATCTTGTTGTTCAGAAGATGAGAGCCCTTTAGCAAGTTTTTCTTGGTGATGTTCATTTCTTAAAGAAATTCCTTTTAAATTTCAATTATCATTTTAAATCATTCAAAAGAAGACTAATGTAAAACTCTGTATCTTAACGTTTTTCAACTGTTGATGGATTTTCCAATTGAAAAGAGATAAAGCAAGATAGAATGATTGATTATGAATACATTTCAGATTGCATTAATTGTTTTTCTTTTTAAAGTTTAAAATATTTTGTAAAATATTTCCTACTCTATTAACATCATTCACAAGTCTGCTTCTACTCCTCAGATGTATCCCCCATCTTTCAAATTTATAAATGCATCTGCTTCTTTAGTTATTATTGTTAATACATATCATGAATATATATCTCTATATATAATACTGAGTTTATTTATGGTAGTTATATGTGCATATGCTTAAAGATGAATAAATTAGATTGAAAAATATTTCAGAGATTTCAATCTTGAAGAAAGCTAACTCTTTTTTTTTTTCCCTACAGACATTGATTGACTGAAGCTTTCTTCCTAGGTATAGACAATGTGAAATTTCCCCTTCCACTTTGATATGTCATCTTAGTTAGGGTTTTACTGCTGTGAACAGACACATACTTAAACATAGCATAATGCAAAATATGTGTAGTCCAACTTCAAAAGTCCTTGTAGTCTATAGCAGTCTCAGCAGGTTAAAAGTCCAAAGTTCAAGGTCTCTTCTGAGTTTCATCCAATCACTTAACTATAATCCCCAAAGCAGGACGGAAAACCAGCTGGGCAAACTCCTAACTCTTCATCTCCATGTCTGATGGCAAAGCAGTCTTCAGATCTTCAACTTCTTTTTCATCTTTGTTGACAGCAACAAGGTTCTTCCTCCTAGGCTGGTTCCACTTCCTGTTAGCAGCTTTCCTTGGCAGGCATCCCGTGTCTCTGGCATCTTTAACATCTCAGGGTCCCCAAGTCAACATCAGCTTCATAACTTCTTGTTCCAATGTCTGAGATCCACACAGGATCTGTGCATCTTCAAAGAGCTGGTCTCACTTCTCCAGCACTGCCCTTTCTAGCACTCTAAGTTCAGGCTGATTCACTCTGCTGCCACTGCTGTTTTTGGTGGTCATCCCATGATATGGGCATCTCCAATATGTTGGGTCTTCCACTGCAACTAGGTTACGCCAAAGCCTCTCATAGGCTCTCTTCATAATGCCAAGCCTCAACAGCTTTGCATGACCCCTTCAATCCTGGGCCGTCAACTACAACTGAAGCTGCACTTTCACCAGTGGACTTCCGTGACCTCTCAGAGTGTCAACACTTAGCTGTTCTTCATGATGCCTTCATGCCTTCAAAACCAGTACCACCTGGGTGATTTTTACACATTACCAAATACAACTGCAGCATGAGCTCTATCTCTGGAAGACATCTTCTTTGTGCTCTCAGAAAACACTTCCCAGAAGATTTCACCTAAGTGATGCTGGTCTCTTCTTAATCACCATTACTTTCTTAGCTCCAGCTAACCAGCATCAACTGTCCCAGTAGTCTCCTTCTCCTCTTGAATATAAAGCCAGAGATACATGGCCAAAGTTGCTGAATTTTGCTGCTTGCCAGAGCTGGAAGATTGGCCCCCTTGTTTTATTACACTATTATTAGCTTCTTTTTTCTCCAACGCTTTCACTGCCTAAGTTGGCTGTCCTGGATCTTGCTTCACAGACTGACTTTGAACTCAGAGATCTGCATGCCTGTCTCCTAAGCACTGGGATTAAAGTTGTGATTCACCAAGCCTGGATTTGAGTTTTCTTTTTCACCTAGAATTTGCTCTGTCCTAGGCTATCCTTGATCTCAGAGATCTGCTTATCTTCATCTCCTGGGATTAAAGGCTTGTACTACCATGCTTGTACCCAAATTTAGTTAGGAGAAATCTTGCCTCAAAATCACTACTTCCTTAATTCAATTTAATATCCTTGAATTCAGCTCCATTTCACTTCCTGATGTCCCAAACTGTATATTTTGTATGTTTCCTTTCTCAGCTTGCTATGTTTGTTCAAAATGCTCTTCATCAGACTTAACCATGGAACAAATTCTCTGTTGGGCTTTATTGAGACTTCCTTTGTCAGTACAATTAATATACATCTCTTTTCCTTAGCCTTAGGCAGTCTCTTCAAACAATGGCAAAAAGCAGCCATGTTCTTCACCAAAGCATCACAAAAACAGTCTCTCAGCCACATATGAAAGTTCTCCAATGAAACCTCTTGGATCATCAGTCCTACACAGTTCAAATGACCCTCAGCATCACTGTCTTCCATATTTCTACTAGACTGGCCCATTAAGCCCCACTTAAAGCATCCCATGGCTTTCCAAATCCAAAATCCAAAATCAACATTCTTCCAAAAGAAAGCATGGTAGACCCTATCACAGCAATGCCTCACTCCTGGTACCAACTTCTGTCTTTGTTAGGGTTTTATTGCTATGAACAGACACCATGACCAATGCAAGTTTTATAAAAGACAACATTTAATTGGGGCTGACTTACAGGTTCAGAGGTTCAGTCCATTGTCATCAAGGCAGAAGCATGGCAGCATCCATGCAGGAGAAGCTGAGGGTTCTACATCTTTATCCAAAGGAAGCCAAGAATAGACTGGGCATGCTCATGCATCTAGGGGGAAGATCTCCAAGTCTATTTTCACAGTGAAACACATCCTCCAACAAGTCCACACACTCTAATAGTGCAACTCCCTGGGATGAGCATTTACAAACCATCACCCATGTCAACTGGTGTTTTTATTATGTAGGATTTATTTTGTAGGTTTTTATCATGGAGGTTTATGTTTATTATGTAGGTTTTGTTTGTGTCTTAGTCAGGGTTTCTATTCTTGTACGAACATCATGACCAAGAAGCAAGTTGGGGAGGAAAGGTTTTATTGAGCTTACACTTCCACACTGCTGTTCATTACCAAAGGAAGTCTGGACTGGAACACAAGCAGGTCAGGAAGTATGAGCTGTTGCAGAGGTCATGGAGGGATGTTACTTACTGGCTTGCTTCCCCTGGCTTACTCAGCCTGCTTTCTTATAGAACCCAAGAATACCAGCCCAGGGATGGTACCACCCACAAGGGGCCCTCCCCACTTGATCACTAATTGAGAAAATGCCTCACAGTTGGATCTCATGGAGTCACTTCCCCAACTGAAGCTCCTTTCTCTGTGATAACTCCAGCCTGTGTCAAGTTGACACACAAAACCAGCCAGTACAGTTTGTATATCTCCACATAACTGTACTGTGGAGATTTTGTGGATACAGTTTTACTATTACATCTAGAAAGTGCCATCTAGTCACAGGCATCCTCATCTTCAAAACGAATCTTTCTGCACTTTCTACTGAGATGTAAGTGCTTTGTAGGTGTAAGTGATGCATTATTGATCTGTTGCTTGGACATGTCCTCACATTAATTTTTTAAATATGTATATATGTGAGTGTCTGTTTCTAGGTGTTAGCACTTGAGTGAAGATGCCCATAGAGACCAAAAAAGAGTATTAGAAGTTCTGTAGCTGAGGCTCCAGATTGTTGTTAACCACTAGATATAGGTGTTGAAGATCTAACTTGGGTCTGCTGCCAGAGCGGTAACTTTTTTAACCATTGAACCATCTTTCTATCTGTATTTTAAAAATATTTTAATTTTCTCTTGGAGAATTTCATATATATGCACAATGTATCATGATCATGTACACTCCTTATTTCCCTCCTAATTCCCTAAGCACCTCCCAACTTATGACCCCTTCTTCCTTTTTAATCCAACTGTATCTACTTAATGCTACCAATTTATTCGTTGATGTGGGGCTATCCACTGGACCATGGACAACTTACCACTGGCCATAAGCCAAGGAAAAGAATAACTCTCCATCCCTCAGATGCCGTTGACTGAGCACAGTGCTTCAGTTTAAAGAGAATCCTCATGAGTCCCTCTCCTATCCAGGCTGAAATTTCATTTTATTCTCATTTTTCTTATTTATATTTTTTAAAACAATTTTGTTTACACTTTCAAAAATCTTTTACTGATATCTTTTATTAATTCATTCATTTACTTGACATCTGATTGCAGCTTCCTCCACTGCCTCTCCTTACAGTCTCTCCCTTTCAAATCTCCCTCCAACTATTCTCCCATCACCCCTTTCTCCCCAGGAAAGGCTCAGAAAAAGGAAGTTCTCTGTTGGATACCAACCCATTTTGGAATACCAAAATCACAGTAAGACTACAGGCACCTCATTCTATTGTGTTTAGGCACTGCAGCCCTGTTAGGGCCATCCACAATACATTGTAAATCCATAATACAACTCTGGAAGAGCACTACAGTATATAGAAGAAGCCACATAGTTAAGTGCAATATCCAAGATAAGCTGAAACATGCAAGAAAAACTTGTCTGAAAGTATTGCTAGTTTGATGCATGTGAAGATAGCAGTGGAGAAACTGGAAACAAGAATTTCTGGACAATAAATAGCATATATTAAAAAAGCTCTGGAGTCAGGGAGAGTCAGAGTGATAGGAACTCACACAGAAGATACAAAGACTTTGACTACACAGTGTGAATGAGGAATCATAAAATTGATGTATGTGAAAGGATTTTAAGTGTTCAATCAAGATTTGAAATAGACATCATAAGAAACATCCATGTTAATGTATCTTGCATTTGTAGCTTTGCTAAACCTCTAAAAGTAGATATTTGTTTAATAGAAATAATTCAGCATGCGAAAATAACTCAGGGAGCCAATCTTTGTTGCTTACAATTTCTCTTTAACTTGGAAGTATATAGTGAATAAGTCCAACCACCTCTCCAAAGGATGGGGGCAACAATTGTGTTTTGAATTAAAATCTTTTATTTTTCCCTCTTATTTTGCCACTATATTGTAATCAAGTCGCAACAGTTTTACTTTGTAATGGCCATAAATCTGTTTGAGAATGACTTCTGATGATTACACTTTGTTATTAGAAAACACCCCAAAGAGAAACACGAACCATATTAAAGTGTGCCTTTAGTATCTTGTCATATAATTTGCATAATAATGGCATCTCAAGTCAGTCAACACATGTTTGGTGATCATGGAGCAAATTACGCATCAAGTAACCATCTGTGAAATAGAAAAATCAATAGGATATCAAACCACTAGGCTCTGAGTAGATTCATTGTCTTCTCATTCTCTTTATATAAGCTATTCCCACCATAATTTGTTAATGGGAGGTGTAAATGGCTGCTTGTAAAACCTTAAGTAATCTGCCTGTGATTTATGTCTGTACTTCTGCCTTCTAGTTGAATGTGATGCTTCTGATGTTAATTGTATCTTTCTGGTACTATCTAGGAGAGGAAAGTTTTCTTTCTTTGTGGAAATGCCAACAGAGTCCTCCATTTAGAGTCACATAAACTTAGCCTACACAAACATAATCTCAGAGGTGAGAAGATGCTCAGGGAGCTATTTAGTTGAGGTGAGTGAAATACAAATGCCTATCGAAATGAATTACAACATTGTGGTATAGTTCAGATAAGCACTTTGTATATGTTGTACTCTTAATAGCTAATTTAACTGGAAGAAATTGCAAGGAATACATATTTCTATAAATTCTACATGATAAATATACTATACAGGGTCATTTTAATTAATTATTTTATTTGTTTTTGTTTTTTGATTTTTTCAAGACAGTGTTTTTCTCTGTGTAGCCCTGGGTGTCCTAGAACTCACTCTGTAGCCAGGCTGACCTCAAACTCAGAAATCTGCCTGTCTTTGCCTCCCAAGTGTTGGGATTAAAGTCATGTACCACCACTGCCTAGCTTTGTTTTGTTTTTATTGTCTTAATAAAGGCACAAAAATTCTAATAAAGGAGTTATGTACCGTATTCATGAATGGGGAATAAAATATCATTATGACAATCTCAACAGTGCTACCAAGATAGAAGAGGTAGCTCTTACAAAGTTCTTTAACCACTCTGTTTTAGATTATTTTCAGAATCAGAACCTTGTATGTCATGTAAAAAGACTCTGGTCTAGTCCTGTAGAAGATAGACATGGAACTATACCCATGACACTGAAAGAACTAGATCCACTGGAAGATATGTTTTCAACAGTATTATCAAATGGAGACAAGCAATCTCGGAGGATCTTATTTCAAAAGAATTGAAATAAAATGTGTTACCTGGTCCCACTAGATGAAGACTTAACTGTGCCTCCTTAGCAATCAGTAACATTCACCTGAGAAGGAGACCAAATGACCAGAAGCTGAATTTTGTTTTTTCTAATCAGAAAACAAAACAAAACTTTATAGAAACACTGTTGGTATATAAGCCAGACACACAATTTTAAATCAGTTTTACAGATTCTGAACTATTTCTACCATGAAATGGTATATAAAATAAAATACACACAGATTTTAAAAGTTAGGAAGACAAAAATATGTTTCCGTGTCTGGAACTCACTAGTTCGTCAATTCAATATTCTTTCTTTCCCTTTCACCCAAATACATAAGGTAAGCTTACCAGTGTACTTGAATATTTTCCAAAAATATAATGACTAGCCTTCAATAAATAGCCTAGAGCGCTAAGTTTCTAGAAAAGAACTACATGATAGACACTTCAGACATGGTGTCAGAGATCATTCCTGAGGGAACTAATTTTGTTGTGTGAGAATCTCAGAATACCCTAGACACAATCCGCATATCAATAGATTTCTAAAAAGATGGAAGGAGAGACCCCTGGTCCTGGAAAGACTGGATGTAGGGGAACGCCAGGACAGAGTAACAAGAGGGGGTTGAATGGAGAAAAGAGGGAGGGAAGGGGGCTTATGGGACTTTCGGGGAGGGAAGAAACTGGAAAGGGGAAGTGATTTGGAATGTAAATTAAAAAAAAAAAAGAAACACACTTAAACTTTGGTTTAATTCTGTGAAAAAGTAATTCATGAATACATGAATTGTTTCATTTATTCATTTACCTTAAAATAGACATTAAAAAAGAATATCATGTATATGTTTTATCAAAATGTAAGCATATATGTAATGTTTATATTGTCTCTTAGTAAACCCTTATTGTCATTCATTGCTTCCGGAAAGTGTTAGCTTATAGAGTAATCTCTTTGTTCTCACTATACAGATAAGTTCTCTATGCAATGGAGAGTATCAGATATCATCAATATCCTCTAAATTTAAATGTTGTTTATTTTTTTATGATTTCATTTTAGTGTGTGTGTGTGTGTGTGTGTGTGTGTGTGTGTGTGTGTGTATACATGGTACACATGTGTTGGTCAGAGAAAAACTTTCATTAGTCTTCAACTTTTTGAGGCAGGGTCCCTCTTGTCTCTGCTGTTTGCAGCATACTCCATGCTTGCTAGTCTGCTAGCATCCAAGTGATTCTTTTGTCTCCATCTCCAACCATACTTTAGGATTCCTGGGCTTACAAAGGAAAGCTATTACATCTGTCTTTTTTATGTAGGTTCTGAAACTCAAACTCTGGCATAAGGCTTGGAAGCATCTTATCAACCAAGATGTCAGTGTTAGTTATTCAAGACAAAATTGTATACGGAAAAATGTTTATCATGAAACAAGTAAGTTACCAGTTTAACCTTGTCGATTAATCTATACCTGTAGCACAGGAGTATTAACACAAAATTAATAGTTTCACATTCGATAATCCCTTCTCTCTTGATGGTTTTCACAGAATCTTTTCCTATAGGGGTATTAAGCTTTTATTTTATATTATGTGATAAAAAGGGAAAGCAATTTAAATCATTTGCTTTTCATTACATTAAATACTTCTACAACTTCCTTACTGTGAAGCTCATATTAATTTTTATGGTTTCTTAAAATGGAAATATGCTTAATAACTAATAGCTCATGCATTTAAGACCTTTGAAGTGACAAACTGACATTTTTCATTATAAATTATTCTTTGTCGAAAGCTGTTTTTATTCAATAAAATATTTTCTTCTTCCCATGAAGCCAGATACTTAAGAGGCATTATGTTTGTTTTTGTTTGTTTTCAGTATAATTTGAAACTGCTCACTTCAGGCAAACTCCTCCAGAATGCTCAGCTTTCAAAACTATTCAATCTCTAAACTTCCTGCAAATGATAGTGTTGACACGGATTGACCAAAGTGCTTGGGAGAGACTGATAGATCCTTCATCACAGGGTTTATGTAGGTTCATCCGATGAGCCCCTCCCCCCAAAAAATAATTACATCATGCACCTCAGGTTCTAATTTATCCTTCAAGGTTTAATGAACCTTATCAATTTACTCTTTGAGTTCTGGGAATTTATTGAAAATTAATCTGCAAGGAATGTCTTTAGCCAGGAAATTGTATCTGCATTGAATTTATCTTGGAACAAGTTTCCCTCTCCTAAATTAGCATATAAAAGTTTGGAGGGATTTTATAAACGAATTGGCAACATTCTGAAAAAATGAAGGCACATACTATTCTGCTAGGGAATGAGTATGGGCTTTGTTGTTGCACTTTCTTTGGCTTTGAATTTGTGGAATATTTTACTTTGTAAAGTTTGTAAAGTATGTATTGTAGTTTTAGAGAAAAAACTCTTATTACCATCATAATTTGCTAATATGTTGAATGACATTTACTTCTCCAAGTTACATTTTGGCCAAAGACACACCAGGTACAATTGTAGCTCCATTTTCAAGCAGGAAATTCATACAATTATATAATGTTTACTTTAAATCTTCCAAAAGATATTTTCATAAAGAGTATATTGATTATCATATATAAAATATCAGGCTCTGTTCTAATAAGGGTGTGAAGCTGTAAGACAAATGAACCTTCTTGATGTCTCTAAGGGATCATTCTGGATAAAAATAGAAATAGCAAATTTGTAAATAAGTACAGTGATTTTATACAGTGCCAAATGTCCAAGATAAAGTCAAATGGGTGATATGATGGGGAGAAGCTACCGAAATGGAGTTGTGTAGAGTCACCTGAAAGCTTATTCAAGGATGAAAGAAGTTTGATATAGGACTGAAGGAGCTGAGGGGGTTTGTAGTCCCATGGAGGGAGCAACAGTGTCAACAGGACAGACACACACCCCTGGAACTCCTGGGGACTGGACCACCAACCAAAGAATAAACATGGAGTGACCCATAGCACTGGTCACATATATGGCAGAGGATGGCCTTGTTGGAGTACATCAGTGGGAGGTGAGTCCCTTGGGCCTGAGAGTGTTCAATGTTCCAGTGTAAGGGAATGTCAGGGTGGGAGGATAGGAGTGGGTGGGTGGATGAACAACTTCATAGAGGCAGGAGGAGGAAGATGGGATAGGGGGATTCCAATAGGGAGACCTGGAAAGGGGAAAACATTTGAAATGTCAATAAACAAAATATCCAATCAAAGAAGAAGAAGAAGAAGAAGAAGAAGAGGAGGAGGAGGAGGAGGAGGAGGAGGAGAAGAAGAAGAAGAAGAAGAAGAAGAAGAAGAAGAAGAAGAAGAAGAAGGAGAAGGAGAAGGAGAAGGAGAAGGAGAAGGAGAAGGAGAAGGAGAAGGAGAAGGAGAAGGAGAAGGAGAAGGAGAAGGAGAAGGAGAAGGAGAAGGAGAAGGAGGAGAAGGAGAAGAAAAGAAGAAGAAGAAGAAGAAGAAGAAGAAGAAGAAGAAGAAGAAGAAGAAGAAGAAGAAGAAGAAGAAGAAGATAGAAAGGTAATGAGGTCTTATACTTAGACAAAGAACTACAGGCAGCTAAAGAATGCTGAGAGTGGGGGAAATAGTCTTGCCCAAGGATGATCACGCTGATTTGTTATTTCATACCAATGGTCATTCCCAAAATGATATAAATATGACTAAGCAGGTTATAATTATGTATTTAGGGATATGTATGTATATATACATATATGTAGTCCCAACTTTAAAAAGAGACTGTTTAACTGAAAAAAAGCCAGGGAAGAGTACTTGGGGGGGATTGGGGGAGGAAAGAGAAGGAAGAAAGATGTAGTTATATTATAATATCAAACATAAATAATATTTCAAAAAGAAAATAAAAAGCAGGATATTGTCATAGTAGTAAAAATGGACAAAATAGGAAATAGAAGTGGGAAATAATGGGAAAATACATATTTTCAGGCTCCAAATTAAGTAATAACAGAAAAAGGATTGATGCTAGACATTGTAGGGAAGTGGGAAGAAAAAGGAAGGAAGCAATGTTCATCAAGAACATCGTCATTGCCACCTTGGGGAGTTAATGGGACATTGTCTAAATTTTATAAACTAAGAAGAAGCATATCTTATTATCAAGAATTGTAGAGAGAGACACTAGTGGATGTGAAAACAGAAAGGTGACTTTGAGAATCAAGTTACTTTGTTTGCAAGAAAACAGATCTAACTGGGGATGATAATATTATTAAACAAATTATGCTACTCTCTGGAAGATGTATGTTTTCTCTTTAACCAGTAGGCACAGAGACAGTATCCAAATTAACAAAATCTGAAGTGAAAAGAAGATACAACAGAAACTGAGGGAATTAAAAAAAATCACCAGTTCCTACTACAAAAGCCTATAATCAACACAACTGGAAAATCTGGATGAAATGAACAATTTTCTAGACAGATAACAATACTAACGTTAAATCAGGATCAAATAGACCATTTAAACAGTCCCATAAACCCTAAAAAAAGAAGTGGTCATTGAAAATCTCCCAACCAAAAAAAGGACAGGACCAGATGGCTTTAGTGCAGAATACTATCAGACCTTGAAAGAAGACCTAACACCAATATTCTGCAAACTATTCCACAAAATAGAAACAGAAGGAACACTACCCAACTAGTTCTATGAAACCACGATTTTGCTGATACCAAAACCACAAAAAGATCCAACAAAGAAAGAGAACTTCAGAACAATTTCCCTTATGAATATCGATACAAATATACTCAATAAAAATTTTGGCAACTAAATCTATGAATACATCAAAACAATCATTCACAATGATCAACTAGGCTTCATCTCAGGGATGCAGGGATGGTTCAATATACAGAAATCCATCAATGTAATCTACTACATAAACAAAGTGAAAGAAAGAAAAAACACATGGTCATTTCATTAGAAGCTTAAAAATCATTTGACAAAATTCAGCATCCCTTCATGTTAATGTCTTGAAAAGAACAGGAATTCAAGGCCCATACCTAAATATAGCAAAAGTAATATACATCAAACCAGTAGCCAACATCATACTAAATGGAGAGAAACTTGAATCAATCCCACTAAAATCAGGAACTAGACCAGGCTGACCTCTCTCTCAATAATTATTTAATATAGTACTTGAAGTTCTAGCTAGAGCATTTAGACAACAAAAAGGGGGTCAAAGAAATTCAAATTGGAAAGGAAGAAGTCAAATTTTCACTATTTGCAGATGATATGATAGTATACTTAAGCAAACCAAAAACTCTACCAGAAAACTCCTATAGCTGATAAACAACTTCAGCAAAGTGGCCAGATATAAAATTAACTTAAACAAATCAGTAGCCTTCCTATACTCAAAGGATTAACAGGCTGAGAAAGAAATTAGGGAAAAGAGCCTTCACAAGAGTCACAAACAAGATAGAGTATTTTGGTGTGACTCTAACCAAATAAGTGAAATATCTGTATGACAAGAAATTCAAGTCTCTGAAGAAAGAATCAAAGAAGATGTCAGAAGCTGGAAAAATCTTCCATGCTCATGGATTGGCAGGATGAATATAGTAAAAATGACCATCTTGCCAAAAGCAATATACAGATTCAATGCAATCACCATCAAAATCCCAACTCAATTCTTCATAGAGTTAGAAAGAGCAATTCTCCAATTCATCTGGAATAACAAAAAATCCAGGATAGCTAAAACTATTCTCAAGAGTAAAAGAACTTCTCGGGGAATCAGTATCCCGGACCTCAAGTGGTACTACAGAGCAATAGTGTTAAAAATCTCATTATATTTGTACTGTGACAGGCAGGTAGATCAATGGAATAGAATTGAAGACCCAGAAATGAATCCACAAACCTATGGTTACTTTATTTTTGACAAAGGAGCTAAAACCATCCAGTGGAAACAAGATAGCATTTTCAACAATTGGTGCTGGTTCAACTGGTGGCTAGCCTGCAGAAGAATGCAAATTGATCCATTCTTATCTCCTTGTACTAAGCTCAAGTCCAAGTGGATCAAGGACCTCCACATAAAACCAGACAGACTAAAACCAATAGAAAAAAAAACTGGGAAAGAGCCTTGAGCACATGGGCACAGGGGAAAATTTCCTGAACATAACACCAATAGCTTATGGTCTAAGATCAAGAATTGACAAATGGGACCTCATAAAATTACAAAGTTTCTATAAGGCAAAGGACACTGTCAATTGGACAAAATGGTAACGAACAAATTGGGAAAAGATCTCTACTAGCCCTATATCTGACAGAGGGCTAATATCCAATATATACAAAGAACTCAAGAAGTTAGACCCCAGAGAGCTAAATAACCCTATTAAAAATGGGGTACAGAGCTAAACAAAGAATTTTCACCTGAGGAATCTCGAATGGCTGAGAAGCACTTAAAGAATTGTTCAACAACCTTAGACATCAGGGAAATGCAATCAAAACAATGCTGAAATTTCATCTCACACTAGTCAGAATGCCCAAGATCAAAAACTCAGGAGACAGCAGGTGCTTGTGAGGATGTGGAGAAAGAGGAACACTCCTCCACTGCTGGTGGAATTGCAAGCTGGTACAACCATTCTGGAAATCAGTCTGATGACTCCTCAGTAAACTGGGCATGATACTACTGGAGGACCCTGTTATACCCCTTCTCGGCACAAACCCAGAGGTTTCCCCAGCATGTAATAAGGACACATGCTCCACTATGTTCACAGAAGCCTTATTTATAATAGCCAGAAGCTGGAAAGAACCCAGATGTCTCTCAACAGAGGAATGGATACAGAAAATGTGGTATATTTACCCAATGAAATACTATTCAGCTATTTAAAACAATGAATTCATAAAATTCTTGGGCAAATGGGTGGAACTGGAAAATATCATCCTAAGTGTGGTAACGCAATCACAAAAACACACACATGGTATACACTCACTGATAAGTAGATATTATCCCAGAAGTTTGGAATACCCAAGACACAATTCACATATCAAATGCTGCCTAAGAAGAAGGAAGGTGAGGCCCTTGTTCCTGGAAAGGCTTGTTGCAGCACTATAGGGAATGCCAGGACATGGATGCAGGAGGGTGTTGATTGGGGAACAGGCAGAGGGAAGCAGGCTCATGGGAATTTTGTGGAGGGGAACCAGGAAAGGGGAAATCATTTGAATTGTAGATAAAGAGTGTATCTAATAAAAATAATTATAAAAAATAAAATAGCAGAGGCCTTGGAATATAATTGAAGTTTGACATTTCTTTTTCGGATACAATTAGCTTTAGGAAGTCAGTTTTTCCTAATTAATTTGGTTGGATTCGACAGGTCTCAGCATTTCTCATCTCTTTGCCCTTGTTTTGTTCTTGCATTTTAAGTTAATTTTACATCAGCTTTAAAATATCTGCCGTTCTAATGAATGTGTGGCGGAGGGTGCATGACAAAATTACTGTGCAGTTTACTCCTTGGTCTCTTTTTCTCTTGGGTTTTTCTTTTCCAATAATAAGGTCTAAGCAAGCTGTGTGCCACCTGAGATGGGCAATTTGTCTTTGGGCCCATGTTTTGCAAACTTCTTGAATTGCTTGTTACATGGTTTCTAAATCAGTAAAAGAACATAGAAAACAAAAAAAAAAAAAAAAAAAACCTACATCTCTGGCAAGGGAGTCTCTCTGGAGTCCTGACAAGATAGCCACAATCTCAGACAAAAAAGATACCACTAAAAGGAGAAAACACGGGTACTAAACCAATTTTCCAGTGAGTATTTTGTATGAATTACCTATCCAGACATGTTAAGAAAATATATTCTACTCATCATAACCTTCTTTTAGAGCTTGATTAGTCACAGTTATGAAGTCTAAAACAGAGACTGAAAAACCACGTTGATGCCAGATAGTAATGGTATTGCTGGTGCAGAAAATGAAAGTTATAACTTAGGATTTAAATACTGTCTTCAGTAGCCAATAAACAGAAGTATCTGTATAAGATAATAAGGCAAAACATTGGCACTTATAAGAAATTCATTATTTTTCCATACTTTATAAGAAACTTTATCGAATGTTATGAAGACTAACAGAGAAACCATCATATAAAATTATACTCCAAACAGGTCATTAAATTCTGTAATTAGACTTGTCTGAAATAATCAACATAGTTTTCTTAGTAAAAGAAAACAGATTCAAGATATTTTTAACCTGATAGGACATATATTAACCAGATATCTCATATTTGTAAGTATGTACTGAGATAATATGAAAGGAGAAAAACACATAGCAAACTTTGTAGAAGGCTGGTTACTAGTCAGTAAGAGAGTTGAAGAAATATTTCTACATGGTAAAAGGAAAATAGTAAATTAAAAATCTGTGTGATCCTGCAATGGAATATTGTCCAACAATTAGTTACATGATGTGGTCAAATAACATGATAATGTTTTATATGTAGGAAGTCTGACTCTATGAGCCTTGAGGTGGGTTTAGTGTTTAAGTACAGTAGCTGGTCATTCAGAAGACCTAGGTTCAGTTCTTATCAGCCACATGGTAGTTCATAACTACCCATGATTTCAGTTCTATTGGATAGAGCACCCTTTTCTGATTTCTGATGGCAGCAGTCATGCAAGTGGTGTACATGAATACATGCTGGGAAAACACTCATACACATAAAATAAAATAAATATAAAGCACAAGGAAATCTGACTCTAATGGCTTCATTAGATAAAATTTCATTTATATAATATTCTGAGTAATCAGAGTAATGGATGCTGTCCTGTTGTGGCTGACTTGTATCTGGAGGTAGTGGGAATGGCAGACATAAGGTATGGTTTGTTAGTATCTTTGTGTAGTTGGTGGAAAATTTTTCATATGAATAGTTAAACTGTGATTTTTTTTTTACTTTACGATTCTTTCAAGTTTCCAAACGTACAACTGAATATATCAAAGTGAATTTACTCTAAACATATTTCTAAACATATTAACAGCCCAATAATGTTTATCAGGGGCAGACATGGAAGACTGCAGATATTGTAATGTTTGCAGTTGGTTGCTGATACCTGTTGCAAGAGGATTGCCCTTATTCTAAGATCAGACTAGGCTCCATGGTGAGACCCTATAGCCAAAATCAAACAATCAAACAAACAAATATGTATTAAGAAGAGAGAATTAATTAAATAATAACAGTCTTTCTATTACCTCATTAACTTTATATAATTTCCTAAGCTCATAGGAGTAATTTACATTCTATTAAACATGTTGTCAATAATTTTGCAAGTAATATTGGAAATTTGACTAGAAAGGGGTATCACATAAAGAAAACTTCAGATAATTTCTATTTTTTTTAAATTTTGCAAATAACTTTCTTTTGTAAAGACAAAAATTAGTAATTTAATGTCACTTACCAAACAAGGTTTGACTCTGTGTGTGTAAGTGTGTGTGTGTGTGTGTGTGTGTGTGTGTGTGTGTGTGTTTAATAAAGTATAAAGCCATTTTCCAAAAAGGAATTCAGGAAGTAAAAAAAGCAAATTATGTTCACACTAGTCAATGTCATTCATTTCTTTAGACTCTTTCTGAAGTCACTAAAATAACTGAGTGTTCCCATGGCTGGAAGGTATGAGATGTATCAGCTTTGTCTCTTTTAAATAGTTTTGTTTGAAGAGATTTCTTTCCTGTGAAAGAAAGGAGAATGCAGGGATAATTGCAGCAGTGTGCTTTACAAGCTCACGGGGCTTCAACTTTTCCACAGTTACTTCGTGAATTAGTTCTATTATAAAAATAAAACTCTTCATAGTTCATTGTCACAGATGCTGCTGCCTTCAATGAATCACTTCTCATCTTCTCTACTTAATTTTTGACAAGGAACAACTGTGTTTTTTCAAACCCTTCCCAGAACAAACTTTATAATATCTCCTTTTTAAATAAACCTTCTCTTCACAGAAGAGCAGAAAAATCAGGCTGCCTTTCAAACAAACAAACAAACAAACAAAAAAGTGAAACTGAATTTAATTATTAGCTTCACAAGAAAAGTTTTGATGAGTAATCAATTTATTTCTCCTGTGTTAGATTGTACTAATTATCTCAATGACTCAAAGGCAGAATGATTGCTAATTGAAAAATTATTGCTTTATGAGAATTTAAAAATTTCAAGATAATAAGAACATATGAGCTTCTCAAATGGAGTATATAGGAATAGTGTGGCAGCAATTTTCACTCCAAAATTTAAACTTCAATAAATAGCAACTTGAAATATTGTTAGTGCAATTCATAATAAATATCTCATATTTCTATAAATTATTTACCTTAATTACTCATATATATCATCTCTCTCTTCTTTTAAATTTGATACCTATCATATTTGTCTCATATTTAAAAGGTTAAATACAGGGACTGGTCCATTTTGCTGATGCTCTTTTCCCTTAACTCCCTTAAAGGATCTGGGTTCATAATGTCTTCAAAAGAAGTTCTCTAATTCTGTGTGCTTCAGAATGTGGTGTGAACTGTGAATAGTCATAACAAAGAAAGCCTGTTAAGAAGATTAGGCCTGTTGTTTAGTACCTGGGATGTCTGTGGGGACTAAACCACCAACCAAAGAGTATATATGTGTGGTCCATGGCTCCTGCTACATAAGGAACAGAGGATTGCCTTATCTGGCATCCATGGGAGGGGAAGCACTTGTTCCTGTGGAGGCTTGATGCTCCAGAGAAGGGCGGTGCTAGTGGGGTGATGCAGGAGTTGGTGGGGGAGCACCCTCTTAGAGGCAAAGAGGAGAGGGAGGGGATGGGAGGGTTCATGGAGAGGAGGCCAGAAAGGAGGATAACATTTGAAATGTAAACAAATAAAATGATTAATAAATAAGGGAAAAGAGAAGAAGTAGATTAGGCCATGAAGGAGCAGGGTGAGCTTCACATGCAGGGTGACTATAAAGCAAAGGAAGAAAGTCATTTAAAGATAGGTGGAGATGAAGAACTCATTCACGCTAAGAGAAGGCACACGAAGAAGTAGAAGTTCAAGTACAAGTAGAGAGTAGTATGAAGAATTTATAGACAAAGGAATGTCAGCGATTTCTGCTCAACACCAGAATCTAGGGAGAGGAAATGAATGGAACTTCCAGATAAAATTAGAAAGAGGATGACACTGTCCTTATGGATATTTAGGAATGAAAAGCATGTAGCCACACATCCCCCTGTTATTTTTATGCAGCCTTAGAATTCAGGAGAAAGGAGAAATATACTCCCCAGAGAAAAGCTCATAAATTGGTAATCAATATCAAATAGCCTTGAAAATACACCTATAAGTAATACTACACTGAAAGAGGCAGGTTATATAAATTCATGTTTTGTATATATTTAGAAACCCACATGCACACACACATACATACATGCATATATAAACATTTATATATGTATATACGCATAACAATTAATGAAAAAACTCGTCATGAATTTGAAAGAGAGCAAACAGGGCTAAATGGAAGAAGAGTCTGGAGGGAGCAAAGGAAAGAGAAAGGGAGTATGATAGTATAATCTTAAGAAATAAATTAAATACTTTTTAAAAATTAGACCAGACCAAATTTGTCCCTTCTTCTTGTTCATATGGAAGTGCTGACCAGTCTAAGAAAATATTTGACATAACTCTTTGGTAGGTAAAACCACTTGAATACAGATATTCACTGGCCAGTGTTTTCCATTCCATTGTATACATGATTAATCCCAAAATTTCATGTATCAGAATGAAAGTAACCTTATCCACAATGAAATAAAAGATGTATAATGATAAAGCATGACATAGAAATATTTGAATGAAACTAAAATTCTCTTCAAGATTAAGCAAGAAAACCTTTTAGTAGAATAATATAGTCTGTATTTAGGTTAATTATTTATCAAAGACCATCTTAGCAATCAAAACTGAATACACACACACATATACACACACACAAACACAAACACACACACACATACCACATTTTCAACTTGATGTAAAAAGGAGTTTCTCAGTTAACCATAAGAGATAATAATAATATATGAAAAACATTTTCCTTAGATTCTCTAATTCTACTTTGCTCAACTAATTTACTCTTTATAACATTTAGTTTGTATAAAGCAAAGACTATTAAAGCAGATGAAGAGAAAAATTAGATTATAATTGCTATCTTCTTTCCATTATATTAAAGTTCGAAAAGACTCAGAGACATTTGCCTACTACTGGCTTGTTTAATTTACCTCAATTCCAAGGCAACACGAGCCAGGGTCAGACAGTCCTTTACTACACCTATATCTTGTAGGGTACAGTCCATTTACTTTTAGTTGTTTCCAGGCATTTGATTAACTTAAAGTTAATTTTTGGGCAGGGTGCTAGATATGGACCTAATTTCATTCTTCTGCATGTGGAAACCCAGTGGGAAATTTGTTTTGATTAATCTCATCCACAATATTTGTTTAGATTGTGCTCCAGCAACCATCAGGTTTCAAATTTCTGATAAAATGCTGGACTTAAGATAACATGCTCAAGGAGAAAAGATTATTTTATGTTATGAACTGCCTTCTTACAAATCTGAAGTATATCTTAAATTAATAATTTATTTCAGGAAATCCACTTCTGATCATGACAAGATGTTGAAAAAAATTATAAAAACTGCTCATCTGATTTATGAAGTTTATATGAGATTCCTTTATTACAATATTTACCATTATTAATCACTTACAAATGAAACATAATTCTTACCATATCAAAATTATGCATTTATACTGATCTAATTTGAACAAAGGCTATGGAATTCTTGTGTTCTTAGAGGTTACACAGATTGAGAAGCTGCACCTTCTTTTGCTTTTTACTTAGTTGTGTGATCCTATTTTACCTTGATGATGAATATATTTTCTATCACTCTCCAAGTCCAAATTGTGTACAAGGATTCATTCATAATTATACTAATATGTTCTTACTAGCAGAACTTTCCATAGTTTCTTGAAATACTAATGAAAAGGTATCCATTCATGTATTTCATTACTTTTACTATGCTTTTCTTTCTTCATAAACTGTCTTAATTTAATAAAACACAAGATATTACATGTTGGAAGACATGAACTAATTCCTTTTTCAAAAAAAAATTCTTAAACACAACAAACCTCCAGATTATTTTCTATAATGACATTATCCAAATAACACAAGCAAAACTATAACAAATATCTGCATGTCGCTCATATACAAATTAATAAATTTGTTACTTTTCATATCTAAGTATGGGTATTTTATCAAAAGTTTATATTTTCATTAAAATATATAACACTTTGTCAATCACCACATTAAAATCTTTATAGATGAAAATATTCCTATTGGTTAAATTGAATACACTTAATGACTTCAATAATTGATTTTCAAATATAGTTAAATATAAATTAAAATTCCATGGCTAGTTCTAATACAAATACTAGGGTTGCATGACTAATTCCATGTCATTGCATAAAAAGTGGAGGTTACACCAGACAGAGTGAATTACCCAGGTCACAAAGTAGACTCTGGAGAATAAAATGAAATTTTTAGAGAGACACGTAATCTCAAAGCTCACTCATGCTGTTCTGCCCCTAAGAAATAAATAAATACCAATACTAATAAGTAACTCTTACAGTATGAAGGTTAATGTGCTTTAGTACTTCTTAGAAAGTTCAAACAAATTACTGCAGAGATACAGAGGGCTGTTTTTTTTTTTGATTGAGATTTTTAATGAAGTAAATGGATTTCATGATAGGACATGGAGCATAAACATTTGTGCTAATGGATTAATGTCTGTGATTTGCTTGTAAAAGGTAAATATATAAACATTTTCTATTTATTTGTCAGACAGTATATAGTACATTTATGTTGAGCATTTGCATACTTCTTCAATTATGTTTAATTGAAGTTATACATTTACTTTCAAATGGTACTTATTTGTATATCCAAATTCTTATTAAATTAAAATCATTTGTCTCATTTTTAAGAAAGATACATTTGTATTTATAGAAATATCCACAGAGAATAAGAAAAATAATTAAGTAACAATTATTTAAGACAAACAATTCACAAATATACACTGAAATAGGAGGGTTCATTTTAAAAATATTATTGCATAGACAATGTAAACTTTCCTGAGGAAGTATATAGTTTAATAGACAAAAAGCAGAAAATAATAAGTTAACTGAATCAGGGTATGTGACTATGAGTAGACAGATTAATTTCATTTTTATAATTCTGGAAATAATCCTACAGAGTAAAATCTGATCAGCTATACTGTCTCTAAAGTACTAGCAATATTTAGAAATATACATCAAGACAGTTTTACTTCTTGATTTTTTATACATTTTTATATTTTTAATGGTTTCAGTTTTATTATATGTATTCAGGTACTATTTAGCTATTAAAATTTTCTGAACCATGATAATTAACCATATGGGAAAATGTTCAAAAGACAATATACATATAGTCTGTAAATAATGCATGTTTATTTTTTCTTTTCATTGAATTTCATCTTTCCTTTCTGAAACCATACTGACTCTGGTCACCAGTACATTTATGATTTGGTTCATATCTTTTATTGGAAGCCAAAATCTTCCAAAACATAATGCAAGTTTTCAAATCATTGATGTATACTTACTGCCATTTGGCCTTTATTTTCATGTGTTTTGTTTAGAACACCAATGGTAACAAAAAGCATTGACTAAAATATTGAACAAAAATTATCAACAAAGAACTTATGTATGGAAATTTCAAGTGAATCTATAAAGTGACTAAAATCAACTGAAATAAGTTAGTAAATGGGGAAGTGTGAAATGGTGTGAAAGCAAGAAAAAATAGTTTTCTGGAAATGACTTTTGGCAGTGAAATGAAAATATCTTACTATATCACAGATGGATTTTCAGTACATCATGTTAAGTGAAGTTAGTAATAAAAGAAAAGGTCTTTACGATTCTATTTATATGCACTCTTAGAAGAGTAAAATCTTTGAAAAAAGAAAGTAGAATGTTTATTTTCAGACTCTGGGTGAAGGGAGTAAGTAGACTATTGATGTTAAATGAATTTAATTCAAGATGAAACAAAGTTCTGGAAGATTGTGGAAATAATGAATACATATAATCTGAATTTATTTAGGGTTAGAAGAGCATACTTGAAAATAGAGGTGATATGAATTTCTGACTTCTTCCAGAAACAAACTAGCAGACTTCTTATTTTCCCAGCAATCATAGTTCAAATAATAAAATCATTAAAAATAAAAATAACAATTAACATAAAGAATAAGTAATTGACAGTAAGGCTAAAATTCTTGTGAGGTGTTTGTGACAATACATTTATAAAAGCAACATTTATAAAATGGGTGGGACATAGGCATAATGTTTCTATGCACAGATTTCAGGTTATACTTTTGTTGTTCAAATGGTTATTTCTCTATACACATATCTTGTTTCAATCTGGACAAAGCATTGTAATGCTATGTCAGGAATCTCCTGTGACATCCTCATGGAGATGGGGGATGGGGGAGAAGTATGAGATGTGGAACAGTCAGAGGGTGGTCCAGGAGAGGGTTGAAATCTGGAGTGTATAAAAAAAAGATTAAAAAATTAAAAAATATCTTATGATTTATTCTTTCCCCTGTTATTAAATTCTGATCAACCAATAGCTTTGCAGAGGAGAGAATAGAGTAGACCTTCTGCCAGCCTGGAGAGAGAGACAGAGAGAGAGAGAGAGAGAGAGAGAGAGAGAGAGAGAGAGAGAGAGAGAGAGAGAGAGAGAGAGACAGAGAGAGAGAGAGAGAGAGAGAGAGACAGAGAGAGAGAGAGAGAGAGAGAGAGAGAGAGAGAGAGAGAGAGAGAGAGAGAGAGAGAGAGAGATTGTCCAGAAAGAGGAGGAAAAGGAGAAAGAGAAGGAGGAGAGAAATGCAGATTTTTTCTTTTTTACTAAATTTTCTTTACCCGATTTCTACAGGGGTGAATGAAGTGCATGAACTTGCATTTCCAATAGCTTATATTATATTATTCCAACAAATATTCCCTCAGTATTGGCAGTCTATGAATTTGCATATCTGAAGTCCAGTCACCTACTGAATCATACATGCTGAAATAAAATATAATTACATTTCTCTCTACCCAATTTTTGATCCAACATCTCCATTTACCCCTCTCTTGCTCCCTCAAAACTTTATGGCTTTTTATTACTTACCTGTTCTGTCTGTCTGTCTATCTATCTATCTATCTATCTATCTATCTATCTATCTATCTATCTATCTATCTATCTATCTATCTATCATCATCTATTTACCTAAGTCCATATCTAGCATTTATCTATCTATATTATTCATGTATTTATCTCTATCATCTATCTGCATGTATGTGTACATATATATATATGTGTGTGTGTGTGCATATACATGCCATATATACCTAAAAATTGAAATAGAACCTGTTTAGCATTTGTTATTTATCTGTATGTATATGAATTCTGTTGCTGGCCCTTGGTATTGGATACTCAACTAGTGTATCCCATCACTAAAGAAGACTTTCTTTTTGGATGTTCTCAGCATTCTTTAATAGTCTATAGTTTTTGTTTAGCTTGTTTATTAGTGTACTTCAAGAGGTCAAAATTTATAGAAAAAGTGATCATGGGCATGTAGCCTAAATTGATATATGTATAACATAACTCCTATATCAAAGGCTCAAGAAACATTGAGAAAGAAGGGGCAGAAAGACTGTAACACTTAAAGAAACAGGAAATCTGCTATGATGTCATATCTCCTAGAAATGACCATACCTTCATCCTCCATGCCTGATAGATATTGTTATCTTTGGACTGTCAGAATATTTTCTTCAGTTTGACAATTTCCAAAAGCTCCTCATTCCAGAAGTAAAGAAATTAAGTTTTGGATACTATTATATGCTTCAATAACTATTAATAGATTCTATTATATTAACATACATGCATGAGATAATTAATATATCATTACTCTTGGCAGTGAACTAGGGTCTTTTTTCTATAAGAAATAATTGATGCTTCTAAGATGAATATTAGAATAGCTATCTGAAGAACTCAGCTGGTATATCCTGGGACACTGTTGTGTTCCTTGGACACACACTATTCATTACAATTTTGGAGATTTCAGTTTATAGAATTTGGTGTCCATGCTGCCCTTTGATCTTTAGAGAAGACTGTGTGCTTGCCAAGACTTCTTTTTCCTAGATCTTGATCTTCCCTAAAGCTTGTTCTAAACTTCTTGCTTTTGTGGAGGCTTTGTATATCCTGACATAAATAGTGTATTGTCTAGATGTCAAATTATTTATGTTTTTAAAAATTTTAATGAAAAGTGTGGGCCTGGCCTACTCTTATTATCTAGACAGTACAATAGTGGGTATCATCATTCACCCAAATATCAAATTTTTTTGTTACACATCTGAGACTAGGGAAAGAAGTACCATTGCAATAACTCTTATTCCTAGAATATTTTCAATTGTACTTGTTTCTTCTTTCAATTTCTTCCCATTTCTGTGGAGTTAAACTTTTCAAAAGCTTGGCAGTGGCTTTTGTCTTTGTGGGCAATCTAAAAATGTTATGATTTAACAATATTGACATTATGACATTTTATAAGCAACTCAATAATGAAAATTTGGAAACTGAGTTATTTAGAAATCATTTTAAGGTTTTTAAAAATTCTCTTATTCTTTGAGCTTATAATAAAATTACATTTTCCTTCCCTTCCTCTTCTTCTATCTAACCCCTCTCATATACTTTTATACCTTACTGTCTTTTAAATTAATGGTCTGCTTTTTTATTAATTATTGCCATATATGATATATGTGTGTATATATGATGTAATATATATACAGAGTATAATATATATATATATATACATATATATATATATATATATATATATATATATATACTGCTCTAGTTTAATAATTTTACTTCTATTTATGTTTTAGGGTAAGACCATTTGGTATTGGGTAAGCATTTGGTGTGATCTTCCTTAAGGATGATTGTTTTTCCCAATGTCAGCATTCATTAGTGGCCTGGATATGACATTGTAGTGGTAGGAAGGAGGGAAATGGGTTGATTTTTGCCACGTTCTAGCAGTATTTTCCTATAACTGTGAAATGTGATTGGTAAGAAAATATTATTTTGTATCTCTTTTATTCAAAGGAATTTCAGCAACTATATTTTCACTAGATCAGAATCTCATTCTAAATATCATCAAACATTACTTCCAAGTATCATATATGTAAAAGTATTAACTTATGTACCAGGGTTGAAGCAATGGATGTGGCAATAAGCATAGAATGCTTGTGTAGCATACATGAAACACTGGAACTAATTTTTCATATGGCCTCCCAAATTTATGTGTAGTGTGTCAATATTGTGTATTTACTGAACTATTACCATGTAAGCCTGGATACCTAGACAAGTGGTAGCATAGACAATGACCTGGGCTAGTGAAAATATAAGAAAATTATTACTTACTGCTAATGCATCTTATGATTTCCTCAATAAAAATATTTATTTTGAAATCAAAAGTGTAAAACCAACTATAGTTCAGCAAATATATTTGTTAAGTTCTCATTGTCCATTTATATCTGATGCAGAATAAAAGAAAAGGTTATACTTAAAGAGTTTTTGTAAAATATTTGTATTTTAGCTATAGTCAATGAATGCATTTCCTTGCTTATGTGAATTTTGAAACTCTTTAAATGCCATGGAAATCATAAGAGTATAATTATGAATGCCATATCTATTATTCAAAAATTATTTAGATAACAGGGCAGACTACAGTCGAATCACCTGTCATTTTCACAATATATAGAATTGAAAACGGTGGATATTGTATGAACACAATAAACATGCAAATGTTTTAAATATGATAATTTCCATGCTCCATGTGTACCTCATCATGAGTTCTTGCATTTGTGCATAGCATTTGAAAACGAATTCAGGAAGAGGGAGAAAGAGTGAGGAAAATGGGAGTAGAGCGAAGGAGAGTTGAATGGGGTGATAATTTCAATGATTTAGCT